>CM077154.1:94085216-94539727 GCA_039583875.1 Platanthera guangdongensis | reverse complement strand
AGATTTACTATTTGCTTCCCTGTTCACTCAGATTACAATAATTGTTGTAAAATGTTTTTAAGCACATACTCTATTCACCCCCACCCCCCTCTAGAGTATATCAGATCTAACTCGCTCTTTCACACTCAAAGGCTTCACTGTCTACCAGATGGACGTGAAGTCTGCCTTCCTTAATGGTGACATAAAGGAAGAGGTGTATGTGGAAAAACCTCCAGCTTTCGTTGATTCTAACTTTCCTAATTACGTTTATTTAATGCACAAAGCCTTATATGGTCTGAAACAAGCTCCTTGAGCTTGGTATGAGACGTTGTCTAGCTTTCTACTTGAGAACAAGTTCACAAGGGAGAAGATAGACAAGACATTATTTCTTAGGGAAATTAAAGGCAAGATTTTGCTAGTGCAAATCTATGTCGATGACATTATTTTGGCTCTACTGATGACAACCTCTGCAAGAAGTTTTCAAAACTTATGCAAGGGAAGTTTGAAATGAGCAGTATGGGCGAGCTGAAGTATTTCTTAGGGCTTCAAGTGAAACAATCTGAAGATGGAATTTTCATCTCACAGACCAAGTTCACCAAAGAGCTAATTAAGAAATTCGGAATGGAGAATGCAACCTCGATGAGGACTCCAATTGGTTCAACAATGTTTCTGGACAAGGATGAAAAAGGAAACCTTTTGATGAAACTAAGTACATAAGCATTATTGGATCCTTGCTCTACCTTACTACAATTAGACCTGACATAATGTTCTCAACTTGTGTCTCTGCTAGATTGCAGGTGAACTCTAAGGAATCTAACTACGCTGCTGCGAAGCGGATTTTGAGATACCTTAAAGGTACACCAAATCGTGGCTTATGGCACCAAAGAAGTAATGATAGCGAACAAATAGGTTTTTCAGATGCGGATTTTGCAGGGAGCAAAGACGACAGGAAAAGCACTTCAGGGACATTTCAATTCTTTGGAAGAAGACTTATCTCCTGGAGTAGCAAGAAGCAAAAATGTGTGGGAAATTTGAACTACTGAGACAAATTACATCTCTGCAGGCAGTTGTTGTGCACAGTTACTTTGGATAAAGAATCAGTTCGAAGACTACAACATGAAGTTTCAAAACATCCCTTTGTTTTGTGACTCTTCCAGCACAATAGCAATAGCCAACAACCCAGTCTCGCACAATCGGACAAAGTATATAGAGCTAAGGTATCACTTCATCCAGGAGCATGTGGAGCATGGGGACATAGACCTTCATTATGTCCCTACAGATAGGAAAATTGCAGACATTTTCACGAAGCCGCTGGATGAGACCAAGTTCTTGTTCTTCAAAACAGAACTTGGGATGCTCAACAAAGAAGACTAGAAGAAGTTGGACTATCAAGACGGCTCAAGGCTCAAAGGTTAGTCAAATATTGGAATTTTCAAAGTGTAAGTTTTTGACTCGAGTAAGTAACAACCTACTCGAGTAAGTATATGACCTACTCGAGTAGTAGAATGATTTTATACTCGAGTAGTCACCCCTTGACCTACTCGAGTACCGGACTGACAAACTCGAGTAGTCTACTTCACATACTCGAGTACCTCACTCATCTACTCGAGTACCTCTCTCACCTACTCGAGTACTTCTGTTTACCTACTCAAGTAACTACTGATTCATCTACTCATGTATGTGCCGAGTCGTGTTTTTCAAATTTTCATTTGCGCAAACCAAGGGCAATACCGCGTCTTCTATGATTTCCTTCAGTCATTTTCAAATAAATAGACCTAAACCTAGGGTTATATAAATAAGAAAATCTGAAAATTTCCCTACACAAAATCATTTCCGATCTCTCGAGTTCCCGACTGGCTCTTCACCTTCCTCAGTCAGTTGTAGAGTTGCGCCCTTTCCGTCTCCTCGTCGACATTTTCTAAGGTTTCTGCATCTCCATGACTTCTGAATCATGGCCGTTGTCTCTAAGATCGGTGTGGGATCGGAGTTAGTCGCCGTCGGGATTGCATAACTCTCTGACGACTTTCATCATCTCATGATTCTCCTCGACACCGTCGGCTTAACTTTCATCCTTCAAGAACCGTATCGCATTCTCTTCCCAGATGTAGCAGAATTCTTCAGGAATATAAAGGTCAAGCGCCATGGCACAGTATTGAAGTCTTCAGTTAAGGTATCAAGATCAAATTAACCCAGAATTTTGTTTCTCAACTTCTTCGACTGCCAGTTACAGATGCAGATGAATTTCTTGGTAATGAATAATATTCCAAAACTTGCTTGTTCTGTGGAATTTCTGCTGCTACAAAATATATCAGAAGTGCAGACATGAATGCAGAAGGTAAACTGCTAGTGGATATAATAGGGAAATTTTGTTATGTAAAACCAACTCCATCAGACATATCCCTTTATACTTCTTTGAATTGATGCAAAGATTGTCTGTAGAAAAGCCTTTCAGTTTGGCCTGTTGATTTTGAATAAAATAAAAGATAGCATCAAATCCCCCAACTATGCAAGGATTATTTCATTAATCCTTCATGAGATAAACCCTGACACCTTCAACTTCTCCAAAGGGAGCATCCTTCACCACATGAAGGTCTCCATCTCCTCAATTCAAAGATGGGAGATCAAGTTGCAAAATCCCTCTCAAGCTGCCAAAGTTATTGAGCTATAGACATAGAGGCCAGGACTCTATCTCCTTCTCCATCTTAGGTCCCCAGCTCCTCTGGTGCACCTATTGAGGGGGAGCCTGTTCCTACTATTCAAGCCAGGATGCCAACTCATCCTACACCTACTCCTCCACCAGTCACTCCATATGATATCCCCACAGATCAACAAGTTCAAGAAGCACTATTATCTACTGATGATGCCATCAATGAAATGATAGATGATTTAACTGCAGATGAACCACCTCCTCCTCTCTTTGCAAATGCTCCAGTCACTGACATTCCCCAGGACACAAATCCTGTGCAGTCTCCAGCAAAATCTCCAGTGCAGTCTCCAGCTAGGTCTCCAGACACTTCTCCAGCAAGAACTCCATCAAATTCTCTTGATGCTCAACAAGAACAGCCATAAACAATTCTCATTTCTGATGAGCTCTCACCTAAGCCAGCTGAAGCTCCTCTCAGGAATTTGGATTTCTCTCTCCCTCAGATAATGGATGAAGGGGATGCCATGTTACCCACTATAAGAGCTTAGAGCTCTGTTATCCTAACAGAAATAGTTCCATGGGTAGCTCCTCCTATTCCTTTTAATCCATCTACTTCTATTCCACCTGCTGCTACAGCTCCTGCCTCCTCCGATTTGATAGCTCAAGTTCATCTTCTCCTTCAATACCAAAAAACATACTTTGATACTTGTATCAAAACTGTGACTGATAAGATAACTGCTCTAGAATATGAGATGAGCAGAGAATTTGCTGAAATATAGCATAATACTGATCAGTTAAAACATCTGTTCTAAATTGATGGCAAAGCCTTAGACCACACCATAACCAGTGTTGGACGAGTTATGGGGCAAAGTCTGACTCTTGATAATAATCAGATGGAATTGGACAAAAGGGTTGAAGCCACTAAGATGAAAATATGTGAAGAAGTTGGCACTTTCAAAGATGATGTCATCTCTCAGCTATCTGGTGAAGTCAAAAGGCGGAGAAGTTGGTAAAAGAATATCTAGAAAAATCTAATGCCCTCAAGAAAGAATTATGGGAAGCAAAAGTTAAAAAGATCCATGATGATGTACTAGCTCAAATACAGAGTGTCAAATTCTACACATATGACACTGCTGTATGGATGCACAACCAGATCCTTCCAGAATTTGTTGTTGATCCTACCATTATCCTCATCATTTGAACCCGCTAGCTGCTGATGCTCCTGCCCAAGCTCCTCAACCTACCTTTTCTCCTAGGCCTGGTGATTCAGTTGCCCTTCCTGATACCTATACTTAGGGTTGAGCTGAAGATCCTGCATATATATTCTTCAAGGCTCCTCCTGAAATTCAGACCTACAAGAAGAAAAGAAAATATGGTGAAGGTCCTTCTGCCAGCAAGTCCATTCCAATCTCTGATCCTGAGAAAAGAAAAGCTCCTGAACATGCTGAGGTTTGGTCTCCCACTTCTAAGTCCCTCATCCTGGAAACACTCAAATTAGTTTGGATTTCCATGAGAGCAGAAATATTCACTACAGTTCCCAGGAATGGGAGTTATATGAGAAGTCCATGACCAAGAGAAGGATATATGACAGAGAATATGGAAGAAACAATCCTGCTACTCCTCCAAGGCCACCCAAGTATTATCCCAAGCCTTACAGCTATCAACGGAGACAACAAGAGAAACAAGACAGGCAGCATCAACAGAACTAGCCAAAAAGGACTCAAGAGTTGTGGAAATGGATTTTTGTTATTAATGACATTTCTGGATATCATACTTATATAATTCAAAGTTTTTGATCTCATTATCTTTTGTTAGTCTTATGCTTGCTTGCACTGCTTTATTACTTAGCATTTTTTATGTCCATAATTCACCTAAGTGTAAAGGGTTCTGACTTCCACAAATAGGGGGAAATTATTTGGTATTGTATCCACACTAACCAAGATTTGATGAAGTCACCCTTGAACTAAGATGAATTAAGTTGTATTTGATGCTTGGTTTGAGTTATGTGTTTGCAGGATTCTTATGGGAAGTGTAGACCAATGTCAGTCTACAATGGGTCACCAAACACAGGACCATACAATGTAATCCCTCATTGTGTGTTCCGAAGTGTTGACCCATGTGTAGCCTCTCTATTGGGATACACTTCATATTCAAGCTCTAGGACTATGTGAAAAGACTTGATGCTGGTCATCCCTTAGAAGAAGAAATATTTCCTAAGTAAAGTACACGAGTAGTTCTTTACTTACTCGAGTAAGTTACTGAATTCATACTCGAGTAATAATACTCTTACTAGAGTAGATAAGATGTATCTCGAGTAGTTACATCAACTACTCGAGTAGTTCCCTTTCTTCTCTCGAGTTTATAGAAAATATCTTCTCAAACTTTTCTAAGTTAAATACTCGAGTAGTACTATATAGTACTCGAGTAGTTTCATCTATATACTTGAGTAGCTGAATTCTGACTCTCGTGTAGTTCTCACTTTCTCGATTAGTCTAAGTCATGTACTCGAGTAGTTCATCTACTACTCGAGTACTCCAGAGTTTATACTCGAGTAATCCAGAATTACATTCCAGAAAATTTCTCTAAGTGAATTACTCGAGTACTTCATGTTATATACTAGAGTAGTTCCTTTTTGTCTCGAGTAGTTCATGTTATATACTCAAGTAATTCCTTTTATCTCGAGTAGTTCATGTTATATACTCGAGTAGTTCTTTGTGTCTCGAGTAGTTTATTTTGTATACTCGAGTAGTTCAGTTTTCCCTGTTCCAGAAATTTTCTAAGTCTATGACTTGAGTAGTCTCTAATATACTCGAGTAGTTCATTCTTATATACTCGAGTAGTATTTCTTTGCTCGAGTAATATACTCCACCTCTCATGTAAGTACTAAAGTACTCGAGTATATTATTCTTGTTACTCGAGTAGCTGATTCCTTTTTACTCGAGTAGTTGACTCCGTGTACTCGAGTAATCATCTCTCTTTCTCCCGAGTAGTGTTTCTAATGTACTCGAGTAGTCATCTTCTACCTACTCAAGTAGTGTTTCATATACTCGAGTAGTCTATTACATCTCGAGTAATTTACTTTAACTTTTCAGAAAATTCTTTAAGTCCAGACTTAACGGTCATATTCATAAACTCTGACGTGATTGCTTTACGTGTCTTTCTCAATATGACTCATTTAAGTCTAATCTTCTTCTCTCCTATAAAGGGTCTTGTCTAAACTGATAAACCCTTATCTAATTATTCAAAGATTATTCTAAGAGATTTTGCAGCCGTACTCTCAAAAAAAGAATTCTGTCTCCTCTTTCTCTCTCCAAGAATGAAACTTGTCGTCTCCGCCGTCGCAGATTTCCGACCGGCTAGGGTTTCAACTTTTTGAGGATTCAGATCAAGAAAGCTTTACAGATCGAGATCTTCACTCAACGCTTCATCTTCTAATTCGATCGTGTAAAGTCAAGAAGTCCAGATCTGATATTGCCAAGGTTCTCTTCACCATTTTGATAAAGCCGAAAAGTCTAGAAGAAGAAGATCCAGGCCGATTTCTTGCAGATCTGACAAGGATTTACTGTTTGTATTTCTTTACAAGTTTATTTCATTATTTTAGGAGAAGTTTTCTGCGAGTGTAGGAGTTTTTCAACTCCGAGATTGTAGGACGTTTGCCTTCCGAGTGTAGATCTATTTTGTGTATCGAGTTTGTAGGAACATTGTTCCGAGGGTAGGATTGATTTCCAATCCGAGATAGTGGAGCAGTCGAGTCTAGTGTATTGCTAGATCGGTGAGGGAAAGTGGATGTACCCAAGGTTGGGGAACCACTTTAAATCTTGCCTCGTCTGTGTTTGTTTTTTGGTAGATAGATCTGTTCATTGGTTTGAGATTTTTTCTATTCCGCAAAAAACGCACAACTCCGCTATTCACCCCCTCTAGGTGATTTTGGTTGGCAACTATTAACTTTCATTTTGGGTTTCAATTTTTCATTCATTCTCTAATCAAAATGAAAACAATACATGGTTATATATAGCCTACACCACTCAAACTCAACCTTGAAAAAAAAATAGACTCATGATGGTTATATGCACCCATCATGAAAGAAATAAAATAGAACTTGAATGAAATAAAATACTAGATGGTTATAATCACCCATCATACATGAATTAAACTATAGTATTTAAATGGATGAAAAAAATTTGTTTAAAATATAAATTGCTAAAATAATAATTTGATAAAATATATAATTATAATTATTTAATTTATAATTATATATTTTATATAGTGGCGGCGGCGGACGTCATGCAAAACATGTCTCGGCGATGGTGAAGGGCGTCGTGGTAGAATCCCATCCTCGAGCTTGTGGCAACGGTCATCCCAATCCACGAACACTCTCAGACGGGGATAAATGGCAGCCGCAACAGCAACGTCTCCATCAATTCTCCCCACTCAAAATTACTCATCACCGATGAGTGGCCTGTGAGGGAAGAATAGTCCAAAGCAGCAGCAATATGGGGCAAATCTGGCCCCGCTATCCATGTCATAGTAGCATGTAGATCCATCAGCACTGAGAACCTGCTGGCAAAGAAACAACAAAACTTCCGAGGAAACTCGAAAGAGTTTCAAGGAAAAGAAATAAAACTTGAATCTTACCATCCGGTTCAAGAATCATGAAATCAACATGGGAAATAGACACGGCAAAACTAACACTCCCCATCCCAAGAGAACATGTAGTTGTAGAGAAGAACGACGAAGAAAGCAACTCAGGTGGAACACAGACGTACAGTAAAAAGTCCGGAAACTTGAAATAAAGTGAAACACCCAATGCTTTATAAAAATCTGAAATATAAGCATGAAATCTGACGTTCTTCATAATCATGGATGGGTCGGCGTCCTACATATTAATTTATTAACGGAGCCTCAAGGCATCCACTCGATGACTAACCAGACTAAACCCAAAACACTAAATCTAGCATCGGACGGTATCAAAAAGGAGTGGAAGTGCATGAGACAAAACTTAAAATGAATCACTAATGTCCTAGATACATGAGGAGAGAATCCATCTGCTATATGACTTGACCCAATAGCAGAGGATAAGGGGGTAAGTCAGGTGGCACGGGAGCCTTATATTCAAAAATGATATCATTGGGTCCCAGTCACGCAGTTTTAATTTTATATTAATATTTTCACACTTGGCATAAAGATATGCCAAGGAGAACCGCTCATCATAAATAATGGAGTTGGACGCTGTCAAATGTGAAAGGAAGTGCGAGTGATACAACTCAAGGGGATTTTCTAAAGTCACTAACGAGTGGAAATGAGGGTCATCGAAAGGTGGTGGGTTAATACGTGCAACCGGGTGTGGTATATAAGTATTTTTAGGGGACACCACATCAAGAGGCACAATAGCCAAAGAGTCAGAAACAATCGAGGACAGAAACGTAGACGCACACAATGAAAAAAATAGTCAAATATGATGCGTAGTCAGATCTACGAGGTGTGGTGAATAGACCAAATACTAGTGCACTCAACCTAGTAATATCTATACGCTGAGATAACGCCAATGTAGGAACTAATAAAGTAGGCGTCACACCAAAACTAGACTAGGACTACCGGTTTCACGTCCTAAAAAGTCATCCAATGTGGGCAAATAAATAGGGGAAAGGGTCGGTAAAATCAAACTTGGGTTAAAATCTAAATCAGTATTGATTTCACCCAACGGTGACAACATCAAAGATCTCTCATCTGAGTGTACAACCAAAGAATCATCTGTTGGATCTCTAGTTAGATTTGGGCTAGGTTCACTATTTAGTTTGTCTGACCCATAATGTATAGCCAGGGCCATGTCTTTGTGTCCTAGAGTCTAGGCTAAGTCTTTAGGTTCAACCATACATGGACCAGCCAGCAGAAGAACTCAGATGACTCAAGACTTAGAAGAAATTAAGTTCAGTGTATAAGTTCGGCGTTTGTCGAACTCAGCTCAACGATCTTCGATCGCTGATCGACGAACTCAGAGTTAATTCTCTAAGTTGAGCTCGACGATATTTGAGCTCAAGCCAACGAAGTCTGGATTTCAATTTCAACACATTCTTTCCAGATTTATTTCGCTGAACTAAGCTCGACGAAGACAGTTTATCAACTCGACGAACTTGAATCGCATAATAGGCAAGTGATCTCCAGAATGCAGTTCGCCGAGCTCAGGTCGACGAATATGCTTTCTCAGGTCGACGAACAGAATCTCTTAGCTCGACAAACTTGAAGCTCCGGTCGACAAAATCTGTTCAGAGGTCGACAAATTCTGTCAAGCCAGACTTAGGATTTTTCCCTCATTTTCTATCCTTATTCCATATTATTTTGCAGTAATTTTCTGAGTAACTAATGCTCATATTCTCTGAATATAGCCGTTATTGGCAGCATTAATTATGGTCTTCATCAGGTTAATTACTGGCTTAAATAATTGAGACAGTTGGGGAAACTCATTAAAGACATTATTCTCCAGCCAATTTTCATTCTCCAGGAAATCATCATTCAATGCAGAGAATTCAAAATTCAAAGGAGAATTTCGACACAGAATAGAAAAGAGATTTTTCTCTTTTCAGTCACAGAAAAAGTAACAGAGATAAAGAAAACACACAGAAAATCTCTCAGACATTCTCTGTGCAGAAAACACTTTGTTTTCTCCTTGATCTTACTGAAGAAGAAGAAGAAGAACAATCACTATCAAGAGTCTTCTTCAACTTCCACTCCAGGAGCTTTCAAGGACAAAAATCTCTGAATAAGTCAGAAGTTTCTGGATCATCTCAAGTCAAGGAAGAAGACCTACACCCTCAGCAAGGCTCCAAGTGATTCTGAAGGAGTCTTGACAATAGCAAATCCACTTGTCTTCTCAGTTGTTTGAGAAAGATAAGACACCATCAAATCTCTCTCCCCCTCCTGTATAAAGAGTTTATTAACTCCCTTCAAAAGTTTATTTGGTTTTTGGGCACCTAATCAAAAGCTCAAAGGGTTGTGAGATCTCCCTGGAAATAGATCTCATGCCGGAAATCACATGATCAAAAACCTACTAGTGGACTCCTACCAGGGTGGTAGAAGAGTGGATGTACCTAGATTGGGGAACCACTATAAAATTTTTGTATCGTCTGGTTGCCTCTTTTCTTTGTGCTGTGATATATTTTTGTGTTGTGTTAGAGTAGATTAACTTAGACTGTTTTCCCTTTCTGTTAATATTTGTACCACTTATTCTTTACTCTGATAATATTAAAAATCTGAAACAGCCAAAAGTTTTATTACTCTATTCAACCCCCCCCCCCCCCCCTCTAGAGTAAATCAGATCTAACCCCTATCTTTCAATTGGTATCAGAGGAGGTTCCCTTGGTTGTACAAGTTAACACTTGAACCAAAAGATCGTTCTTACATCTGATTTTTGTTTCCATAGTATTTTTTGTTTATTTCATAGCATGGCATAGAACAAAGATTATGCAAGCACCAGACCTCCAGTTTGCAACTTAAATAAGTTTGTCATCTGGAAGGCAAGAATTATGTTGTATATGAATTATATTGATGAGGACATATATAATTGTATTTTGACAGGTCCTCCTCAACCTACAGCTGTTATATCTACCTCTACCTCAAGCACTCAGGCTGTTCCACCACCTGAGTGGACAGATGCTCAGAAAAGGCAAAGATTGTAGATGGAAAGGCAATGAATATATTGGCTCATACTATGTCAGATGACATATTTCATAAAGTGGCTGAATGCACATCTGCAAAAGCCATCTGGGTCTCTCTAAACCAGATGGTTGCTGGATCAGCTGATGAGAGGAAAGACAAAAGATCAACTCTCATCTCCCAGTATGAGAACTTTAAGAAGGAAGAATCAAAATCTGTGAGTCACATGTACAACTGATTAAGTTCAATTATTAGTGATCTGAAGATCTTGGAGAAAGACATCTCTCTCACTGAGGTGAATGACAAAATCCTAATTTGCTTCCCCAGCACTTAGGATTCCAAGATATGGCCAATTAAGGAGGCCAGAAGCTTGAATGAGATTTCCACAGAATCTCTCCTAGGAAAGCTCAAATCATATGAGCAGTTGATCAAGTCCAGAGAAGCTACAGAATAAAAGACTCCTCCAACAATAATAAAGGAGCAGAACATAGCCTTTAAAGCTGTAGAAGAAACTGAAGCTCCAATATCAAATGAAGAACTTCTAAGTCTCTTAGCCAAGAGATTATACAAAATGGCAAACACGAACTTCAGGAGAAAGTCATCAAAGCATGATGACTGACTAAGGTATGACAAGACACCCACTAAAGAAATTGTTTGTTTTGGGTACAGGAAACCAGGACATTTCATTTCAGAATGTCCTGAAAAACAAAAGAAGGAGAAAAGAAAGAAAAAGACTCTAGGAAGCATCACTACAGCAAGCCATCCTCCAGCAAGCACAAAGGAAAGGAGAAAGGCTTTGTGGCTGAGACCTAGTATGACACTGAAGAAGAATCTTCATCATCTAGCTCCAGTGAAGAGGAAGAAGAAGCTAAGGCAAAGGAAGTTTGCCTTATGGCTATCAATGCGTCTTGCAGTCCATCTGATGTTGAGGAACAAGAAGAACAATTAGATAATGAAGAATCTGAATCAGAGGCAGATCAGGTACTATATTCCTTTGATTACAATTCTGATAGTTTTAAAATTGAATTAAAATCCTTGTGTATAGATTTAATAAACTCTGAAAAAGAAATCAAAATGCTTAGGAAAAAGTTATCTGAACATGAAAACTATATTTATGAAAACATTAAGTTAAAAGATGAATTAACTTTAGCTCAAGAATAAATTATATCACTAAAATCTGAGTTAGCTGAGGCCAGGCAACTTGAAGAATCTCTAAATGGGAGAATCATCAAGTTGATGGACATCACAAGCACAGTGAATGCCAGGTTAAATGGCAAGCTGGGCTTAGGTGCTTCATCAAGCCAACTCCCACTAATCCAGAAAAATATATTGTCAACTCCAATTAAATTTGTCTCAGAAAAGGGAAAAGAGAAGATAGAAAATGATAATAATGATAAACCAACTGAATTATAACCAAAGAATAAGAAAAGGAAACAGAATAAGGAAAATCCTAACTATAACAATGTTCAACAGATTTTGTCGAACTCTGATCGATGAAATGTGTACAGTTCGTCGAACTCCAGTCGACGAACTCCGAACGCAAACTTTCAATATAACTATTCATTGAACTACGATCGATGAAACCAGTATGGTTCGTCGAGCAGAGATTGACGATTTTGGGGCCAAGAGAATGACTACTTTCATTCTCTGAGTGGAGTTCGACGAACTCATCCCCATTCGTCGAACTCAGATCGATGAACTTATAATCAACCAAGATCTTCTTTTAATCAATTTTACCAATGGATCATACCACCTAGAAGATATCACCCTTTAGGTTATAAATGTCAGCCTGAATATTCTTATATCTCTAGTTTCAGTTATGTGAAGAAAGAAGGACCCAAGGTAACTTGCGTCAAGAATAGCTAATATGTTTCTTTGCAGGTGAAAGACTATCCCACCACAAAGAAATAGTGGTATCTGGATAGTGGCTATTATAAACAAATGACTAGAAATAAGGACAACCTAATCAACTTCAAGTCAAAGTTAGGACCAAAAGTATTATTTGGTGACTCCAATTGTGGCTAGAGTAAAGGCTATGGAAAGGTCAAGATTGGAGTTGTCACCTTCAAGAAGGTAGCTTATGTAAGTCGACTGAAGCACCATCTCCATAAGTCAGTTATGTGATGAAAGGTTTCAAGTATCCTTTAATAAGACTTCCTGCATTATTAATTCTTTAGATAACCATGTAGTTTTGACTGGCACTAGGGTAGGAAATATTTACATAGTTAACTTCCAGTCAGCTAAATCTGAAATTTGTTTATTTAATCAAACTAGCAATAATAATGACCTTGGCACAGGAGACTAGGTCATGTTAATTTGAAAAACATTGCCAAACTATCTAGGGACAACCTTGTTATATGATTGCCTTCTTACCCCTACAAGAAGGAAAGAATTTGCAAGACTTGTCAATTAGGCAAGCAAACTAAAAGTAGTTTTAAATCAGTAAATAAAATTGACTCACCTAGAATATTGTACTTACTACATATGGACCTTTTTGACCCTATTGTAGTATAAAGTCTAGCAGGTAAATCTTATACTTTAGTGATTGTAGATGACTTCTCTATATTCACTTGGATATTCTTTCTGAGATCTAAGTCTGATAACTTCAAGGTTTATACAGATTTTCTCAAGAACATATAGATTGAGTACTCTACTCCAGTTATATTGATCAGAAGTGATCATGGTACCGAGTTTGAGTCTCTTCTTATGCAAGAGTTCTGTGAGAAGGAAGGTATCAGACACTGCTTCTCAGCTCCTAGAGCACCTCAACAAAATTGGGTTGCTGAAAGGAAGAATAGAACACAGATTGAATCTGCTGGCATATTACTTGCAGATGCTCATTTGCCCCTATCCTTTTGGGCAGAGGCTGTGAGCACAAAAGGAAAGAAACCTTAAGAATAAGACTCCTTATAAGCTACTTAAAGGAAAGAAACCTAAAGTAGACTTTTAAAATTTTTTGTTACTTATGTTACATTCACAACAACAATAGGAAACACATTAAAAAATTTGAAGTCATAGCTGAAATGTGAATTTTTCTTGGATATTCCCAAGTAAGCAAGGCTTATACGGTCTTTAATAAATCTACCATGAAAATTGAAGAATCTGTACATATTTCATTTGATGAAACTAACATATTTTACAAGGAGAAAGAAATTTCTACCAGTAACTCTTTGCAGGAGCCAAATTTGTGTGAGAAGTTAAATGAACGACCCTCACCAATTAGGTTGTTAGCTATCCTTCCCCACATATTGCTGAAGCCAATGAATTTGAAGACATTGAAGAACCTCCAACAACAACTATAATTCCACAAGATGAATTTATTCCCCAAGTTGTTGCTCAACCAACTCCACCTACTGAATTTGTCACAATTAGGGATCACCCCGTATCTCAAGTGATTGGGGACATTTCAATTGGTGTGCAGACCAGACATCAACTCAACCAAGACTTGATGCATGTATGCTTCATATCTCAAATTGAGCCCCATTCCATTAATAATGCAGAGCAAGATCCCCACTAGATTGTTGCAATGCAAGAGGAGCTCAACCAATTTGAGAGATGCAGAGTTTGGGATTTAGTTCCAAGACTAAAAGACTACCTAGTCATTGAAAGTAAATGTGTATTCAAAACAAGCTTGATGCCCAAGGTGTTATCATAAGGAACAAGGCAAGGCTGGTTGCTCAAGGCTATAAGCAAGAGGAAGGGATTGGATATGACCAGACATTTGCACATGTTGCAAGGCTGGAAGCAATCAAAATCTTTCTAGCATATGTTGCCTACAAAAAGTTCAAGGTATACCAAATGGATGTCAAGAGTGCATTCTTGAATGGTGAACTTAAAGAAGATGTTTATGTGGAGCAACTACCAGGTTTTATCTCTCCAACTCATTCTTCTCATGTTTTTAAATTGTATAAAGCTCTATAAGGTTAAAGCAAACTCCAAGACCTTGGTATTAAACCTTAGCAAGCTTTCTTCTAGAGCATAAGTTTTCTAGGGGTATAGTAGATAGGACATTATTCACTAGACACCATAATGATAAAATCTTATTAGTAGATGACATTATTTTTAGGTATACAGATTCCAAACTATGCAAGTGGTTCTCTGACCTCATGCATTCAAAGTTTGAAATGAGTTGCATGGGTGAGCTCTCCTACTTCCTTAGTCTCCATGTGAAGTAGCTACCTAATGACATCTTTATATCACAATCTAAGTATGCTAAGGAGCTAATCAAAAAGTTTGGGATGTTAGATGCCTCAGCCAAGAAAATAACTATGGGTACAAATGCTGTAATTGACTATGATGAACATGTGAAACATGTTGATCAGAAATTATATAGGGCCATTATTGGGTCCATGTTATATCTTACAACAAGTAGACCTGACATAATGTTTGCTACAAGCCTCTGTACTAGGTACCAGCAGAAAAAGTACCTCAGGGACATTCCAGTTCCTTGGTATGAGACTAGTGTCTTAGTATTGCAAAAAGCAGTCATTTGTGTCTACTTCAACTGCTGAAGCAGAATACATAGCAGCTGGCAGTTGCTGTTCCCAGATGCCGTGGATTCAAAACCACCTCCTATGAAAGATAGGGGTTAGACCTGATTTATTATAGAGGGGGGGTGAATATAATAATAAAATGTTTTAACTATTTTAAAAATTATCAGAGTAAAGAATGATACCAGTAGTAGTAATAGATTAAAATAAAATGATCTAAACTAAACTACCACAGCACAACTAGCCTATCACAGCCACAATAAGAACAATAAGAAAAAGGGCAATTGGACAACACAAAAAATTTTATAGTGGTTCCCCAACCTGGGTACATCCACTCTTCTACCACCCTGGTAGGAATCCACTAGCAGGTTTTGATCAGGTGACTGCCACCTTTGAGCTTTTGAATAGGTGCCCAAAAACCAAAATAAACTATTTAAGGCAGTTAATAAACCTTTATATAGGAGGTGGGAGAGAGATTGATGGTGTCTTCTCTTTCTCAAACAACTTAGAAGACAAGTGGATTGCTGTTTTCAAGGCTACTCTAGAAATCACTTGAAGCCTTGCACAGGGTGTAGTAGGTCTTCAGCCTTAACTTGATATGATCCAGGAACTTCTGACTGATAGAGATTTGTTGTCCTTGAAAGCTCCTATAATGGAAGTTTAAGAAGACTCTTGATAGTGATTGTTGTTATTCTTCTTCTTTAATAAAATCAAGGATAAAACAAAGTGATTTCTTCACAGATAATGTCTGAATATTATTTCTGTATTCTCTGGTTCTGTATTACTGTGTCTCTCTTGCTTGTCTGTCGACTGAGAAGAAAAAATCTTTTATATATCTCTGTCAAATTCTCCTTTGAACTTTGAATTGTCTGCTTTAATTGCTGACGGCCTGGAGAATGAAAATCGGTTAGAGAATATTTGCATTGATGAGTTTCCCCAACTATCCCAATTAATTAAGCAAGTATTATCCTGATGAAGACCATAATCAATGCTGCCAGTAACGACTATATTTAGAGAATATAAGCATTAATTACTTCTGGAAATTACTGCTAAATAAGTTGGAATAAAGGACAAAAAATGAGGAAAACTCTAAGTCAGGAACTGCAACAGAAATCGTTGAATATAGAGCAGATTTCATCGACCTGAGATCCAAGTTCGTCGACCAAATCTCAGCTAACTGCATTCTGTGAATAACTTGCCAATTTTGTGGTCCAAGTTTGTCCAGCATAGATTCTGTCTTCATCAAGCTGAGTTCAGAGAAAATATTTTGTGTTGAAGTTGAAATCCAGTCTTCGTCGACCTAAGCTCGAATATCGTAGAGCTCAACTCAGAGAATTAACTCTAAGTTCGTCGAGCGGAGCACGACTATCGTCGATCTGAGTTCGACGAACGTCAAACTCATTTTACGAACTAGATTTTCTTCTAAGTCTTGAGTCTTCTGAAGTCTCCTACTGGCTGGTCCATGTATGGTTGAACCTAATGACTTAGCCTAAATTTCAAGGACTCAAAGACATGATCCTGGCGATATATTGTGGGTCAAACATCCTAGTTAGTGAACCTAGCCCAAATCCAACAAGGGATCCAACAATCTCCCCCTATTTGGGTGAGGTCACTAATAATATAAAAAGAAAAAACATTCACAAAACAGGATAAATATATCTGAAAGAAAATTGAATCATTCAGCAGATATTTAAATAGATAGTAGCTTTGTGATAGAAAGTAAATATAGTTCAAAAATCAAAATTAAACAGAGTATATCATTTCTTCTTCTTATTTTGTTTGTCATCTTTGGCTTTCTTAGAGGGATGTGTAAATTTGATTTCTATATTTGGATTAGCTGCTTCTCTCTTTGACATGGTCATATCGGCAGCTCCAATAATGTTGAGAGAAGTGGCACTGGAACAACAGCCTCTGGATGTAGATTCATGTAAGCATCAACATTGAAAAATCTGTTAGCCTTATCATACCTTTTTAATTCTTCTTTTCTATAGGTTGATATTGTTGAGTATTGAGATGGATCTCTCACTTCATCTTTAGCTTTATTGATCGTTGATAATCCACAAGCTCCTGGAATCTGGCCATTCTTGAGGTATTTTCAGTTTAGGATCCACAAATGGAATAGATGGAGATTCATGCCTTTTGGGCTTTCAACTTTTTTTTTTCAGAAGCTTGTTGTTGTTGTTGCAGTTGTTATTGCTGTTGTTGTTGTTGTTGCTGATATTGTTGTTTATGTTGCCGTCTACTGGAATACCTGTACTGATCGCTTTCTTGATATCTTGAGGATCTATCTTGATGTCTTTGATAGGTTTGAGCATAGGAGGTAGACCTTTGAGAACTGCTTCCTGAAGCACCAATAGCAGGTGGAGGAGGAGGAGGAGGACCTCTCCAGTTCCTTTGAGGAGGAGGAGGAGAGTACCTCCTGCTTTTCTTTCTAGCTTTTTATTCATTCTTTGAAAGCCACATCCATGTTGGCATCCCAGGATATGGACTGGTCTTCTATAAGATATAATATGGTGTATCATGAGTAGGGTTTGGTTTGGGAGCAGCATTGGGAACGGCCTTTCTCTTCTTAGAGACTTTCTTCTTGGCAGCAGAGCCATCATCATCAGAATCATCATCTTCATCTTCATCAGAAGATCCCTGAGGATTTTCATATAGATCATCAAGAGCTTTTAGAATATCTTGGGAAATCTGCTTTTCAGCCTGAGGCTGTACAGGAGATTCTACAACTGCAACTTCTGGAACAACAGTTTCAGCAACGTTTTCAGAAATTAACTTATTTTCCTCTTCAATATCTGCCATAATGATTTCATCTAAATCTGGCACGGGACTGTCATCCATCTTGTAAGTGGGAGCTGAGACAGCCTCTGGAGAAGAAATATCCTTGGGAGCTGAAACTATTGGAATCTCTATAACTACAAAACTGGCCTTTAGTTGCTTAGCAACTGTGGGGCTTATTGGTGAAGAGTATGGTACAATAGCCATAGAAGGCTGATGAGAAGAACTATGGAGAAAATCATTGTAGACAATACTGAAAAAATCTTGCATAGAATTCAAATTAACTGTGGGATTTATAAAATAATCACCAACAGTATTTATTTCTGGCATAACTGACTCATCCATATCTATATCAGAATCAACTAGATCAATTATTTCAACTAGAATAGATATTTCTTCCATGTCATCAGACATCACAGAATCTTCTACTGCTTCTGCTGCTGTCACCACTGGAGCTTCTTCATCATATAGTATCTCCCCATGACTGGATACAGGGGCCCCTGAAGCCAGTCCTCCAAAAGAAGGGACAGGGGACAAAGCAGCAATTCAGGATGAAAGGGTAGAGATGGAAGCAGAAAGGGGAGCTATAGCATCAGTTATGAGTTTATTAAGGGTAGGAGAAATGAGTGCAAGAAGATCTTTAGCAATATCCGAAAAAATTAGATACAGAGATTCTGGAGCAGTGGAGGAGTAAGGAGTGTGATGTCCACAATTGGAATATATAGAGAATGCACTGGACATATCTATATGTGTAAAATATGGAGCAGTAGATGGAATGTTAGTGTGGGTGAGTGGAGGATGGGAATAGAGGGAGTTGCAGCAGTAGAAGGTTGGACTGTGGTTGTGGGGAAGAAATTGGTTCATGAAGTGGAGAATGATGTCGAGATGGTGGAGGAAATAGTATATTGAAGGTATGGGAAGAGTTAAATGTGTCAGGGTGTGTGTTATTTAAATGAGGTGGAAGTGGAGAATGTGGAGGTGGAGATAGAGGTGGTGTAGAATGTACTGGAGATTGAACTGGTGATGGAGCTGGTTTGGGTAGATGTTGTTGTTGAGGTTGAGGAGTATGTGTTAGAGAAGAAGATGGTTGTTGTTGTTGTTGTGGTTGAGGTTGAGGAGGAGAAGGAATGTTGGTGGATGAAGGAATTTATTCTGGAGGTGGAGGAGCGGCTGTTACGGCCTTGGTGCTCTCAGAAGTCCTTGTAGAGGATGAAACCCTGGATGGCTTGGTGATTTTCCTCTCCCATCTGCCAAACAGGGCAGATGTAAGCCTCTTTTAGGTATTGATGAACACTGTCGTGGAGACCAGTAGTTCCGGTGTCTTTTTTGAAGAAATATCCCAATATCCTTCCAAAACAGACCTCTTTCTTATAATTCTTCTTCTTAATCAAGTCAAAAAATAGTTTGCCCCAGTTAACTTCTTTCTTCTCAACCAGAGCACCCATCACCAGGAACTGGTGCCTGGTGATGTAGTCATGGGGGAGGGGGGGTGTTTGCCCAGCCGCACTTTGCGAACTACATCGGCTAAGAACTTGTATTCAGATGATAGGTTCATCTTCAGCAGTTTGTTCTGGTTTTCTCCAGAGTGACCCATCTTTATCAACATATTCTCATACTCATCACTGTCCATCTCTATTTCTTCATTTCCATTTAATAGACCAAAAACATCAGTTAGTATAGTGGGGGAAAGGTCAACTCCGAGATTGTAGGAAGTTTTGCCTTCCGAGTGTATATCTGTTTTGTGGATCGAGTTTGTAGGAACGTTGTTCCGAGGGTAAGATTGATTTCCAATCCGAGATAGTGGAGTAGTCGAGTCTAGTGTATTGCTAAATCGGTGAGGGAAAGTGGATGTACCTAAGGTTGGGGAACCACTTTAAATCTTGCCTCGTCTGTGTTTGTTTGTTTGGTAGATAGATCTGTTCATTGGTTTGAGATTTTTTTTATTCCGCAAAAAGACGCACAACTCCCCTATTCACCCCCCTCTAGGTGATTTAGGTTGACAACTATTAACTTTCATTTTGGGTTTCAATTTTTGATTCATTCTCTAATCAAAATGAAAACAATACATGGTTATATATAGCCTACACCACTCAAACTCAACCCTTGAAAAAAAATAGACTCATGATGGTTATATGCACCCATCATGAAAGAAATAAAATAGAACTTGAATGAAATAAAATACTAGATGGTTATAATCACCCATCATACATGAATTAAATTACAGTATTTAAATGGATGAAATAAAATTGTTTAAAATATAAATTGCTAAAATAATAATTTGATAAAATATATAATTATAATTATTTAATTTATAATTATATATTTTATATAGTGGCGGCGGCGGACGTCATGCAAAATATGTCGCGGCGATGGTGAAGGGCGTCGTGGTAGAATCCCATCCTCGAGCTTGTGGCAACGACCATCCCAATCCACAAACTCTCTCAGACGGGGATCAATGGCAGCCGCAACAGCAACGTCTCCATCAATTCTCCCCCACTCAAAATTACTCATCACCGATGAGTGGCCTGTGAGGGAAGAATAGTCCAAAGCAGCAGCAATATGGGGCAAATCTGGCACCACTATCCTTTTCATAGTAGCATGTAGATCCATCAGCACTGAGAACCTGTCTGGCAAAGAAACAAAACAAAACTTCCGAGGAAACTCGAAAGGGTGTCAAGGAAAAGAAATAAAACTTGAATCTTACCATCCGGTTCAAGAACCATGAAATCAACATGGGAAATAGACACGGCAAAACTAACACTCCCATCCCGAGAGAACATGTAGTTGTAGAGAAGAACGACGAAGAAAGCAACTCAGGGGAACACAGACGTACAGTAAAAAGTCCGGAAACTTGAAATAAAGTGAAACACCCAGTGCTTTATAAAAATCTGAAATATAAGCATGAAATCTGACGTTCTTCATAATCATGGATGGGTCGGCGTTCCTACATATTAATTTATTAACGGAGCCTCAAGGCATCCACTCGATGACTAACCAGACTAAACCCAAAGCACTAAATCTATCATCGGACGGTATCAAAAGGAGTGGAAGTGCATGAGACAAAACTTAAAATGAATCACTAATGTCCTAGATACATGAGGAGAGAATCCATGTGCTACATGACTTGACCAATAGCAGATGATAAGGGAGGGTAAGTCAGGTGGCACGGGAGCCTTATATTCCAAAATGATATCATTGGTTCCCAGACTCGCAGTTTTAATTTATATTTAATATTTTCACACTTGGCATAAAGATATGCCAAGCAGAACGCTCATCATAAATAATGGAGTTGGACGCTGTCAAATGTGAAAGGAAGTGCGAGTGATACAACTCAAGGGGATTTTCTAAAGTCACTAACGAGTGGAAATGAGGGTCATCGAAAGGCGGTGGGTAAATGCGTGCAACCGGGTGTGTATATAAGTATTTTTAGGGACACAACATCTAGAGTCACAATAGCCAAAGAGTCAGAAACAATCGAGGACAGAAACGTAGACGGACACACAGAAAAATAAATAGTCAAATGTGATGCATAGTCAGATCTACGAGGTGTGGTGAATAGACCAAATACTAGTGCACTCAACCTAGTAATATCTATACGCTGAGATAACGCCAATGTAGGAACTAATAAAGTAGGCGTCACACCAAACTCAGACCCCCACCCTTCCCCCACGGCTCCTAGGCACCGAGCGGAGAGGAAGAAAGGGGAGGACTTGAAGGTGGAGAATATCAAAAGCAGATGGCAGCGGTCCTATTCTAGCAAGTTCTATAGCATATAAAGACAATAACTGTAAACTGAAATGTAACCTTCACTTATGTGGAAAAACACATAAGCCAAGGGGTCTTTTGCAAGGCTCCCATCGTATAAAAAGTCCCATACCGATTTATACGTTGGGGTGTCAGTGGTCAAACAGCAGTAACTAAATATATCAAAATTAACCTTAATTTATAAACTTGCCCACACAAGCTAATAAACTAAGGGGTCGTTTTGCAGGTCCTAAAGTATAAGCGTCCCATTCCACTTATACTTTAGGTGTCAAGGTTTAAGGTAACGATTATGCTATGACATGCAAGTGGGTATGATGGATCATGCAAGTGCAACACACACACCCGACTCTGTGCACACAGACCTTTAGTTCCCCCTTTTTGGAGCCGTAACCTCCCAGGATACCTCCGTAGTGGCAGACGGAAGCGGTGGGTTGGGCCTCGCCCACCTCTAAACCAGTAAAGCACTACCGGTCAGACCTATCGTACGCCTCAACGCTTGGTGCACGAAGCGGACTCCTGCGTACTCTTGCCGGCTGGCGCACCGGACTTCTGTTGGCGAAGTGCTAACCACACTTGCCGAGTCAACGTATTGGCGTCGGTGCATCGACCCTCCAATACCGAAGACCCACCACCTTAATTTCCTTTCCTGTTATGCACATGCAAATTAGCGTAATCAAGAACCGAGCCGAAGCTCCCGGACCAACACGTCCGTCTCAAACAATCGAGTCGAAGCTCCCCGGACCCAAAGTCCGCCTTTTAACCATCCGAGCCGAAGCTCCCAGCTAACATCCCGTGCCATCAGTGTCTGTGAAATGTGCAACCCTAATTACTAAGTTACTCTTTTTAGCTTGTTAAAACAGTTTACGTTAACCCAGGACTGCCCCCGGTATTCCCTGTGAAGGGCTCTCAAGGGGCACTAGGAACTGTGTTGGGATTACGCCCAGCGTTCCCTTTCGCAAGGTACTTATTTTATTATTGGTTGATTCCCTTACCCATTATTTTCTCATGTTTCGATATGCTAATCCTAGGGTGATTTGACTCCAACTCTCCTTGGGTAGGACGATCTTTCGTCGGACCCGAACGCCTCTATGCCCTAGACAAAATCACACCCTACTCACTCAACATCCATAGATGCAACCCACTCTACTTATCTTTCCAGCAAACCATCAAGATCCCTCTCACGTGCTCTAGTTCATATCAAAAATGATTTCCTGCAATCTTGCTATATGCAGACCACTTAAGCTACATGAGCCGTAAAAAGGGAAGTACATGAAATACTCATCCAGTACCCCTATGATAATTACTAGAGTGCTAAAATAATATTTGAAGCATAAATCCAAAAATCCATAATTTTCCTAATTTGTCTGATAATTAATTTAATTATTCTAATATTCAAAAAGCCCAAGTTTGAACATGAAGTAGCAATTTCAGACAAGATAATGATCCAATAAATTTATGATAATTACAAAATGCATAATCAACTATAAAGCCTAAGTCTTCAAATTTTTCAGCAAGGTTTAGGCCTTTAAATATAATTTCAAAGATACCTCATAAAAGTCATTTTAAAAGATTTTACAGTAATAATGACTCCAAAAATTCAGGAAAACTTCAGGGATGATTGTGATGGCCTACAAATACCCTATAAAAAGTTTCATAATTTATCATTTAAAAATAAGGCTATATTTGATTTTTCTCATGAACTTTCAAATTTATGGGTTAATGAACAAAGTATGCTAATCAGTTCTCAAATAATTCCACAAAAATTTCCATATGATAACATTGAGCAAAAAACACTATGCAGGAAGTTTCATGATTTTTTAGTAAGAAATGGCCTCTGACAAGAATTATTAATATGTAATCGAAATAAAGCACTTGTGAAGTAGATGCCCTAAATAGATATCCAAAAAATTTTAACAAAATTCATACAAGATTATCATAACCTAAAACTAACTCTGCCAATGTTTCATACCCTCTTGATGGGCAGTGAGACCACAATAGCCAAATTATTAATTAGGGCAATACTATTGATTACAAATGAAGTGCTACAAATATTGATCAAAATTCCTCAAGTAAATTATCAGAGGCTCAAAATACCCTAATCCCCTCACTACCCAAGTTTGGTTAAGTTTCAAGATGTTTAGCTAACCTAAACCTACACTACAAGTTTTAGGTCCTAAGCTAGGGTTAGGGTTTTGGGGACCCTACCATTTTCACAATTTGCTAATATTTTTAACAGAGGGTTTTATATATCCTAGAAACCTCCTTGCAAAATTTGGTGTTTATCCAAGGTGTTTAGGACTCATGCCCTTCACAAGGCCAAAAGGTCCCTCCTTAGGGTTTGACCTAGGAACTTAGGGCAAATCTATTCCTCACCACCCCATATTCCATGGGGAGGTGATAAGTGCCATAACAAGTCAGTGACCCAAATTTCAGCCTCTGTTGAGTGGAGGGGACCACCCTAAGTCCATAGGGCACTTGTAATCAAAAAGTACCCTCTTAAGGCCAAACTAGGGTTTGGTGATTCCCTAACCAAAACTCATCCAAATGTCCTAAAATTTTTTACAGCACTAGGTATTGATGCCAGGGACCACTCACCAAAGTTTGGGAGGGTTTGGAGATGTTTAGCACACCTAGTTAAGTTATTTATGGATTATTAAATTTTTATAAAAACTATAGAAATATTTCTCCAAAAATTCCCATTTTTGGGCAGACCCTAGGTATAGATAAGAATGATCCTCTGTCCAAATTTCAGCCAATTTGGACAAGGGATGAAGGGTGGGCATCCATTTGAATCTCAGGTCAGCCCTAGGTACAGGTCCCACCAAAATGGGTGCCCTGGTCCAACCAGACGGCCAAATTGGTCAAAATCAATTTTGGATTACAGTAGACCATAGGGCTACAACTTTCATATTGAACGGTTTCCCACCAGGGGCCCTAAGTATTTTTAATAATTAATGCAAAACAGCCCAGAAAACAGGACAGAAAATTCAGAAATCAAAACTAAATAAAAGAAATGATGCTGCACGAATCTTAAAGCAAATCGTGGGGCTCCTGGTCATCTTCTTCCTCCAGCCAAGGCCATGATTGGCCGAACCTGGAGCTTATTCTAAGAGCATTTCCCGGCCACACGGCCACCTCCCTGGCCGGCCACCACCGCCACCACCTTCGTTGAGGTGGGGGCTATCGCCGGGCGGCGGCACGGCCGCCGGAGGGGTGGTTTCCGGCGAACCCGACCACCATTTTTTTTTGGAAAAACCATGAAAATGAAAACTTGGATCGGCTCAATTGAGTCCGATTCTTGTCCTAAACGATTCCTAAGATCTACCCACGGAAGAAGGAGTAGAGGAGGACCTTTAACCGAGCTTGTCGTCGAGTGTGGTGGTGGTGCGCCATGGCCGGTGGTGGAGCTTTCCGATGCTTGCAACTTCACTACCAAACCGCCCGGTTTCTTTAGGTGAAGGGTGAAAACGATTTCTCTTGGCCCATGGAAGCTTTTAAAAGCATCAAATGGGTTGGAGGAGAGGGAGGGTCATGGCTTCAAATCCATTAATGGTCATGAATTGGAATTTCGGTTTTGGAGAAAACCCATGGAAATTCACCTCCCCTTTGTCCCAATTCATTTGGAAACTCCTCAAAACTGATAGGGGAGATGAATACTAATTAATTGGTGAAGAATGGAGGGGTGATTCACCTTCCCCACCATGAATGACCTTCTCTTTCTTCTTTCTCTCTCTTCCCTATTGGAGGAATTGATTTCAGCCACCTTGAATGGCTGGCCATGGCTATTAAACTCCTTAAAACTGATGAGGGAGAATGTATTCAGCCTTTGGAATCAATTGGAGAGGCCCTTGATCTCCCTTGGCCATGAATGCCTCTTTTCTCACTTTCTCTCTCCTCCATTAAAGAGAAAAATGGAGCTTTCTCTCTCCTACTCACCATGGCCGAATTTTAATCTCTCCTCCAGCCTATTGGCAGCCCACTAACTCATATTAATAATAAAATGAGGTTAGCCCAAGTGGGGGAAATGAGTTTGAGCTTGGGTTAGCCCATTTAGGCTAATTTGACCTAACACTAGAATAGAGTTGACCTTGGTCAACATGACCAATTGAGTTGACCCCAATGGGTCCTTGGTGACCCATTGGACTCCCTTAAGGTCTATGAAGACTTGAGTAGGGTTGGTTGGGCATCTTGGGGTCACATGCCCCTTGGTAAGGGCACTTTGACCATTTTAGGGCTAGAGTTGACTTGGGTCAACATAACCATTTGGGTTGACCCCATTGGGTCCTTGGTGACCCATTGGCCTCCCCTAAGGTCTAGGAAGGGTTATGTAGGGTTACCCTGCACTTTGGAGGTCACATACCCTTAGTAAGGGTACTTTGACCAGATTAGGGGCTTGAGTTGACTTGGGTCAACCTGGCCTCTAGGGCTGACCCCAATGTGTCCTTAGTGACCCACTGACCTCACTTTAGGGTTAGAAGGGCTTGGGTGGGGTCCTCTAGGCTAGGAGTAGGTCAATTGACCCTAAGTAGGCAAGTTTGACCCATTTAGGGCTAGGGTTGACCTTGGTCAACTGAGCCTCTTGGGTTGACCCTAATGGGTCCTTTTAGCTCTAATGGGCCTCCCAAGGTATTAGGGGTGTTGTGGTAGGGTCTTGGGGTTAGGGTGTGGCCCATGGTCATCCTACACCATTGTTTAGAGTTCTACTATTTGCAGACCATGATGATCTCCCACCTTCCTGTCCCCTATCTCTTGACCCATTACTGGCTTCCTAGGGTTTGTCATGACCTAGTCATGGCCAAAACCACTCTTAGGGGTCTAGTTGGAAATGGGATGTTACAAATCCCAATAAACAAAACAAAGATTTCGTCCCCGAAATCAAGATTGAGTCTGCGGGACTTACTACCGAAGAAAAGAACCTTGTAACATCCCAGCATGGCGGCTTGTTTGTTAAATTAGATTCTACGGGAAAACTTAGATCTAAGACCCTTTCGCCCAATCGGCAAACCAAAATCCCAATAAACAAGGATAAGCCCCCAATAAACAAAAGATAAGCCTCTATCTGCCTAGAGCAGCCCTTAGTATACTTGAAGCAGGAAAACTAAATTAACATCTTGAGGGGTCCGAGAGGTATACCTGACTGAATAGCTCGGGGTATCTTTGTCGCATCAGGTCCTGTGGCTCCCAGGTATGCTCCTCCTGGCCGTGGTTCCTCCACAGGACCTTGACTAGTGGGACCTTCTTGCGTCGCAAGACCCGCACTCCTCGGTCGTCGATCCTCACAGGCTCCAAACGAACCGATCGGTCTGAAGCTACCGGCCCTTCGGTGGTCAAAATCTGCTGCTCCGGGCGTAGCAGAGCCCTCCTCAAAGAAGAAATGTGGAAGACGTCGTGCAGCGCTTCCAGCTCTGGGGGTAACTCCAGCTGATAGGCTAGGGGTCCGATCCGCTCCAAGATCCTGTAAGGGCCCATGTACCTAGGGCTGAGCTTCTTCCTCCGACCACGCACCCGCGAGACTCCATGCATGGGCCGGATCTTCAGAAACACCCGGTCCCCCACCTGGAACTCCACCTGCCGATGCCGGGCGTCATAGTACTTAGCATGTCTACTCTGTGCCTCGAGCATCCTGTCCCTGATCAGCCTCACCTGTGCCTCGGTGTCTTCAACAAACTCTGACCCCAACACTTTCGGATCTTCGTTCTGCACCCAAGAAAGCGGGGTCCGACATCTCCTCCCGTACAAGGCTTCGTAAGGCGCCATCCTGATGCTGGACTGGTGGCTGTTGTTATAGGAGAACTCGACAAGGGGTAAGAGTTTCTCCCACGGTTTCCCGCGGTCCAAGATGCATAGCCTCAAGAGGTCCTCCAGCGTCCGGTTGGTGCGTTCTGTCTGCCCGTCTGTCTGAGGGTGGAATGCAGTGCTGAAGGTCAATCGCGTGCCTAAGTAAGCTTGCACGGATCTCCACTCCCTGGAGGTGAACCGGCCATCCCGATCCGACACTATCGTCCTGGGCACGCCATGATAACGAATGAACTGTTCCACAAACTTCCGCACCAGTACTCCTATTGAATCATCCTTCCTGATCGGTATAAATCGAGCCACCTTGGTCAACCGATCAACGATTACCCATATCGAGTCATTCCCTGTCCGAGACCGGGGAAACCCATGTATGAAGTCCATGGCTATGTCGTCAAACTTCCACTCCGGCACCGGGAGTGGCTGCAATAATCCTGCGGGGTTCCTGCACTCCGCCTTCACTAGCTGACATGCCTCACAATGGGTCACGAAGTGTGAGACATCCTTCTTCATGCCCGGCCAGTACATCGTCTTCTTCAAATCAGCCGTCATCTTTGTGATCCCCGGGTGTACAGAATACCGGCTGCAGTGCGCCTCCGTCATAATATCCTCCCGGATCTGGCCTCCCTCCGGTATGTACACCCGTCCTCTGAAGCACACCAGGTCGTCCCTCAGTGTGTAGTCTCCTGCAGTGCCTGCCTCCAGAGCTTGGAAGATGGGTTCCAACTTGGCATCCTGCCTCTGTCCCTCTCTGACCCGGTCTCTGATGTCATCGGTTGCGTCTATCGCGGCCAAGTACTCCTCATGGAGCTCAGGATCATCAGACGATACCAGAGTAATGTGCATGTCCTCTAGTCTCTGCAGCAGCTCCATAGACATCAACTGAGGCTCTGCTCCTATTGTGGCAGCTCTCCTACTCAGTGCATCCGCTACCACGTTCGCCTTCCCCGGGTGGTAACGCATCTCATACTGATAGTCAGAAAGGAACTCCACCCACCGCCTCTGCCTGATGTTTCGTTCCTTCTGCGTGTCCACGTACTTAAGGTTCTTATGATCGGAGTATATGTCACAGTGGACTCCATAAAGGTAGTGCCGCCATATTTTTAGTGCGAATACAACTGCTCCCATCTCCAGGTCGTGCACTGGGTAGTTCTTCTCATGGGTCTTCAGCTGGCGGGAAGCATAAGCTATGACGTGTCCGTTCTGCATCAGTACTGCTCCCATCCCCTGATATGATGCGTCGGTGTAGACCTGAAATCCCTCCCTCCCCGAGGGGAGAGTAAGAATGGGAGCCGAGGTCAGCCGATCCTTCAGCTCCTGGAAAGCTGTCTGGCACTGCGGGGTCCACACGAACGGTGCCTCCTTCTTCGTCAAGGATGTGAGCGGGAGGGCAATTCGAGAGAATCCCTCCAGGAACTTCTGATAGTAACCGGCAAGTCCTAGAAAACTCCGTACGTCAGTGGCTGTTTTCAGCTGCGGCCACTCCGAAATAGCTTGAATCTTTGCCGGGTCCACTGCCAGCCCGGCTCCGCTGATAATGTGGCCTAAGAAAGCCACCTCCTTCAGCCAGAACTGACACTTGCTGAACTTCGCATAAAGGCGATGCTCCCGCAGTCTCTCCAAGGTCAGTGCCAGATGTCGTGTGTGCTCCTCCTCCGTCTTAGAATAGATAAGGATGTCGTCTATGAACACTATGACGAACATATCCAAATAAGCCTCGAAGACCCGGTTCATGAGGCTCATAAACGCTGACGGGGCATTCGTGAGCCCGAAGGGCATCACGATGAACTCATACAATCCATATCGGCTACTAAAGGCCGTCTTCGGAATATCCTCCTCCTGGATCCGCAGCTGGTAATAGCCTGACCTCAAGTCCAGCTTCGAAAAATAATGGGCTCCCTCCAGCTGATCGAACAACTCGTCTATCCTGGGGAGCGGATAGGTATTTCGGACGGTCAGCCTGTTTAGTGCTCGATAGTCGATGCACAGGCATAAAGTGCCGTCCTTCTTCTTCACGAATAGGACAGGAGCTCCCCATGATGAGGAGCTCGGCCTAACAAATCCTGCTTCCACCAGCTCCTGCAACTGTGTCCGAAACTCCGCCAACTCCTTTGGGGCCATCCGATAAGGGTCCTTGGATACCGGCTTAGCCCCTGGTACCAACTGAATCTGGAAGTCCTTCTCCCTATGCGGAGGTAGTCCTGGCAGCTTATCCGGAAAAATATCGGCGTAGTCACGAACCACCGGAATGTTAGCAATCAGGTCCTTCTCCTCAGTCATCTCGAATAATACTTGATATACCTCGTCCCCTTGCATATGAGCCTTAACGGCCTGAATAGATGAAAGCAGGCGACGAGAGACCGATGTAGTACCTTTGAATGTCGCATAAGTATCGCCGTGGCTCAGCACGACCCTCCTTGCTGGGCAATCAATCTGGGCATGGTTCCAGACAAGCCATGTCATGCCCAAGACGAGGTCGAAGTCCGGCATCCTCAGGATCGTCGCCGGGGCCTCGAGTGTCAACCCGTCTATGGTAACCTCCAGGAGGCACTTTTCTGTGGACTGGATTTCCATCCCATTGGGGAGGCGCACCCTCCTGGGTAGTCCCGTATAACAACGAATCTGATCCAGGTCCTTGACGAAATCCTCCGACACAAAGTTGTGCGATGCCCCCGTGTCGAACAGGGTATGGGCAGGCTTGCCGCACACCATCACCATTCCTAAATCAGTTTGAAAGAAACTCTGGTGTAAGGTTTTCTAACCTAGGTCGTTTAGTAGTTCTATTAACACTTAATATGAGTAATGAATGAATCCAAAATTAAGATTACTCTCATACCTGCAATAACCCTGTCCGGGTTCCGGGGCTGTGCTAAGTCCAAAGCGTAAATCTGCTCCCCATTCTGCCTGCGGTCGCCTCCCTGGTAACCACGTCCTCGGCCGCGTCCTCGGCCTCCGAAATGCTGGGCCGGTGGGCCACCCAGTGGTGCTGGAGGTGGTGCCCCCCTCATAGGGCAGTCTCTCCGGAGATGTCCCACCTGGTGACAATGGAAGCACTCCGGCGGGGGATACGCCATACCCCGGGGTCTCTGCATCTCCTGGATCCGGAGAGGTTGAGGGGCCAAAACCACCTGCTCTCTCGGCTCCTGCCTCAACTCCTGACGAGGCTGCTCCTCTGCCCTCCTTCCATCTGGTATGGTGCCTCGCCGCTGATCATTTCGGGCCCTCCGGCCCTGGTCCTCCGCTTGCCGTTTCCGGCCCCGAGTGGTGTGCCAGTCGGCCTCAATCCTCTTCGCCATCTCCAAAATCCGGGAGATGGGCCCGTCAGAGACAAAAAGCAAGGCCTCCCTCAACTCCTCTTTTAGGCCCTTATAAAACCTCTTGACGTAACCTGCTTCATCCAGCTGATAGGAGCCCGCATATCGGGCCAAATGATCGAACTCTCGGTGGTACTCCACCACTGTCCTGGTGCCCTGCCTCAGCTGCAAGAACCGCTCCTCCAACTCGTCCCTGGCCGACTGAGGAACAAAGTGCTCCAGCAGCGTGGCCCTGAATTCTTCCCAAGTGATTTCTGCAATCTCCCTATCAGCAAATGTCGTGTCCAACAGCGTCTTCCACCACCGCTTAGCATGTGACTCCAAGCAAGATACCACTAGGGCCACCCTCTCCTCCCAAGGGCATCGTATCCCGGTCAACATCTCGTACATAACATCCAGCCACTCCTCTGTCCGTACTGCCGACTCTGTCCCTAAGTATGATGGGGGAGAGAGTCCTTGGAAGGTGCTCATCTAGTTGGCCCCTGGGTTTGGCTGCTGGGCTGGAGCTTGCTGAGCCCGGAAGGCCTCAAGGATAGCTGTAAGGGTCTGCCCCATGTCTGACTGGAGGAAAGGTGTGGGGACCATGGGAGGTGGTGCAATGTCTGGAGTCTGCTGAGCTCCACCTTGTGGGGTGGGCTGAGCTGGGGGCTGCAAAACGAACTACATTAGTAGGTAATCGACTCAATGCCTAATGAAAGTGGACAATTTACATGTGATTCCCCCCATATGGGCACACCACTGCTTCCGCTGCTTAGTTTGTCCCCAAACTAAACCCGCGCGGGGGTGACCCAGGGTTGTGGATGGCTACTTTTCGATCGAGGTCTCCTTTGATACCACTTGTAAGACCCCCTTTTTTTTTCTTTTCGGACACCGGGGTCTTAGGCCCAGAACCGCCGTTTTGCGGTGACTCCTTCACGCCCTGAAGCGTCATCACCACAAAGCGCCGATTCTACCGGCCATTTCGATCACAGAAAAGTAGCATAATAGTGAAGTAAATGTAAACTAACTGTCCACAGAAAATCACATGTCATAATAAATATAACTCCACGAAGGGAGTGTCCACAGAAATAAAACATCAGAGTAGCAAAAACGGGCTTATGCCCGGTACATCATATCCTCACTACAAAAGATCACTCATGCGGAAGCAGAAAACTACTCAGGGTCGAGACTTACGGTCCCGGCTGTGTGAACTCCGGAGCTAGACTGCCCCACCTCCAAGCGCACCGGTCTCTGGGGCTGCTCCTCCATACTGGTCTCCGCGATCCCCTAAATGATGCGGTTCGAAAACCGTTAGTCTAAAAGACTAAGTCCTATCATCCCCCACCCCTTCCCCCACGGCTCCTAGGCACCGAGCGGAGAGGAAGAAAGGGGAGGACTTGAAGGTGGAGAATATCAAAAGCAGATGGCAGCGGTCCTATTCTAGCAAGTTCTATAGCATATAAAGACAATAAACTGTAAACTGAAATGTAACCTTCACTTATGTGGAAAAACACATAAGCCAAGGGGTCTTTTGCAAGGCTCCCATCGTATAAAAAGTCCCATACCGATTTATACGTTGGGGTGTCGGTGGTCAAACAGCAGTAACTAAATATATCAAAATTAACCTTAATTTATAAACTTGCCCACACAAGCTTATAAACTAAGGGGTCGTTTTGCAGGTCCTAAAGTATAAGCGTCCCATTCCACTTATACTTTAGGTGTCAAGGTTTAAGGTAACGATTATGCTATGACATGCAAGTGGGTATGATGGATCATGCAAGTGCAACACACACACCCGACTCTGTGCACACAGACCTTTAGTTCCCCCTTTTTGGAGCCGTAACCTCCCAGGATACCTCCATAGTGGCAGACGGAAGCGGTGGGTTGGGCCTCGCCCACCTCTAAACCAGTAAAGCACTACCGGTCAGACCTATCGTACGCCTCAACGCTTGGTGCACGAAGCGGACTCCTGCGTACTCTTGCCGGCTGGCGCACCGGACTTCTGTTGGCGAAGTGCTAACCACACTTGCCGAGTCAACGTATTGGCGTCGGTGCATCGACCCTCCAATACCGAAGACCCACCACCTTAATTTCCTTTCCTGTTATGCACATGCAAATTAGCGTAATCAAGAACCGAGCCAAAGCTCCCCGGACCAACACGTCCGTCTCAAACAATCGAGCCGAAGCTCCCCGGACCCAAAGTCCGCCTTTTAACCATCCGAGCCGAAGCTCCCAGCTAACATCCCGTGCCATCAGTGTCTGTGAAATGTGCAACCCTAATTACTAAGTTACTCTTTTTAGCTTGTTAAAACAGTTTACGTTAACCCAGGACTGCCCCCGGTATTCCCTGTGAAGGGCTCTCAAGGGGCACTAGGAACTGTGTTGGGATTACGCCCAGCGTTCCCTTTCGCAAGGTACTTATTTTATTATTGGTTGATTCCCTTACCCATTATTTTCTCATGTTTCGATATGCTAATCCTAGGGTGATTTGACTCCAACTCTCCTTGGGTAGGACGATCTTTCGTCGGACCCGAACGCCTCTATGCCCTAGACAAAATCACACCCTACTCACTCAACATCCATAGATGCAACCCACTCTACTTATCTTTCCAGCAAACCATCAAGATCCCTCTCACGTGCTCTAGTTCATATCAAAAATGATTTCCTGCAATCTTGCTATATGCAGACCACTTAAGCTACATGAGCCGTAAAAAGGGAAGTACATGAAATACTCATCCAGTACCCCTATGATAATTACTAGAGTGCTAAAATAATATTTGAAGCATAAATCCATAAATCCATAATTTTCCTAATTTGTCTGATAATTAATTTAATTATTCTAATATTCAAAAAGCCCAAGTTTGAACATGAAGTAGCAATTTCAGACAAGATAATGATCCAATAAATTTATGATAATTAAAAAATGCATAATCAACTATAAAGCCTAAGTCTTCAAATTTTTCAGCAAGTTTTAGGCCTTTAAATATAATTTCAAAGATACCTCATAAAAAGTCATTTTAAAAGATTTTACAGTAATAATGACTCCAAAAATTCAGGGAAACTTCAGGGATGATTGTGATGGCCTACAAATACCCTAGAAAAAGTTTCATAATTTATCATTTAAAAATAAGGCTATATTTGATTTTTCTCATGAACTTTCAAATTTATGGGTTAATGAACAAAGTATGCTAATCAATCCTCAAATAATTCCACAAAAATTTCCATATGATAACATTGAGCAAAAATCACTATGAAGGAAGTTTCATGATTTTTCAGTAAGAAATGGCCTCTGACAAGAATTATTAATATGTAATCGAAATAAAGCACTTGTGAAGTAGATGCCCTAAATAGATATCCAAAAAATTTTAACAAAATTCATACAAGATTATCATAACCTAAAACTAACTCTGCCAATGTTTCATACCCTCTTGATGGGCAGTGAGACCACAATAGCCAAATTATTAATTAGGGCAATACTATTGATTACAAATGAAGTGCTACAAATATTGATCAAAATTCCTCAAGTAAATTATCAGAGACTCAAAATACCCTAATCCCCTCACTACCCAAGTTTGGTTAAGTTTCAAGATGTGTAGCTAACCTAAACCTACACTACAAGTTTTAGGTCCTAAGCTAGGGTTAGGGTTTTGGGGACCCTACCATTTTCACAATTTGCTAATATTTTTAACAGAGGGTTTTATATATCCTAGAAACCTCCTTGCAAAATTTGGTGTTTATCCAAGGTGTTTAGGACTCATGCCCTTCACAAGGCCAAAAGGTCCCTCCTTAGGGTTTGACCTAGGAACTTAGGGCAAATCTATTCCTCACCACCTCATATTCCATGGGGAGGTGATAAGTGCCATAACAAGTCAGTGGCCCAAATTTCAGCCTCTGTTGAGTGGAGGGGACCACCCTAAGTCCATAGGGCACTTGTAATCAAAAAGTACCCTCTTAAGGCCAAACTAGGGTTTGGTGATTCCCTAACCAAAACTCATCCAAATGTCCTAAAAGTTTGTACAGCACTAGGTATTGATGCCAGGGACCACTCACCAAAGTTTGGGAGGGTTTGGAGATGTTTAGCACACCTAGTTAATTTATTTATGGATTATTAAATTTTTATAAAAACTATAGAAATATTTTCTCCAAAAATTCCCATTTTTGGACAGACCCTAGGTATAGATAAGAATGATCCTCTGTCCAAATTTCAGCCAATTTGGACAAGGGATGAAGGGTGGGCATCCATTTGAATCTCAGGTCAGCCCTAGGTACAGGTCCCACCAAAATGGGTGCCCTGGTCCAACCAGATGGCCAAATTGGTCAACATCAATTTTGGATTACAGTAGACCCATAGGGCTACAACTTTCATATTGAACGTTTTCCCACCAGGTGGCCCTAAGTATTTTTAATAATTAATGCAAAACAGCCCAGAAAACAGGACAGAAAATTCAGAAATCAAAACTAAATAAAAGAAATGATGCTGCACGAATCTTAAAGCAAATCGTGGGGCTCCTGGTCATCTTCTTCCTCCAGCCAAGGGCCATGATTGGCCGAACCTGGAGCTTATTCTAAGAGCATTTCCCGGCCACACGGCCACCTCCCTGGCCGGCCACCACCGCCACCACCTTCGTTGAGGTGGGGGCTATCGCCGGGCGGCGGCACGGCCGCCGGAGGGGTGGTTTCCGGCGAACCCGACCACCATTTTTTTTGGAAAAACCATGAAAATGAAAACTTGGATCGGCTCAATTGAGTCTGATTCTTGTCCTAAACGATTCCTAAGATCTACCCACGGAAGAAGGAGTAGAGGAGGACCTTTAACCGAGCTTGTCGTCGAGTGTGGTGGTGGTGCGCCATGGCCGGTGGTGGAGCTTTCCGATGCTTGCAACTTCACTACCAAACCGCCCGGTTTCTTTAGGTGAAGGGTGGAAACGATTTCTCTTGGCCCATGGAAGCTTTTAAAAGCATCAAATGGGTTGGAGGAGAGGGAGGGTCATGACTTCAAATCCATTAATGGTCATGAATTGGAATTTCAGTTTTGGAGAAAACCCATGGAAATTCACCTCCCCTTTGTCCCAATTCATTTGGAAACTCCTCAAAACTGATAGGGGAGATGAATACTAATTAATTGGTGAAGAATGGAGGGGTGATTCACCTTCCCCACCATGAATGACCTTCTCTTTCTTCTTTCTCTCTCTTCCCTATTGGAGGAATTGATTTCAGCCACCTTGAATGGCTGGCCATGGCTATTAAACTCCTTAAAACTGATGAGGGAGAATGTATTCAGCCTTTGGAATCAATTGGAGAGGCCCTTGATCTCCCTTGGCCATGAATGACCTCTTTTCTCACTTTCTCTCTCCTCCATTAAAGAGAAAAATGGAGCTTTCTCTCTCCTACTCACCATGGCCGAATTTTAATCTCTCCTCCAGCCTATTGGCAGCCCACTAACTCATATTAATAATAAAATGAGGTTAGCCCAAGTGGGGGAAATGGGTTTGAGCTTGGGTTAGCCCATTTAGGCTAATTTGACCTAACACTAGAATAGAGTTGACCTTGGTCAACATGACCAATTGAGTTGACCCCAATGGGTCCTTGGTGACCCATTGGACTCCATTAAGGTCTATGAAGACTTGAGTAGGGTTGGTTGGGCATCTTGGGGGTCACATGCCCCTTGGTAAGGGCACTTTGACCATTTTAGGGCTAGAGTTGACTTGGGTCAACATAACCATTTGGGTTGACCCCATTGGGTCCTTGGTGACCCATTGGCCTCCCCTAAGGTCTAGGAAGGGTTATGTAGGGTTACCCTGCACTTTGGAGGTCACATACCCTTAGTAAGGGTACTTTGACCAGATTAGGGGCTTGAGTTGACTTGGGTCAACCTGGCCTCTAGGGCTGACCCCAATGTGTCCTTAGTGACCCACTGACCTCACTTTAGGGTTAGAAGGGCTTGGGTGGGGTCCTCTAGGCTAGGAGTAGGTCAATTGACCCTAAGTAGGCTAGTTTGACCCATTTAGGGCTAGGGTTGACCTTGGTCAACTGAGCCTCTTGGGTTGACCCTAATGGGTCCTTTTAGCTCTAATGGGCCTCCCAAGGTATTAGGGGTGTTGTGGTAGGGTCTTGGGGTTAGGGTGTGGCCCATGGTCACCTACACCATTGTTTAGAGTTCTACTATTTGCAGACCATGATGATCTCCCACCTTCCTGTCCCCTATCTCTTGACCCATTACTGGCTTCCTAGGGTTTGTCATGACCTAGTCATGGCCAAAACCACTCTTAGGGGTCTAGTTGGAAATGGGATGTTACAAAGGAAGAGCCAAGGAGAGAGGAAAGAAGGAAGAGAGAGGAACCTAGAAGGGTTGAAGAGAGGAGGCAGGAGAGGCCTCAAAGACAGGAAGAAAGGAGGCCAGCGGAGGCCCGAGAAGGAGGAAGGGGGTAAAGGCGATTCTAGTATCCCAAGAATCACCCCCAGTGGAGACCAGCAAGGTAACACTTTCAGGAGGAGAGGAAGAATGGTAATCAGCAAGAGGGAGGCCGAGGAGGAGGACGAAGGGAGACGATGACCATCGCTCGCCAAGACAACAAACGGCGCCGGAGGGATCAGCTGGCAATGCATTAGGAGGCGGAGATTCCCCTCTACTGCGATATTCATCGGGTAGAGGAGCACGAGACCTTGGCTTGCCCTGAGTTCTGGGAAGCAAGGAGGAGGCTGGAGGCGGGAGCGACAGAAAGAGAGCAGTAGAGGCAGGAGGCCCCAGTGGGGCAGGTGGCATTCCAAGCTCCAGCGAGGAGGAGGAATGAGGACCGAGTCGACCTGGGAGGTCGCGGGGAAGTGATACATGGCCTAGGAGGTGGGCATGTAGGCGTGATCAACAGAGGGGCCGAGCTCGGAGCTTCCCGCAAGGGGAGTCTCCACTAGATCTATCAGAAGAACGTCGCCTCGACGTCACAGACCCCGCCGTCGTTGGAGGAAATCACCTTCTCGGAAGAAGATATGCTGGGGAACGAGAACCCTTTCCATGATTCCCGGGTGATTCAAGCTGCCATCGAGGACTTCACCGTCGACCGAATCCTCGCGGACAATGGTAGCTCGGTGAATGTCATCTTCAAGAGAACCTTCGTCGGGCTTCAGGTGGAAGAGTCCCGGATTCAGGCTGCAGATGGACCGCTCTTTTGCTTCTCAGGAGAGAAGAAAGAGGTGGAGGGGCAGTAAAGCTGTTGGTTACACTCGGCGTGACCTCGATCCGATGCCGCTTCATCATCGTCGACGCGCCGAGTGGGTACAATTCCATCTTTGGGCAACCCCTCATCAACTACTTCAGGGTCATCCCGTCTTCTTACCACCAGTGCCTGAAGTACTTCCGAGGAGATGTTCAGATCAGGATCAGGGGGGATCCCAAGGCCTCTAGGGAATGCTACTTGAACACTGTCAGCACCATCAACTGGATGTGTGACGCAGAGAAGTTGGAGGAGCTGCTGGAGAAGGAGAAGGGACTGCGTGCTGCTGAAGAGGTGGATGAGATAGAGGTGATCTTTCGAGGAGGAGAGTCGGGACTGCTAAAGGTTGGTGGATCCCTGCCGCTGGAAGGAAAAATAGAGATGGCCGCTTGCCTGCAGGACAACTTCGACGTCTTCGCATGGAGCGCCGCCGAGATGCCATGGGTGGACGCTGATGTTGCCTGCCATCGCCTCAACCTGGATCCCGTGGTAGCTCCTGTTCGTCAGAAGCATAGGAAGAGCACCACCATGCTAGCCAGGCCGATCAGGGAAGAGGTGGAGAAGCTGCTGGAGGCACATTTTGTCTCGGAGATCCAGTATCCAGGCTGGGTATCCAACGTTGTAATGGTGAAGAAGCCCGGAGGGGGCTGGCGTCTATGTATTGACTTTTTAATGTTGAATAAAGCTTGCCCGAAAGATCGCTACCCCTTGCCTCAAATCGACGCCCTGGTTGATTCCGCCGTTGGGTTTCCTGTCATGAGTTTTCTTGATGCTTTTTCAGGGTATCATCAGATCCGGATGCATCCCCCCGACTGTCGGGACGTCTCCTTCATAACTAGCGATGGCTGCTATAGCTACAAGATGATGCCCTTCGGGCTCAAGCATGCAGGCACAACTCATGAAAGGATGATGGATCAAATCTTCAAGGAGCAGAAGGGGCGGAACTTGGAGGTTTATCTGGATGACCTCCTTGTTAAAAGTAAAAGTGTTGCAGAGCACATAACGGACCTGATGGAGACCTTCGTGACCCTGAGGAAGTATAAGATGCAACTCAACCCGGCCAAGTGAGTCTTTGGTGCAGGAAGAGGGAAGTTCTTAGGTCACCTCCTCACCCCCAGGGGGTGAAGCCTAATCCAGACAAGGTGAAGGTCATTTTGGAGATGACATAACCAAGGGATCCCAAGGAAGTTCAGAGGCTGACTAAAAGGCTAGCAGGCCTCGGCCGTTTCTTGTCCAAGGCAGGGGAGAAGTGTTCTCCGTTCTTCAAGACCCTTCGGGGAAATCAGAAGTTCGAGTGGACGGCAGAGTGTGAGGAGGCCTTCGGAAAGTTCAAACAACAGCTAACTTAAGCTCCTCTCCTCCAAGGCCCGCGGGGTAATGAAGATCTCTTTCTCTATCTGGGAGTCGGGGCGGAAGCGGTTAGCTCGGTGCTGGTCCGAGAGGAAGGTAAGAAGCAGCTCCATGTCTACTATGTCAGTAGATTTCTATGGTAGGCGGAGGCGAGATACCCTATCTTGGAGAAGTTGGTGTTTGCCTTGGTGGTTTCGGCTCAGAGGCTCCGTCCGTATTTTCAGGCTCACTCCATCAGGGTCGTCTCTGATCGTCCTCTACGAAATATCTTGGATGGAGTGGAGCATTCTGGTAGGCTGGCAAAGTGGGCGGTGGAGCTTAGTGAGTTCGACATTTCTTACTCTCCAAGGGTAGCAATCAAGGCGCAGGCGGTGGCAGATTTCCTTGCCGACTTCTCGGCCGAGGTGGAAGGAGAGGAAGGCTCTTCTTGCACAATGTCCTGGAAGATGTTTGTGGATGGGACTTCGGGCAGATATTCCGTGGGAGCTGGAGTCATGCTTGTAAGCCCTCAGGGAACTAGGATCAAGCAAGCACTCTAGATCCTCTTCCCAGTTACCAACAATCAGGCGGAGTACGAAGCCATGGTGGTCGGCTTGCATCTCTCCAAGGAGTTAGCAATCCGAGATATCAGAGCCTTCACCGACTCGATGGTAGTCGCGTCCCAGATCAGAGGCGAGTTCGAGGTGAACGATCTGATTCTGCAGCGGTACTTGATCAAAGTGAAAGGTCTAATCGGGGGGTTTCAATCTTTCTTCGTCGAGCACGTACCCCGAGAGGAGAATTCAGAAGCTGGCATCCTCGCCAAGTACGGTCCCCGGGTTGGGGGGACCGTGACTGAACTTTTTCGACCGTCCATCGAGGAAGGGGAGATGATGGAGATCGAGCAGAGGACGTCCTGGAGGGATCCGTTTGTTTCTTTCCTGACCACATGATAGATTCTTGCCAGTGAAGGAGACTAGAGGAAGTTTCGTTATAAAGCCACATATTACCTACTTCAGGAAGGAGAGCTCTATCGCAAAACCATCTTAGGTCCTCTGGCTCGGTGTCTGTCAGAGATTGAAGTACCCCGCATCCTGGAGGAGATTCACTCAGGAGAGTGTGACAGTCATTTAGGAACTCGCACTCTAGAACAAAGAATTCTAAGGCATGGATATTTCTGGCCCACCATTCGGAAGGATGCAGAAGCCTTCTCCAAAAAGTGTCTCCAATGCTAGCTCTTCGCGCCTCTTCAACTGCAACCAGCCCAACATCTTCACTCGATCACTGCTCCATGGCCCTTTGTTGAGATTATATTAGCCAGCAGGACACGTGTGTGTGGGACCGCATGTTTGGGATTTCCCCATCGCGTTCCAGGTCTGGGTGTTGACCCCGGTGGGCCCCCTTGTGTGGCGGAATATCCCCGCGGTCCTGTGGTTGGGGTTAATCCCACATCGCCCGCAGACTTCTCCACTTTGTGTTCATGTACGCCTCCACCCTTCATCTCAATACCTGGGTTTTGAGATGAACTAATGGGTTGGCGGGTTCTAACTTGGTATCAGAGGAGGTTGTCCTGCTGCGGGGGTGTGTTGAGATTATATTAGCCAGCAGGACACGTGTGTGTGGGACCGCATGTTTGGGATTTCCCCATCGCGGTCCAGGTCTGGGTGTTGACCCCGGTGGGCCCCCTTGTGTGGCGGAATATCCCCGCGGTCCTGTGGTTGCGGTTAATCCCACATCGCCCGCAGACTTCTCCACTTTGTGTTCATGTACGCCGCCACCCTTCATCTCAATACCTGGGTTTTGAGATGAACTAATGGGTTGGCGGGTTCTAACTCCCTTCGCCATCTGGGGGATGGACTTGATCGGCCCTTTTCCTCAGGCCAGTGGACAGAGGAAGTTTGTCCTCGTCATGATCGATTACTTCCCCAAATGGATCGAGGCAAAGGATCTGGCCAAGACCACTTTGCAGATTGTAAAAACTTCATTTGGGGAGAAATTGCATGCAGGTTTGGGATTCCTCTCGCCATCATTACCGACAACGGGTCGCAGTTCGCCAGCTTGGAGTTAGAGGACTTCTGCAAGCAGCTAGGGATGGATCTTCGATTCGCCTCTGTGCATCATCCTCGCAGCAACGGGCAGGTGAAAGCCGCCAACAAGTTGATCATTAACCTCCTGTAGAAGAAAGTCACCAACTTGAAAGGCAATTGGGTGGAGCAGCTCCCCTCGGTCCTCTGGGCCCTGAGAACAACTCCAAACTCGGCCACGGGGGAAACTCCCTTCAAGTTATCCCATCGGTCCGAGACACTCATCCCAGTGGAGTTCAAGGTTTGGAGCCCGAGAGTCATAGCAGCTGGAGATGGTTGTCACAACCCGCATTTTCCCAGCATTTAAAATACTATCAGAGTAGGGGAACTACGCATTGTGATGCCACGTCACGTAGGGGACATCTACTGACGTTAAGGCAACTCATCGTCTCTCGCAACTTATAGAAATCCTTTTTTTTAAACTCAATGTGATCCAAATATAATTTATGCATAATATGCAAAGTCGTGTCCCTCGGCTAGGTGGATCAAGTAGTCCATGGTTTGAAAATATAGTTTTACGCAGTGGAAAAATACTTTATTTATTCATTTGGTGACCTAAATGCTCGTGAAGACCAAGTGAGGTGCACCATGCAGTATCAGACGTCTAGATTTACTGTACATAAAAGTAGATTTATCATGCGCAAAAAGTAATGAGATTAACATTTCAAATTATGGTATGCAATGCTCCAACTGCCTTAGCATATCTAAGCAAGGGGATCCCAAGCCAACCCATAACTAATCATTCCAGAGCAAGTGTCCAAAAGTAAACAAAGAGTAACATTAGCAAAGTAGCAGAAAGTGTAACAAAGCGGCACCATGGGCATCAACACCTGACACGAACCCATGGGTCGGCAAGTTCGAAGAAAACCCTACCCCAAGAGGGTCAGAAAACGGCAACTGACGCAGCTCCGCACTAGCACCTGCTATAGTCCAGAACCTGAGGCATTCAAAGAAAGAACACCTCAGAAACAAGTTACAAGCGACGAAGAAAACAGGAAAGTAAGCAAACCTCCGCGAGACCAGAGGGAAACAGTAGTTGCAAGGGTCAGATTAAACAAAACTAGCCATAACTAGCAATAGAAATCAATCGGAAAAGAGCCCGTCAAAAGATAAGTGGAGACGGACAAAATCAAACTCACCACAGACAAATAACATTCATTTTCCAGATTATTAATCTTATTCAAATTAAAGAGTCTGATCAGCTCATCAGAAAACAAAAGAGAAACCGTGCGGGGATAATACCATCACACATCGTCACAGCCCTCAGAGCATCGCACCGGTGGCACCGCCAACATCGTGTACGACCTCCAACAGATTTATCATTTTAGAAGAGCATCGCACCGGTGGCACCGCCAACATCGTGTACGACCTCCAACAGATTTATTATTTTCTGACTCAATCAAAGGCAAAAGATAAGGCCTACCAGATAATAATTTAGGATTTTAAGAAACAAGTTAATGATATCGTAATGAGAAAGGGCTAAACGAACAAAAATGAACTTAACATTTGAAAACTCGCTAGAAGCATAAAGGAGAAAAACGTAGCAAAAAGGAAAAAAGCAAGATCACCACTTGCCTCAACCATCCGAAACCGCACTTTGGAAGGCACCACGACGCAGATCGGCCCTAGCGAAGGCGAGAAATAGAAATCTACATCAATAAGGTCGAAACAGAAGTTAGGGCCAAAAACCCTAACGGAGAAATTCCATGAAAGTAGAAATACTCACCACGACCGCGTAGATCTCGGCGAGAGCTTTCCGAATCTATGTTCGGCTCGCGATTCCGAGCACCGGAGCTCCGTCGACGGCGGTCGGAAGGCTCCCGAGAAAAAGGAATTCGCTGCACTGCTTCGGTCGAAATGAACAGGGGAAAGGAAATGGGGGCTCGGTTCTAGCTTCGGGAGGAAGAAGACTTATAATATATATAATAATAATAATATTATTATTTTTATAAATATTATAATGGGGCTACATTCGAAGAAAGAAAAGGGAGGCTCGGAGATCTCTGAGCTCCGCTCGGAGATCTCTGAGCGCAGAGATCTCTGAGCTCCGCTCGGAGATCTCTGAGCGCAGAGAGCTCTGAGCTCCGCTCGGAGATCTCTGAGCGCAGAGATCTCTGAGCTCCGCTCGGAGATCTCTGAGCGCAGAGAAGCTAAAAGATAAAATTTATTTATATTTTTTATACTATTACGAAGGCCCAATCGCGCGTCGAAACGGACGAAAATTCGCGTCGTAGGCGAATGTCGACGCTACGAACCCAACGGCTAAGTCGGAATCAAAATCCGACACACCTATCTCGAGTTATGGCCTAACGAAGTTACGATAATTTTTTTAATTATCTGAATTTCAAACGTGGGCCGAGACTCCAAACAAAATGCTCGGATTGCGACGAAACTCGACGAGCAAGTCAGAAATTATAAAACTCAGCTTCCCGATGTAAAAGAAATTTCGGTTCCGACACATATCCCAAAATCTAGCCGGTCAAACCTAACGGACGCCATAAAAAAAGCACAAACGGCGTCGCAACCGTCAACTCACGGAAACACAACGCCCTTCCGTTATAATGACGTCAGCATGCAAAAGAATAACACTAGAAAAAACCGGGGGCGTTACAACCACTCCCCCTAAAAGAAAGTTTCGTCCCGAAACTTGACGTACGAACAGAAAACATTATCGGGACAAAAATAACAGTGCAGGAAGAAGAGTTTCACCTGGGATAATTAAATGAAGAGGTGCGGATGAGACTCCCGCATAGCTGATTCCAACTCCCATGTCGCGCTCTCGACGTCATGATTTCGCCAGAGAACTTTTACCATGGAAAAGGATTTCCTCCGCAACACACGCTCTTGGGTCTCTAGAATACGAACAGGTTCCTCAACATAAGACAAATTTGGCTAAATCTGAGGCACCGAATCGAGGACTTGACGATTGCTGCGGACACACTTTATCAACTGACTCACATGAAACACATCATGGACGCCAGTGAAGGTAGCAGGTAACTCCAATCTATAAGCAGACACTCCGATGCGCTAAACGACCTGAAATGGCCCAACATATCTGGGATCCAACTTGTGGTTCTTCCCAAATCTTTTAACGCATGACACCAGAGAGACTTTCAGAAAAACACTGTTCCCAACCTCAAACACCAGATCTGCCCTTCTTTGATTGACATACTTTTCATACCGCTCCTGAGCAATGCGGAGCTTCTCCCGAATATTAGTCACCGCCACTTCCATTTACACCAAAGCTTCTGGACATAACAACGGTCTCTCACCGACTTCGGCCGAAAATAAGGGAGTCCTGCAGCGCCTCCCATATAATGCTTCAAAAGGTGCCATCTGCAGACTCTCTTGGTAACTGTTATTATATGCAAACTCCATCAATCTCAAGCGCTGATCCCAAGCGCCACCATGATCCAGAATATAACACCTGATCATATCCTCCACGATCTGATTCACTCTCTCCGTCTGACCATTTGTCTGTGGATGATAAGCGGTAGAATACCGGAGGTCAGTGCCCAAAGCTCCATGCAAGCTCTGCCAGAAATGCGACATATATCTTGAGTCCCGATCTGACACAATGTTTACAGGCATGACATGCAATCTAATGACCTCATCCACATACAACTCTGCAATCTTCTCCATCGAATAGCCGACCTTGAAGGGAACAAAATGGGCACACTTCGTCAACCGGTCCACTATGACCCAAACAGAATCATGTCCACGAGGGGACCTCGGTAATCCAGTAATGAAGTCCATCGAGATACTCTCCCATTTCCACATGGGAACTTCCAAAGGGGTCAATTTTCCCCCAGTCCTGCCATGATCGGCCTTCACCCGCTTGCACGTGAAGCACTCTGATACAAATTTGGTGATGTCATTCTTCATGCCCGACCACCACACGATTTGCTTCAGATCTCTATACATCTTGGTGGAACCCGGGTGGTAAGCCACGCTAGATCCGTGAGCTTCGTTGCAAATCATCACTCGAATATCTCCCACCGCCTGGATACAGAATCTACCTCTATACAAGAGGGTGTCAAGCTCATCAATAGAGAAATCAGATAATAATCCTTTCTTGGTCCTAGCTCGCAAGTGCTGCAAATCCGGGTCATCCTTCTGATGCAATCTCGTCAGAGAAATCCAAGAAGGCACCTCGGCTTCCCAGCCAGAGGGCTCGCCACGGCTCGCCACCGAAATATCCATCAAAAGAAACTCCTCAACCAAGGCTCGAACCGATAAATTAAATATCTGAGCCGTCTTCCTACTCAAAGCATCGACCACCACATTGGCCTTACCAGGATGATAGAGGATGTCCACTTCATAATCAGCCACATACTCTAACCACCGGCGCTGGCGCAAATTCAGCTCCTTTTGTGTGAATACATACTTCAGACTTTTATGATCTGTATAAATCTTACACACGACGCCATATAATAAATGCCTCCACAGCTTCAGGGCATAGATCACTGCCGCAAACTCCAAATCATGAGTAGGGTAGTTCTTCTCATGAACCTTCAATTGCCTAGATCCATAGACGATCACCTTCCCCTCCTGCATCAAAACACAACCAAGTCCAATGTGTGAAGCATCAACATACACCGGATACTCCACTCCCTCAATAGGCAGAATCAGAATTGGGGCAGTGCACAACCTTCTCTTCAACTATTGGAAAACCTCCTCACACTTATCACTCCAAATGAAGGCAACATTCTTTTGCGTTAGACGTGTCATCGGAGCGGACAGCGTGGAGAAACCCTCCACAAATCTCCTATAGTATCCAGCCAAGCCCAAGAAACTTCTGATCTCCTTTGGTGTAGAAGGTCTCTTCCAATCCATCACCGCTGAAATCTTGGCTGGATCAACAGAGATTCCATCCTTGCTCACCACATGTCCTAAGAAGGACACCCGAGGCAGCCAAAACTCGCACTTGCTAAGCTTAGCATACAGCTTATGCTCTCTTAGGACAGACAGAACCAACCGCAAATGATGGGCATGCTCCTCATCGCTGCGAGAATAGATGAGGACGTCGTCGACGAAGACGACCACAAAACGATCGAGAAAAACCTTGAACACACAGTTCATCAGATCCATGAATGCAGAAGGTGCGTTAGTCAAACCGAAGGACAACACGAGGAACTCAAAATGTCCGTGCCGGGATCTAAAAGCTGTCAGAGGAATGTCTGACTCACAAACCCTCATCTGGTGGTAGCCTGAACGGAGATCAATCTTTGAGAACCTGATGCACCCACGCAGCTGGTCGAACAGATCGTCAATCCGCGGCAAAGGATATCTATTCTTGATAGTCACCTTGTTCAGCCCTCGGTAATCGACACACAACCTCATGGAACTGTCCTTCTTTTTCACAAAGAGAACCGGAGCGGCCCATGGAGAATTACTCGGTCTAATAAAACCACACTCCAGCAGCTCATCCAACTGAACACGTAATTCTTCTAACTCACGAGGCGCCATGCGGTACGGTGCCTTAGCAATGGGCCGGGTGCCTGGCTCGAGGTCTATAGAAAACTCCACCTCTCTTTCGGGAGGGAGACCGAAAAGCTTATCAGGAAAAACATCAGGAAACTCTCGCACCACCGGGATGCCCTCCACGGCTGGCTCAACACGAGAAGCTTCCACTGCACTGATAGAAACCAAGAAACCCTCACAACCAGATGCTAAAGCTCGACGGGCACGTACCACAGATATAATTGGAGAGCCCTTTCGAGGAAGGCCATAAACACTCAATGGACGACCGTCTCCCAACTTGAAATCTAGCCGCTTCTCCTTGCACTTGATCACAGTATCAAATTTGGACAACCAGTCCATTCCAAGAATCACATCGAAGTCTGCCAAATCTAGCATCTTTAAATCTGCTAGAACTTGGACACCACCCAATGAAATAGGGCACTCCCGGATACCACGATCTGACATAACCTGTTCTCCAGATGGAAACTTAACAGACAAGGCATCATCCAACCGATCAACAGGCCATCGGTGCCTGTCAACAAAACTCTGAGTGACAAATGAGTGAGAAGCTCCCGAATCAAATAGTACACGCGCCCACTTATTTTTCACCTTGAATTCACCTAAGCAAGCATGCATCCCCAAACAACTAGTAAGCTAAAACAAGAAGGAAGGGAACAAGTTAGGAAGAAGGAAACTGACCAGATATCACGTGTGCTGAAGCTTGAGCTTCATCTCTAGTCAGCACATTAAGCTTGCCCTTCCCTTCGTCCACGATCCGCGAGGGCGGCGGCAAGGTCTGCAGAGGAACCGCTGAAGTCACGGTTCGAGAGCTTGGGCAGTCGGCCCTACGATGGCCTCTCTGCCCACATAGAAAACAACACCCAGTTTTCCTGAAACACCGGGCCGCCCCATGACCGGGCTTAGAACAGAAAGAGCATACCGGGATAACCTTGGGTGCGTCCTGAATCGCACTAATCTTCGACCGCTCCTGCGCATCGAGCCTCTTGAAACACTTTTTGAACGGATGACCCCGCTTGCCGCAGAAGCTACAGTGCCCCATACCCCTCTTCCTTGAGTCCGAGTGTGATGCCTTTGAACTCTCTCGATCGTCCAACTTCCTCTTATCACTCTTCACCTATTGTCCATGATTCTTTATCTTTTCAATAGACTCGGCCTTCAGTGCAGCCTCCACTGCTTCAGCATAAGTTCCTGACCCATACGCACTAGCCCACTGCTGGATGTCGCCAGTGAGACCACTCAAAAACCGCTTCACCCTTCCTTCCTCAGAAGCCACCAACTCTGGGGCGAACCTGCTCAACTTGCTGAACTCAATCTCATACTCACTGACGGTGAGCTGCTTCTGCTTCAGATGCAAGAAGTTGTTCATCAATCGGTCGCGCTCAACCGAAGGGAGAAACTTCTTAAGCAACATTGCTTTAAACACCTCCCACGAGCATCCCTCGACAAGACTTTCCTTCTCCCTGATCCACCAATCTTTTGCCAGTCCCTTCAATTGATAAGCAACCACCATCACCTTCGAAGCTTCGGAGATGCCTAAATAGAAGAACATCTCCTCCATGCCGATCACCCAATCATCCAATGCCATGAAGTCTGCCCTACCATCATAGGTAGGAGGTCCCAAACGCTGGAAGTGGGAAATGAAGTTCATCTCCGGTAGCAATGCCATTGGAGGCGCCAAAGGAGCAGGAATAGCTGGACTCACCACTAGTTCTTGCGCGACAGGTTGCTGCACCGCGGCAGCAGACACCAGGGACTGAATTTGAGTCTGCATCGCGTCTATCTGCCTAGTCAAAGCCTCATTGCTCTGACGCGGACTTTAGATCACATACTCACTCTGACCACCAGAAGACTCTCCCTCAGGCTGGGGAGTCGATCGCGTTGTTCTCCCATGACGCATGCTACAAGATAGACGGACATCAAATCAAAAACCGGCTTAAGGCACTTAAGCCAAGCAGACACGGAAAATATGTCCCGAATCATTTTGGAACGAAAAAGAAATTTATCTGCTATTGCTGTTGCCTTGCTCTGGAATTCTATGAAACAATGCTATGAACTTAACTAGGATGATATGAGTGTATGTTTTCAAATCATGTGTGTACATATGTCATCTGGTATGTCTTTAACTTGGCATGCGTGCTTATACGATGATATGAATGTATGCAGTGCTATGAATTCTAGAAAGAGGCCTTAATGCATGTTATGAGCGGAATACACATGCAATGTTATGCATCCCATACTACATAACATTACATGTAACGAAAAAATAAAACGTGCTAATGGGCATTCATGTAATGGTGGTTATGCATCTCATACTACATAACCGTCACATGTCACCTCCTATGATGGATCCATATACAACACATATTATGCATCCCATACTACATAATATGCCTTGTATACTTCTTATCATGCTATGAGTGTAGTGATTGTACTTCGGTCAAGACATACTGATGACATATCTGTGTGTGTAAACAATGAAATGATCGCTTGAGGTTCTGCTTAGGGTAGCAGTCGTTCGGCTAACTCGCCAAACCACCCAACTACCTTTTTCACAGAACCTCCCTCTGATACCAACTATCACAACCCGCATTTTCCCAGCATTTAAAATACTATCAGAGTAGGGGAACTACGCATTGTGATTCCACGTCACGTAGGGGACATCTACTGACTTTAAGGCAACTCATCGTCGCTTGCAACTTATAGAAATCATTTTTTTAAAACTCAATGTGATCCAAATATAATTTATGCACAATATGCAAAGCCGTGTCCCTCGGCTAGGTGGATCAACTAGTCCACGGTTTGAAAATATAGTTTTACGCAGTGGAAAAATACTTTATTTATTCATTTGGTGACCTAAATGCTCGTGAAGACCAAGTGAGGTGCACCATGCAGTATCAGACGTCTAGATTTACTGTACATAAAAGTAGATTTATCATGCGCAGAAAGTAATGAGATTAACATTTCAAATCATGGTATGCAATGCTCCAACTACCTTAGCATATCTAAGCAAGGGGCTCCCAAGCCAACCCATAACTAATCATTCCAGAGCAAGTGTCCAAAGGTAAACAAAGAGTAACATCAGCAAAGTAGCAGAAAGTCTAACAAAGCGGCACCATGGGCGTCAACACCTGACACGAACCCATGGGTCAGCAAGTTCGAAGAAAACCGTACCCCAAGAGGGTCAGAAAACGACAACTGACGCAGCTCCGCACTAGCACCTGCTATAGTCCAGAACCTGAGGCATTCAAAGAAAGAACACCTCAGAAACAAGTTACAAGCGACGAAGAAAACAGGAAAGTAAGCAAACCTCCGCGAGACCGGAGGGAAACAGTTGCTGCAAGGGTCAGATTAAACAAAACTAGCCATGACTAGCAATAGAAATCAATCGGAAAAGAGCCCGCCAAAAGATAAGTGGAGACGGACAAAATCAAACTCACCACAGACAAATAACATTCATTTTCCAGATTATTAATCTTATTCAAATTAAAGAGTCTGATCAGCTCATCAGAAAACAAAAGAGAAACCGTGCGGGGATAATACCATCACACATCGTCACAGCCCTCAGAGCATCGCACTGGTGGAACCGCCAACATCGTGTACGACCTCAAACAGATTTATCATTTTATAAGAGCATCGCACCGGTGGTACCGCCAACATCGTGTATGACCTCCAACAGATTTATCATTTTCTAACTCAATCAAAGGCAAGAGATAAGGCCTACCAGATAATAATTTAGGATTTTAAGAAACAAGTTAATGATATCGTAATGAGAAAGGTCTAAACGAACAAAAATGAACTTAACATTTGAAAACTCGCTAGAAGCATAAAAGAGAAAAACGTAGCAAAAAGGAAAAGGGCAAGATCACCACTTGCCTCAACCACCCGAAACTGCACTTCGGAAGGCACCACGACGCAGATCGGCCCTAGCGAAGGCGTGAAATAGAAATCTACATCAATAAGGTCGAAACAGAAGTTAGGGCCAAAAACCCTAACGGAGAAATTCCATGAAAGTAGAAATACTCACCACGACCGCGTAGATCTCGGCGAGAGCTTTCCGAATCTATGTTCGGCTCGTGATTCCGAGCACCGGAGCTCCGTCGGCGGCGGTCGGAAGGCTCCCGAGAAAAAGGAATTCGCTGCAATGCTTCGGCCGAAATGAACAGGGGAAAGGAAATGAGGGCTCGGTTCTAGCTTCGGGAGGAAGAAGACTTATAATATATATATTATTATTATTATTATAAATATTATAATGGGGCTACATTCGAAGAAAGAAAAGGGAGGCTCGGAGATCTCTGAGCTCCGCTCGGAGATCTCTGAGCGCAGAGAGCTCTGAGCTCCGCTCGGAGATCTCTGAGCGCAGAGATCTCTGAGCTCCGCTCGGAGATCTCTGAGCGCAGAGAAGCTAAAAGATAAAATTTATTTATATTTTTTATACTATTACGAAGGCCCAAACGCGCGTCGAAACGGACGAAAATTCACGTTGTAGGCGAATGTCGACGCTACGAACCCAACGGCTAAGTCGGAATCAAAATCCGATGCACCGATCTCAAGTTATGGCCTAACGAAGTTACGATATTTTTTTTAATTATCTGAATTTCAAATGTGGGCCGAGACTCCAAACAAAATGCTCGGATTGCGACGAAACTCGACGAGCAAGTCAGAAATTATAAAACTCTGCTTCCTGATGTAAAAGAAATTTCGGTTCCGACGCATATCCCAAAATCTAGACGGTCAAACCTAACGGACGCCATAAAAAAAGCACAAACGGCGTCACAACCGTCAACTCACGGACACGCAACGCCCTTCCGTTATAATGACGTCAGCATGCAAAAGAATAATACTAAAAAAAACCGGGGGCGTTACAATGGCACCGAAGAATGGCACTTGGAGAATGAAGACACCCAAAGACTCTCGCTGGATTTCGTAGAAGAGCTTCGTGATTTGGCCTCCATCCGCCTCCATCCGCCAAGAGGAGATCAAGCGGCGCATGGCGAAGCACTTCGACAAAAATATCGGCCTAAAGCACTTCCTCGCAGGGGATCTAGTTATGAAGAAGGTGGACGCCGCAGGGAGAGGAGCAACAGTTGGCAAGCTGCACCTGAATTGGGAAGGTCCATTCATTGTCCAGGAAGCCTTGGCCACCGGAGGCTATTATCTCCAGGATCAGGTTGGAGAGCAACTGGGAGGTATTTGGAGCGGGGATGACCTGAAAAGGTTCTACCCCTAGCGGTTCATGTTGTACTTATACATGCTTTCACATATTTACAATGACAACTTTTTGGCTTCTGTTCATTCTTCTTTTATCTCAAGTTTTCTGAGAGCTCAAGGTTCTGCTCCAAGATCGATCCGAGAAACTGGCTGTTACCTTGTTCCCCCTGGATAGCCCAGTGCGGACGATGGGACAATGCCTCGGGATATAAGCGTCCTTGTAAGATCGGACCCCTGTATTGATGGCCGAGATCAGCTCCCCCCTTGCATGTCAGCCTAGCTATCCCCGATTGCATCTCTCCTCCGACTAGAGGAACTAGCGGGAATAGGTTTGGACTCCAACCTCTTGGATTTGAGAAAGGATCAACCTTGTTAAGCTCTCCTTTCGGGCAACGGCCCTTCAATTATTTTCAAAGGCAGGATAACTAGCCAGAGAGCCAGGATAGGCCCAAGGTAATATGTTAGTCACGAGTGCGTCCTGGAGGACCCTCAGAAGAACATAACCCCTCGCTCTTGCATTTACGCTCATAGCTAGTTGGCGAAGCTGCGAGCGATCTCAACGATTGGATTGGGAAACGTGCCTTCGACCTATTTCTCGTAGATAGCCCAGTTCGGACGATAGGACGATGCCTCGGGATATAAGCGCCCTTGTAAGACCGGACCCCTGCATTGACGGCCGAGATTAGCTCCCCCCTTGCATGTCGGCCTAGCTACCCCCGATTGCATCTCTCCTCTGGCTGGAGGAACTGTCAGGAACAGGGTTGAACGCCAACCTCTCAACTCAATGACGGCGAGATCATCATTCACTATTTAATTTCTTCGTCCTCAAAGATTCTGATGCACTTAATTCATTTTCAATCTCTTGAAGCAACAGGAAAGACAACTCCAAACATATATCAAGTCATCGAGTGGTAGTGTCATCGTAAGTCCAAGTCCCTGTACGAGCTCCTCTCCTGCATATTGGCAAGGACCTCCTGAGTGAGATCGAGATCCTCGTTGGAGTGATGTCGTAGTCCGAGACATCTGTACGAGCTCCTCTCCTGCAGACCAACTACTTGCCTCCCCGAGTCGACATACACCACTCTAGTTGAGCAAGACTCCTGAGAGCCGTCGACTCCAACATTCGAAGTCCTCGAGTGGTAGTGTCGTCGTAAGTCCAAGTCCCTGCATGAGCTCCTCTCCTGCATATTGGCCATGGACCTCCTTGAGTGAGATCGATATCCTCGTTGGAGTGATGTCGTAATCTGAGACCTCTATACGAGCTCCTCTCCTGCAGACTGACTAATTGCCTCCCCGAGTCGACATACACCACTCTAGTTGAGCAAGGCTCCTGAGAGTTGTCGACTCCAACATTCGAAGTCCTCGAGTGGTAGTGTCGCCGTAAGTCCAAGTCCCTGTACGAGCTCCTCTCCTGCATATTGGCCAAGGACCTCCTCGAGTGAGATCGAGATCCTCGTTGGAGTGATGTCATAGTCTGATACCTCTGTACGAGCTCCTCTCCTGCAGACCGACTACTTGCCTCCCCGAGTCGACATATACCACTCTAGTTGAGCAAGGCTCCTGAGAGTTGTCGACTCCAACATTCGAAGTCCTCGAGTGATAGTGTCGTCGTAAGTCCAAGTCCCTGCACGAGCTCCTCTCCTACATATTGGCCAAGGACCTCCTCGAGTGAGACCGAGATCCTCGTTGGAGTGATGTCTTAGTCCGAGACCTCTGTACGAGCTCCGCTCCTTTAGACCGACTACTTGCCTCCCCGAGTCGACATACACTACTCTAGTTGAGCAAGGCTCCTAAGAGTTGTCGACTCCAACATTCGAAGTCCTCGAGTGGTAGTGTCGCCGTAAGTCCAAGTCCCTGCACGAGATCCTCTCCTGCATATTGGCCAAGGACCTCCTCGAGTGAGATCAAGTTCCTCGTTGGAGCGATATCGTAGTCCGAGATCTCTGTACGAGCTTCTCTCCTGTAGACTGACTACTTGCCTCCTCAAGTCGACTGATTCCCACCCCCAGTTGAGCTTGGCTCCTGCTGGGTGTCGACTGATTCGCACCCCCAGTTGAGCTTGGCTCCTGCTGGGTGTCGACTTTTCCCAACCGCAAAGCAAGCTCAGCTCCTCATAGGTTGTCGGCTCTGGTCTTCGAGCCCGTTAGAATTAATTCTAGAAAAATAAAATAAATTGTCCAGGTGCGGATAGATTCTGGCAAGTATGCGAGCAGGTATGGGCGAGTATGGGAGCAGGTATGGGCGAGTTTGCGAGTACAAAACGACAAGCGTGCGAGTATGCTACGGCGGGTATATGTGCAGGACACAGGCGATTATCAGGATGTGAGCTATTAGAGCGACTATGGTCGTGCGAGTACTAACTACATGACTATGAATGATGCCAACGCGCGGGTAAAGCATCGCGAACACTCGTTCTCCCCGAGCCTATGAGCCTAGCGAGTATCATCAGCAAACAAACATTAAAGCAGAAAGTGAAAGCATGCTAATTCAGACTTGTATATATATATTTCAAAAAATGTTACAAGTTACAGAAGTCAGCTAATTCAAAATGTCTCTAACTGCCTTGTGCGAGTATGATAAATATCGGCGAGCAACTAGGACTCATCATCGCCAGTATCAGGCCGATATTCCTCATCTCTAATGTTGGCATCCTCCTCTTCTTCGCTGCTCCCCTCGCTCTCCTCCTCGCCGCTGCCACCACTGCTGCTACTGCTGATACCGCTGCTGCTGCTGCTGCTGGAGCCCAATGACGATTAAGGTATGCGATCTGGCGAGGTTGTTGCCTCGGCGAGCAGCTCAGGGATGAGCTCATCCACAGTGAACTGCTTCTCCCCTTCGTCGATCTTTCCGCTGATCCTTAGCCTCGCGAGCACGACATTGCCCGCCGCACGGGCTATCTCGCGGCGAACTGACGACCTCTCCTCCCAGAGAATGTGAGATCTTTTGATTGCATAGTGAGGGTCGTCCTCCGGGCGCGCCTGAGGGGCTGAAGAACTCGCACCGACTTCTAGGATAGCTAGGCGAGATTCCATCTCGACTGCGCAGATTTGGGCTGCCTCCAGGTCATCCTGAGACTTGGCGAGTTTCGCCTCGTACTCAGAAAGCTTCTTGGCGGTTTCAATCTCGGCAGCCTGCTGCAAAGAACTGAATCAGCAAAATAGAATCCAAGTCCAACAACGCCAACATCGCACGCAGGAGGCGACTTACCTCGTAATCTCGCTAGCGGACGGACTCCATATCGAGATCAATCGCCTTCTTGCTGACGATCTTTGGGGCCTTGGTCGTCTCCAGCAGCTTCCTCATCGAGTAGTGGTTCAGCTTGACGGCTCGCGCGAGCGAGCAAGATGCCTGCTGGGCGAGTTCCTCCTCGCTGAGGTCCAGCATCGACTCGGCGTCGCCTCGCCCATATAGCGCGTGGATGACGGCGAAGGCCTCCCCCTTGTCCTCCCAGTCTGCCTACCAGGAGGGTATGGTGCTCAACGTCTTCAGGGGTTCGTCCGCCGACCAGGTCACCAGCGGGCGACTATAGGCGTCAACCACCCCTCGCCCTAAATTGAAGTTGGGGTGGAAGTGGGGAAGTCGAGCATCCAGTGGCGGCGATTCTTGGTCGTCAGGTTGCGGCGACGACACCTTCGGTTTTTTGGTCGTGGGGCCCGACGACCTGGCTTTCCCCTTGCCCTTGGCGAGCCTTTTCTTCTCGCCGACATCAGCCGGTAGGTTGGTCTCCTCATCACTGAGGTCCAACATCGACTCGGTGTCGCCTCACCCATATAACGCGTGGAGGACGGAGAAGGACTCCCCCTTGTCCTCCCAGTCCGCTGACTAGGAGGGGAGGTTGGTACTCAACGTCACTAGGTGTTCATCCACCGACCAGGTCACCAGCAGGCGACCATAGGCATCAACCGCCCCTCGCCCTAAATTGAAGTTGGGGTGGAAGTGGGGAAGCCGATCATCCAGCGGCAGCGATTCTTGGTCGTCAGGTTGCGGCGACGACACCTTTGGTTTTTTGGTCGTGGGGCCCGGCGACCTGGCTTTCCCCTTGCCCTTGGCGAGGCTTTTCTTCTCGCCGACATCAGCCGACGGGTTGGTCTCGTGAAGCGAGGTTGCGACTTCCTTCGCCGGAGGGAGCGGCTTCTCCGGGAGCTCGCACGACACTGCAAAATGCCGAGTAAATCAGTACCGAGCTACTCATGTCATGAAGAATATGTAAAAAAAGTGATTCTAGCCCAAGCTTGCCCTCCTTGGAATGAATCTCCAGCATGGTGTTGACATTTAGTCGCCAGAATATGACATCGAACCGGTGACCGTGGAACGACTCCACCAGCTGCTCGCGGACACCCTCCAATATCGGCGGGACGAAGACGACATCGGCAGGTTGGTGCGGCCTTCCCAGGATGCCATCGAAGTCTCCTTCGACGATGACTAGTTGCTCGCTCCAGCGGTGGACCTTATTTGCCGTTCCCACCAAAGTGCAGACGTGGCTGCTGAAGTAGATCACGCCCTTGGTAGTCGCGGCGAAGGCAAAGATCTTGTATAAGATGGAAAGGTCAAAGGCGACCCTCTCCTCGCCCAAGTAGCACAAGAACCCCATGATGATCTCCACACTGTTGGGGTTGATCTGCGCCGGGACGATGCCGAAGTATCACAGCATCTCGCAATACTCCGACCATAGTGGAAGTCGAACTCCGGCGTCGAAGGGGCGAAGAGGCAGGACTAGCGCGCCCTCTATATAGGTGTTTAGTCACTCGCTGTGACTAGGGAGCCTTGCCGAGTATCCCTCCGACAAAAGCCTATCCTTAAAATTCTCTAAGTCTCGCTCTATTGTGATCTACTTCTTGAAAGCCGCATCAACAAAGTTGGCGGTGAGCACTGGCTTGGCGGCGAGCACTGGCGTCGTCTCCCACCATTTCTGCGAGTTTGACGAGCTAAAGAAGTCTGGCGAGCTGAAGAATATTGGCGAGAAACAGAAGAGAGAAAAGCGAAAGAGGAAGAGAAGTTGAAGCACGCGAGCAGAGAATGATACTCGCGAGCTATTGGTTGGAAATCGCAACAGCGTACTTATATCCTACCTACCCCCTCTATTTATAGGCGAAGGTAGGGGGTATATATTCACTACGGCAAGTATCGGCCTAAGTCGCATTCTAGACGAACAAATGGATCTCGACATCTATATCGCACAAGGATATCACGACGATAACCAGAACCTACATAACAAACTCGGCACATCGCAGACAAGATATCGCAAAGGCAACAAGAAAGCAGAGAATTTGAATAGAGTGCGAGATCCAAACTCGCTTATTATAATAAAATTGTTCATTACAAATCACACGTGGCGAGCTTCAAATAAACGAGAAGAAAAGCTAAGTCCTAGGAGGTCTCTCCGGAGGGTGAGGATGTCGCCCAGCCCAGCCCATCTCGCGCGCTCGCCGATAGTGCTACATTGCCAGCGACATCGCATCGTCGCCAAGCCGCAGCTGCCCCTCCTTCCTCGTCAGCCGTCCAACGGAGCCCATACTCGTGTGGATACCGGCCAACTCGTCGAGAACAAGCTGGAGGCGATGATTGTTAATCGCCAGCTGGCGATCATTCTCCTTCACCATGTGGAAGCAGGCTTCATAACTCTCCAGAGTACTCAAGAGCTCTTCAATCTTCGATACCCGCACTTCCAACGAGGATATCCGCCAATGGGGTTCGCAGATCGCCAGCTGGTCGAACTTGCCCTCTAGCTCTATGTAGGCGCGAGCAGTGGCATGGCGATACTCGATGCTCGACAATCCAATGACGTCGATGAAAGCCTCCCCTGGAGTCGTCGGCCGATCTATCAGAACAAGAAAGTCGCCCGATTAGGAATAGGGCATTTAGTCTCCGGATGCAACATCAGTAGCGGCACTTACCGTGGCTAGGAGACCTATACCGGCGAGGAGAAGAACCGCGAGCTGGAGCATCTCGCCGGTCAGAAGAGGGCCCACCAGCGTGCTCGATGCCTTACCTCGCCAATGGACTCCATGGCCAGGATCTCCCACTCTCGGCAGGAAGTAGCTCGGCCGCAACTTGACCAGCTACTGACCGTAGGCTGCAATGAAGGAGGCAGGGGCAGCGACGAACTCACCGGTTGTTGTGGGTTATTCAGTGGAGGAGGCGTAGGAAGTCGCATCGTGGCAACTTGGGAAGGCGCGACAAGAGGCGACGGCAGTGGCAAAGATGCAATTACCGACGAGATGGTTGCGACATTCAGAAAAGGCGGCGGCGGGGGGTAGCGCAAAACTCGCCGCGGGCAGCGCAAAACTCGCCGCGGGAAGCGCAGAACTCGTCGCGGGTAGCGCAGAACTCGCCGCCGACATCGCAGGATCTCGCGTAGGAGCGGGCGGGGTCTTACTCACCGGAAGATCCTTACTCTCCGGTGGAACCTTCTTTGGCAGAGGATCCTTCTGCAACGGATCCTTGCTCGCCGGCGCCGCTTTCTTTGGCGGTAGACCCTTCATCGATGGTTCCTTGCCTACCGTAGTAACCGAGATCTCAGGTGTCCTCTTGGTGCCGACATGGATCCGGACCGTGTGCTCGGTCCTGACTGGTCTCCCGGCAGGAAGGGCGACCAGCGGCACGGAGCTCAGCAAGGCGACATTCAGAACAGCGTCAGCACCCCCCGGTGGGGAATCTGCGAGTATCAAAGTAAAGTCAGCGAGAAGTATCAAAGACCACCAATGTAGGAAAGAGTATCTCGACAACACAGCGACATGATAGGCTGACAACTTCGACTTGCCGCGGCGCCGGGCTGGAGACAATTTCCGGGGCCAGGGTGGAGGCGGGTTCCGGGATGTTAAGCGAGCTGAGGAGGCTCTCGTCAGGGAAGACGACGTTGGGGATGTCGTCAAGCCCCAGGTCGTTGAGCAGTTGCTGCGTTCTAGCAGAGCTCGCGGGATTACTAGTGGAAGCCGCGACTTGCTCAGGAGGTGGCAGCGAGTCAACCGCGTCAGAGGCGGGCTTCTTCTCGGGTTTCTTGGTCTTCTTCTTCTTGCGGGGGGGGGGGGGGGGGTAAGTCTGCAATGACATCTTCCTCGCGCGGCCTATTTGGCTTATCAATGTCGAGAGCACTAGTTAGCGCGACGAGGCTGTCATGAAGAAATTTCTCGGCATCCGACATTATGTGCGAGCTCTGAAAATCCGGCTGAGAAACCAGGGCCCTCTATTTATAGGTATCGGCAGGCAGTTATCAGACGCGAGCAACCCAGATACTCTGCGCAGCATCTCTCCGAATAAGTGTTAGATGTTTCTTTCCGAGTTCCTACGTCGCTCGAAAAGAGTGGGGATTGTGTACAACCCGTATTTGTCGAGGATGGGCCCTACCACAGCTAGGTCAACAGAAGTCAAGGTCAACAGGTCAAGATAGGAGTCAAAGACATCATACAAGATCACGGAAGGCCTGGGCGAGTATAGGCGAGCTCCCCTCGCATACTCGCCAGGTAGGCGACTAGGAGAGATACTCACCCAGCCCGTGCGAGTTCCTCTGGAAGTCGCCTAGTCGCCAGGATTGTGGGGTATAAATATGACCCCCCACCCCCCTCCTTGGATTTGCCTATAAATAGGACCCCAGGGGTACGAGGTGAGGCACCTGAAAATCCTCGACAGGGTACTCACGCGCTTCATTTTCGAGATACTAGCTGTGCCTTTGGATTCCTTTTCCTTGGAGAGCAACTCGCGACCTTGCGACTTTGTCAGCTAGCTTCCCTCGTACCCAGTTCGACCATCTTTGGTTGAGAAGGGGTTGCTCCTTTTGAGCATCCGGTTACATGGTGGGACCTTCCTGCCGCAACATTTGGGGTCCTGTTTGACCTGATTCTTCATCCTAGCCACCCTAGCCGTCTGATCTAGCTTCTGAGCCGGTAACCTTAGGTGGCTTTTGGTCCGATTTCTGAGGTTAGGATTTTTCCTGGCTTCAACAGCGGGGATCGACGATCCTTGCTACAACATCAAGCAGATACTCGTCGACAATGGGATCTCGGTCAACGTCTTATTCTTGTCCACTCTTCAGAGTATGAATCTTACTAATCAACATCTCACTCGTGCAACAGGACCTGTGTATGACTGCGATAACCATCCAGTCTAGGCACAAGGAATGATAACTCTACCGGTCACCATAGGAGAGTTTCCAAGGCAAGCTACACATTAAATCCAGTTCGGAGTGATGGATTCAAGCTCAGCCTACAATGCGATCTTTGGGAGACCCGTTCAGTCTATCTTTAAATCCATTCCTTCAATCCTGCACCTCACTATGAAGTTCCCAACTGCTGGAGGGGTAGGAGTTGTGCAGGGAAATCAAGAAGCTGCCGAGACTTGTTATTCTAAATAAGCCTAGCCAATAAAAGCCACGACCCTGAATATGGATGACTTTGACTTGCGAGATGAGGCAATCTTACAGTGAGGAGTGCCTACTGAAGGATTAAATGAAGTTCCTATTTCTAGGGCAAATCCAGACCGCACCGTACAACTTGGATCACTCCTCCCGCAACAAGAAAATGAAGAATTAATAGCCTATCTTCAGGCAAACAAGGATATTTTTGTTTGGTGCCCTAAAGATATGTCTGATATAAATCCACATATCATCAAACATTCTTTGAACATCAACTCGGCATGTAGGCCGGTCATCCAGCAGAAAAGGAACTTTGATCCTGAGCGAATTCAAGCAATTGAGGAGGAAGTGGGAAAGCTCCTTGATGCACAATTCATATGAGAAGTAGAATACCCCATTTGGCTGGAAAATGTGGTCACGGTTAAGAAATCCTCTGGGAAGTGGAGGATGTGTGTAGATTACACAAACCTAAACCAAGCTTGTCCAAAAGACATCTTTACCCTACCTACAATCGATCAGCTCATCGATTCAACTACTGGACACCAACTTCTTAGCTTCATGGATGCTTACCCTGGTTATAACCAAATCAGAATGAATCCTGCAGATGAAGAGCATACGACATTCCTAACCGACAAAGGAATTTATAGTTACAAGGTAATGACCTTGGTCCTCAAGAATGCCGGAGCCACCTACCAACGATTAATTAACAAGGTGTTCGAAGATCACATCGGAAAGTCTATGAAATTATATGTTGACGACATGCTAGTCAAAAGCATCCGGCGGGTTGATCATCTTGAGGACCTAAAAAAATGTTTCAGAATTCTTCGTCAACACGGCATGAGACTCAACCCAAGTAAATGTGTGTTTGGTGTGACATTAGGAAAATTTCTAGGATTCATGATGACACAACGAGGAATGGAGACAAATCCAGAGAAGATTAAAGCCATCGAGGATATGTTGCCCTCTAGATCCCTGAAGGAAGCACAACACTTATATAGAAGAATTACTGCACTCTCGCTATTCTTGGCACGAACCGGAGACAAGTATCTACCATTTTTCAAGATCATTAGGGGAGCAAGGAGCACAAGATTTCAGTGGACGGATGAGTTTCAAGCCACTTTTGAATCCCTAAAGCAATATCTAGCCTCCCACCACTCCTCGAAAGACGATCCCTGGAGAAACACTCTATTTATACCTGGCAGTCACGCCCGTTGCATTGAGTTCAATGTTGGTTAAAGATGAAGGAGGAGTTCAACGCCCGGTCTACTATCTCAGCAAGATTCACTCAAACATAGAAACCCGATATTCTGCAGTGGACAAAATAGCTTTAGCGCTCGTCTTCTCAGCCTGGAAACTCTGCCCTTATTTCCAGGCTCATACAATCAAAGTGTTGACCGAACTCCACCTCCGTAAAATCCTCCAGGAACCAGAAGCATCCGACAGATTGGTAAAGTGGGCAGTCAAATTAGGTGAGTTCGATATCCATTTTCTACCTCGGCCAGTCATCAAGTCACATGTACTAACAAATTTCGTCGTAGAGAACAGCATTCCACCGGAAACGACTACCACACAAGCCACCAGTAATCTTCAATGGACTTTATATGTCGATGGAGCATCAAGGATCGAGGGTGCAAGTGCAGGATTACTTATAATAAGCCTAGAGTTGCACCCTAGAATATAGGCTTATATTAGAATTCGCAGCTACCAACAATGTAGCTGAGTACGAGGCTCTAATTGCAGGACTTAGGCTTGCCATCGACTGTCATGTAAAAAACTAGACCATCTATTCAGACTCTCAGCTCATCGTCTCACGGATAGAAGGTGACTATGAGGTGAAGAATGAGCAACTAGTTCAATATCTTTCACTAGTGAAGTCTCTGTTGCTCAAGCTATCGTGGTTCCAAATTCTTCACACCCCGAGAGAGCATAATTCCATGACGGATAATCATTTGAAGCTAGCTATGTCCCCACCCAATATCAACCAACGAGATGCCAAGTAGAAGAGATTGTTCCTCCCAGCATCCATGGGCCTTGGGAAATCATGGAGGTTGAAGAGCCAAGAGGATCTTGGATCGATCCGATGTTATCTTACCTGAAACATCAACTACTGCCAAAATACTAGGTAGAGGCACGACGCTTGAGGATGCGGGCAGCCACCTTCATCATAATCAACGGGGAATTATACAAACGGTCCTTTTTTGGGCCATACATGAAATGTTTGTCATAATCAGATGCAGAGTACACCTTGTGAGAAGTTCATAAAGGAGTTTGCGAGGAACATCTAGGCAGGAAAGCCCAGGCACAAAAAGTATTAAGCCAAGGCTTCTATTGGCCCAGGATGAGTAAGGAAGCAACCAAGTTTGTCCAAAGATGTAGAAGCTGCTAGTTGCTTGTCAACATTCCTCGACAAACGTCGGTTGCTCTCACTGTGCTGGAAGGAGCATGGTCATTTTGGCAATGGGGAATTGACCTTCTTGGTCCCCTACCTCAAGCCTCGGGGCAAAGGAAGTTCATCATAATGGTCATCGATTATTTCACCAAGTGGGTTGAGGCAGAACATTTAGCTAAGATCACTGAAGAGAATGCCAGACAATTTGTGTGGAAGAATATTATCTACCGTTCTGGCATCCCTGCAATCATGATTGTGGACAACGAGACTCAATTCACAGGAATGTCCTTCACAAAAATGTGCGAGGAATTTAAGATCAATTTGTGACACAATGCTGTGGCGCACCCCCAAACCAATGGACAGATTGAGGTGACCAATCAAACAATCTTGAAAGGATTAAAAACTTGACTGCAAGAAGCTAGGGGGTAAATGGGTTGACGTACTTCCTAATATTTTATGGGCATACCAAATCATAGAGATAATCCTGATAGGAGAAACACCGTACAACCTCTACAACGGAACAAAAACAATCATCCCTATTGACATTGGCGTCCCGAGTCACCGAGTCTCCAACTTCAACTTGGAAAAGAATGATGAATCTCTCCGGGAGAATCTGGACCTGATCCATGAAGTTCGAGATATGGCAGCCCTTCGTGCCATCGCTAATCAGTAATGTGTAGCATGACATTACGATCAAAAGGTGAAATCCAGACCCATCAACGTTGGGGATTTGGTTCTTCGAAGTATAGAAGTTGTTGGCAAGGGACTACAAGGAGATAAGCTCTCTCCTTTATGGGAAGGACCGTTCGACATCACCGCAATTGTGAAGCCGGGAACCTACAAGGTAAGGAACGCGGAGGGAAAGACCCTACCCAGGACATGGAATGCGCAGAACCTGCGTCGATTCTATCAGTGACTTCTTATTTTGTATTTTTAAATTTACTAGTATTTTTATGTTATGCTTGAACTTTATGATGTTTAAAATCCGCGAGCCCAGACTCGCACAAACTATCTTCTATTTATATTGTATTATGCTGCTATAGATATTATGTAGAAAAATTAAAATTGGTAAGACTGCGCATGCAGTTTGAATACGAAAGCTATTCACCGAACCTACCATTCTATGCCACGACCTCGTCAGGGCCTGCTGTTGAAATTTGTGAAGTGGAAGTGGGTGACGGGACAGGCCGGGCGGCCTGGGCGGACAGCATTGGCGGACTGGGCAGACTGCGTTGTGCGGCCTGGTGGAAAGTCTGGTGGAAGCCGGCTGTTTTTTGAGCGGGTTGTTGCATGGAGTCCGCGGTTTGTGCAGCCTGATATCTGCGGATAGAGAGGCTTGCGGACTGGTGCTTTGCTCAGTGGCCATGGTGCAAGTTTGTGCTGATAGGCGGGTTAGCTTGTGTCCGCGGTAAGCTTGCGGACTGATGTGTCCGCGGTGTTGGCCGTTGCGGACTGATCTTAGAGCTTGGCTGAGGCCTTGTCGAGCTCTGGTGTTACAGCAGGTGTTTGTTGTGGAAATCATTTTGGCACCTGGTTTTGGAGTCCGGGATATGACCGCTGCGATGGGGCAGGAGTGCGAGGAGCTCGCGGACTGCTGGCGGTCTGTGCTTTGGTGTTTTGGCGGACGGGGGTTTGCATCTGCCATGCTCGCATTGGCCCTTGATAGTTTTGGGCTTGGTCACACTTTGTGCCAAGTTCAGTGTGTCCGCCGTATCCGCCAAGTCCGCTGTGACCGAGCGGACTGTTGCTAGCTGCCTTTGGTCGTGGACTTGTGGCGGATTGAGGTGTGAGTCTTGCGGACTGCCTCGGGTTGGTGCGGACAGCCATTGAAGGGGGTTTGCTGTCCTGCAGTGGTTGGAGCTTTGCGGGCTGATGCCTTGTCCGCTTAGCTTGGGCGGACTGGAGAGGGTTCGTCAATGGTTGCCTTGCTCCTGGAGGTTTTCCTTGGTAACCGGCCAAGTTCTTGCGGACTCGGTGGACGGTGTTCTGCGATTGCGCGGGCTGGGGCGGTGTCTCTATCTCTAGGGCGGTGACCACACTCCTCACCTCGCCTATAAATAGGACCCCCCTGGAAGGTCTACAGTAACCTAAGTAACTTGAGTGAACAGTAAGTTGGGTTGTGCAAGGAGCTGCGGTCTCTGTTTGTCAGTCCGTGCGGATTGTTTCAGTGCTGACATTTGCTGTGTGCAGGTCGCACGGTTTGCTTCAAGGAGCCAGGAGTTTGGCTGTGAGTTCAGTCAAGTGCTTAGAAGTGTGCGGTCTCTGCGGACACAGCAGGAGGTCGCTCTGCGGCTTGTCAGTTCTGTTTAATCTTTGCCAGCTTCAATAACCTGTCCGCCGGCTTCAGGCGGGTAGGGGTGTTCCTCAGTTCAGGTTCAGCAAGAGACGAATAACTGTGTGTCCGCGCGGCCTCGCGGCTTCGGCGGACTCCGTGACTATTCGGCGGATTGCAGCTTAGTTCGGGCGACTTCGGCGACCTCGGCGACCTCGGCGGTCTCGGCGGACTCCGGTTCTGTCCGCCCGGCTTGAATTTTTTGGTGCTTTCTGTTTACAGCTGTTATACTAGCAAAATCATGTCTCGCTATGTATGCCTTGTGATGTAAAGAAGTGAATGAATAAAAGACCTGCTTGTGCTTCCATTGTTTGTTGGGTGTAACCCTTGTTCCTTGTTTTTCCGCTGGTTCAACGTGAGAACTGGGTAGTTCCGAAGATATTAATTTGGCGTTTGGGCTATCTTGCTGACCACGTTGAGAAAATTTAACATGGTATCAGAGGGAGGTTCAGTTGCGTGAGTGGAAGTCAACCAGCATTGTTACTCAGTGACTGAGTGGTGCTCAACCTGTGTTGTTGCTCGGAGCTTCTGAAAGGGTGCCAACAAGTGTTTGCAATGGAAGGGAGTTTTGCAAGAGGTCTGGGCATTGAACTCTTAACGCCGACTAACTTCAAGAAGTGGAAGTCGTGCATGAAGAGTTATCTTCTTGGCGAGGAGCTGTGGGAAGTCGTCGGTGGTGATGACAGATAGGAAGTGACTGCTGCTTTCGGTACTGCTAAGCAGGTGAGGCTCTGGAGAAGAGCAAATACTAAGGCGGAGTTCATTCTGAAGAGAGCTGTGTCTCCGGAACTGTTTGATCACATCGTTGGGTGTGAGTCGGATGCTGATATTTGGACAACCATTGATGAGTTGTTCAATAGGAAGAATGTGGCGCGGCTTCAGTTCCTGGAGAATGAGTTGGCCAGGGCAACTCAGGGAGACCTTTCCATCTCCAAGTACTTCTTAAAGATGAAGAGCTTGTGTGCTAAGCTGTCGGCACTGGATCCTGATGAGCCTATCTCTGAGGCTAAGATGAAAAGGCACATTATCCGCGGCTTGCGGAAGTAGTATGTGGCCTTTGTTACATCTGTTCAAGGGTGGGCTACTCAACCGTATTTGCTGGAGCTGGAGAATCTACTTGCCTCGCAGGAGAGCTTAGCAAGGCAGATGGCTGGAGTGAATCTGAATCAGGAAGGCAGCAAAGCTCTCTTCTCAGGCAAGAAGAAAGGATGGGAAGGGAAGAAGAAGAAGAAGGTGCAGGCCGCTGGTGAGAAGGAGACTTCAACTTCATATCCACCGGAGAGGAGCAATGCTCCTAAGGACTGGAAGAACAACCTGAAGTGCTACCGGTGTCATCAGCGAGGGCACTTCAAGCGGGACTGCAAGGTCAAACTGCAGCCTGGGCATGCTGCGGGAAAGGAGGAAGCTTACTTGAGAAGTGAAGAAGCAGAATGGGGCGGAGCTTTAATGACGGGCACTTGTGTCTGGGCCTTATCTGCTGAGGACTTCAACGACGAGTGGATCGTGGACTCCGGGTGTGGTCATCACCTCACAGGAGACAAGTCAAATTTCACCTCCATGCAGGCATACTCAGGTAATGAAGCTATTATCACTGCTGATAATACTGTTTATGCAGTAGAGAAAGAGGGGGTCGTGTCATTGGGTAGTGATCAGGGGCCACTCACGTTAAGGAATGTGTATCACATGCCGGGCATGAAGAAGAACCTCTTCTCGGTGACCAATGCGGTGGACGCTGAGTGTCACGTTCTGTTTGGGCCAACAGACATGAGGTTTCTTCGCAACGTATCAGCAGTGAAGGCTGATGTTGCTCATGTTGGGAGGAGGGTGAAGAACTTGTTTTTTCTTTCCACCAGTGCTTATGTTGATAGAATGAGAGCCAATGATAGCGCTGCTATCTGACATGAGAGGCTGGGGCATGTTGGCATGGACAAGCTGAAGGCGATGGCTAGTAGAAGTCTGGTGAGGGGGTTGCCGAAGTTATCCTCCTTTGGTGATGGGCATGTTTGTGCGGGCTGTCAATATGGTAAGGCACATCGCCTTCCGTTTGATAATTCACAAACAAGGAGCAAGAAACCATTGGAGTGCATTCATGGCGACCTGATGGGACCGACGGTTACTGCCAGCCTTGGTGGAAGCAAATACATGCTTGTCTTGGTTGATGACTACTCAAGGTATACTTGGGTGTACTTCTTAAAGGAGAAGTCAGAAGCATTCCGTTTGTTTGTGGAGTTTAAGGAGTTGGTAGAAGGCTGGCTTGGCTTGCGGATTAAGAAGCTTAGAACTGATAACGGGGGTGTGTTTGTCTCCTCCGAGTTTTCTAACTTCTGCAGGAAGCACGGGATCCAACGAGAGCTTACTTGTGCCCACACTCCACAACAAAATGGGGTAGCGGAGTGGAAGATCCGTCATCTGACGGAGACCTGCAAATGTTGGCTCCATGCGAAAGATATCCCAAGGTCCTTTTGGGCGGAGGGAATGTCTTGTGCTTCTTATGTTATCAATCGGATGCCACTCAGCCCTATCAACATGAAGACTCCAGTTGAGTTGTTGCTGAAGGAGAAGCCGAGTGTGGGACACCTTAGGGTGTTCGGTTCAACTTGCTACGTGCATATCCCGGATGCTTCACAGACAAAGCTGGATGCGAAGGCAAGGAAACTTGTCTTTGTTGGCTACGATGAGCGGAAGAAGGGATGGAAATGCATGGACCCTGTGACAAAGAAGTTCGTGGTATCAAGAGACATTGTCTTTGACGAGCTGACGTCATATGGAGGTGGCTCAGTGGAGCTAACCGGAGATAGCAAGGTTGAGGAAGCACCGGTGGTAGCTGCTGAAGGCTTGGAAGAGGAGCTTGCTGTTTCACCAGCAGCTCCTGTTGCTTCGAACTCCGAGGCTGAGCCTTCTGGCTCAGGAATCAGGGGGAGCACTGCTCAATGCTTGCCCCAGGTAGGAGTGGAGCCTGAAGAAGCAACAGAAGCCGTGAGCAAGGAGCCAATTCTTCGGAGATCGAAGAGTGTGGTTAAGCCACCGGCTCGGTACTGTGATGGGAATGCAGTGAGCTTTGTCTCCTGCTTCTTTGCATGTCCTCTAGATGAGCGAGAGCCTGCAAGCTTCAACGAGGCCACTGGAGTGAAGTAGTGGGAAGGTGCCATGAAGGAAGAGATTGATGCTCTGAAGAAGAATGAAACCTGGGACCTTGTGCCCAAGGTTGATGGCATTACGCCAGTTACTTGCAAGTGGGTGTATAAGTTGAAGAAGAAGGCTGATGGGAACATTGATAGGTTCAAGGCTCGCCTGGTCGCTAGAGGATTCTCACAGCAGTATGGAGAAGACTATGAGGAGACATTCAGTCCAGTTGCGAAGATGACTTCTGTAAGAGTGGTGATTTCCTTGGCTGCTAGCAAGGGATGGAGGTTGTGGCAACTCGATGTGAAGAATGCCTTTCTTTACGGAGAGATTGACAAGGACATCTTCATGGATCAGCCGCTTGGTTTTGTCTCTGAAAAGCATCCAAACTATGTCTGCAAACTTAGGAAGGCTCTCTACGGGTTGAAGCAAGCTCCTAGAGCGTGGTATGGGAAGATTGCAGAGTACCTGCAATTCTGTGGATACTTTGCTTCTAACTCAGATTCAAGCTTGTTCGTCAAGAAGAAGGGAGAGCTTCGTGTCTTGGTCCTGCTGTATGTGGATGACATGATCATCACAGGGAATTCGGAGGGGGAAGTAGCAAGGCTCAGGGCTGAGCTCGCTATACGCTTCGAGATGAAAGACTTGGGAGAGTTGCATCACTTTCTCGGTCTGGAAGTGGAGAGGAAGGAGTGCGGGATTCTCATTAGCCAGAAAGGGTATGCTGATCGCATTGTGAAGCGGTTCGGCATTGGCGAAGGGAAGAAGTGCTCTACTCCACTGGAATCTGGGCTGAAGCTTCGACGAGATGAGGGAAGGGTTCTTCATGATCCCTTGGTGTTCAGGCCTCTTGTTGGGAGCTTGATTTATATGATGATTACAAGGCCGGATATAGCTTATGCTGTTGGCCGAGTAAGTCGGTTTATGGCTGAACCAAGGCAATCTCATCTAGTGGCGGCAAAGGGAATTCTGAAGTATGTCAAGGTGACTTCTGACATGGGACTCCTCTATGGAAGGGACGCGGAGTTTGCGTTGCTCGGGTACACGGATGCTGACTATGGCGGTGATTCGGATGATCAGAGTTCTACTTCAGGTTATGTGTTCACTTGCGGCTCAGCTAGCATCTCGTGGTGTAGCAAGAAGCAGGACTCGATGTCGGTTTCAACCACGGAGGCGGAGTATAAGGCTTCGGCCTTGGCTGCTCGGGAAGCCGTTTGGTTGAGGAGGCTTATAGAGGATGTCCATGAAGAAGTGCAAGGGCCTACTTTACTCCGGGGTGACAATGAGAGTGCTCTCAAACTGGTTAACAATCCAGTGTATCACGCCAGGACCAAGCATATAGAGATTGATCACCATTTCATCAGGGAGAAGGTGTTGGAATGATCTCTGCTGGTCAGGCATGTTCGGAGTGAAGATAATCTTGCTGACATCCTCACGAATCCACTATCGAAGGGGCCCTTTGAACGCTTGCGCAGCTTGCTGGGCTTGGTCACCACTTCTCACTTCAAGGGGGAGTGTTGAAATTTGTGAAGTGGAAGTGGGTGACGGGACAGGCCGGGCGGCCTGGTCGGACAGCATTGGCGGAGTGGGCGGACTGGGCGGACTGTATTGTGCGGCCTGGTGGAAAGTCTGGTGGAAGCTGGCTGTTTTCTGAGCGGGTTGTTGCATGGAGTCCGGGGTTTGTGCGGCCTGGTATCTGCGGATAGAGAGGCTTGTGGTCTGGTGCTTTGCTCAGTGGTCGTGGTGCAAGTTTGTGTTGATAGGCGGGTTGGCTTGTGTCCGCGGGAAGCTTGCGGACTGATGTGTCCGCGGTGTTGGCCGTTGCGGACTGAGCTTAGAGCTTGGCTGATGCCTTGTCGAGCTCTGGTGTTACAGCAGGTGTTTGCTATGGAGATCGTTTTGACGGCCTGGTTTTGGAGTCCGGGATATGACCTCTGTGATGGGGCAGGAGTACGAGGAGCTCGCGGACTGCTGGCGGTCTGTGCTTTGGTGTTTTGGCGGACGGGGGTTTACGTCCGCCATGCTCGCATTGGCCCTTGATGGTTTTGGGCTTGGTCACACTTTGTGCCAAGTTCAGTGTGTCCGCCGTATCCGCCAAGTCCGCTGTGACCGGGCGGACTGTTGCTAGCTGCCTTTGGTCGTGGACTTGTGGCGGATTGAGGTGTGAGTCTTGCGGACTGCCTCGGGTTGGTGCGGATAGCCATTGAAGGGGGTTTGCTGTCCTGCAGTGGTTGGAGCTTTGCGGGCTGATGCCTTGTCCGCTTAGCTTGGGCGGACTGGAGAGGGTTCGTCAATGGTTGCTTTGCTCCTGGCGGTTTTCCTTGGTAACCGGCCAAGTTCTTGCGGACTCGACGGACGGTGTTCTGCGATCGCGCGGGCTGGGGCGGTGTCTCTATCTCTAGGGCGGTGACCACACTCCTCACCTCGCCTATAAATAGGACCCCCCTGGCAGGTTTACAGTAACCTAAGTAACTTGAGTGAATAGTAAGTTGGGTTGTGCAAGGAGCTGTGGTCTCTGTTTGTCAGTCCGCGCGAATTGTTTCAGTGCTGACATTTGTTGTGTGCAGGTCGCGCGGTTTGCTTCAAGGAGCCAGGAGTTTGGCTGTGACTTCGGTCAAGTGCTTGGAAGTGTACGGTCTCTACGGACTCAGTAGGAGGTCGCTCTGTGGCTTGTCAGTTCTGTTTCATCTTTGCCAGCTTCAATAACCTGTCCGCCGGCTTCAGGCGGGTAGGGGTGTTCCTCAGTTCAGGTTCAGCAGGAGATGAATAACGGTGTGTCCGCGCGGCCTCACGGCTTCGGCGGACTTCGTGACTATTCGGCGGATTGCAGCTTAGTTCGGGCGACTTCGGCGACCTCGGCGACTTCGGCGGTCTCGGCGGACTCCGGTTCTGTCCGCCCGACTTGAATTTTTTGGTGCTTTCTGTTTACAGATGTTATACTAGCGAAATCATGTCTCGCTATGTATGCCTCGTGATGTAAAGAAGTGAATGAATAAAATACATGCTTGTGCTTCCATTGTTTGTTGGGTGTAACCCTTATTCCTTGTTTTTCCGCTGGTTCAACGTGAGAACTGGGTAGTTCCGAAGATATTAATTTGGCGTTTGGGCTATCTTGCTGACCACGTTGAGAAAATTTAACACCTGCCACCCTCACGACAAAGCCGAGAGCAAAACTCGTGCAAAATCGATAAGACTGCGCATGTGGTTTGAATAAGAAAGCTATTCACCGAACCCGTCTTTCTACGCCATGACCTCGTCAGGGCCTGCCCCCTCACGACAAAGCCCCGAGCAAAACTCATGCAAAATTGGCAAGATTGTGCATGAAGTTTGAATACGAAAGTTATTCACCGAACCTGCCTTTCTACGACACAACCTCGTCAGGGCCTGCATCCCTCACGACAAAGCCGTGAGTAAAACTCGTACAAAATCGGTAAGACTGCTCATGCGGTTTGAATACACAAGTTATTCACTAAACCTGCCTTTCTACATCGTGTCATCGTCTGGGCCTGCCCCCCTTACGATCGACTTATAAACAAAGCCGCGAGACTAACTCATGCAAAGTGGGTTAAGACATGCAACCATATTGAATTTTCGCAATTCTCCGTTGTCACTACAAGCTGACACCTCGTCATCTCCAGGTCTTGCCCTTCTCATGATCAACTTCTGAAAAAAGCCGCAAGAACCACTAGCACAAGACAGGGTCTGCCTGTCACAACCCGCATTTTCCCTGCATTTAAATAGTATATCAGAGTAAGAGAAAACATGTGTCATGATGCAGCACCGAACATGGGATAACTGTCGATGCTCAGGCAAGAACCTAATCATAACACTTATCATGAAGTTCTCAAGTTTATCTTGAAGAAAGTTATAATTTAAGTTAAGTTTTGATGGTCGTATCCCTCGACTCAGTGGATCAACTAATCCACACATGAAAATATAGATATACGTTGCGGAAAATTACTTTATTTATATAGATTAACATCCTACATGAGCATGAATATCCAAAATGGACAACTCGTGATATGCACCTCTAGGTTTAATATAAGTATAGAAATAACATTTACGTTTGTTAAATTATAGTGACTTTGGTTTAAGACAATGTTACACATGAGATTGTCAAAGTGATACTTTTATACTTAAAATAACTAAAATGCATTCCTAACATAAAACCTTCCCAAAGAGCAAGTAAAACTATCAAATCATCTAGAAGAAGCTTAGCAACTATCAAGTACCTCAACAATCTACCAAAGCATCTAGCGAGTGTCAACAACCTGACACAAACCCACCAAAAGGCATGTACATATGAACTAAAAACCAAAACAACAAATATACCTCACACTAGAGAGGGAAGAATAACTACAACAGCTACAGGACACCAACAACAACCCACTCTATCCGCTCAATCGGCTACTGCTCCGAACCTGGGGCATTCAAAAGAAAAGAACACCCCAGCAAGACTGTATAAGTGGCGAAGAAACTAAAGGTAAATAATAAGAGAGGTTAAAGAGTTACCATCCCAAAACAGAAATAGCTGTCAATACACAACATACAAATCATAAGATAATATGCAAAAGAAAGATTTACAGGGTTTAAAGTATAAGAAATTGCACCGAGTGCGATATGAAATTATGCTTTATTAACATCTGCAAGTGTATGCAAAAGAATATATATATGTATATATATATATAAGAGACTGATCAGCTCAAAACACGTGAATCATTAACACCGGTAAAAACGGTACTAAGTTGGGGGGGGCCACATTATCCAACACCAACCTTCAGACCAAACATCTCAAAAAGACACTGTGGTGGTGGACAACTGTCCAACATAAACCAACAGTCCATAAGAAGAAATGAAAACCCACCATGTGTAATGATTGAAAAACTGGCATCAAGTTGGTGGTCCTTTATCCAATACCAACCCATCCACAAATAACCATACAATAAATACCCATAAGGTGGTGGTCCTTTATCCATTGCCAACCTAGGGCCACAATTAACCATGCCTTATATAACCATGCAAAATATAATTAACCAAGGCCACTGTCAGCCATGTATTATATAAACCAACAAAATGAAACCGAGGTTTAGCATTAGATTTTCATGACAATGCAAATGGGAGAAAACCAGAAGTTACTAAGGTAAACTTGATGAATATGACTTGACGAACTCAACGTCACTCGATGGACACATCAAAATTGCCAAAAAATAGCTCTGAGATCACTCGACACCGAAAATAATGGCTCTGAGTTCACTCGACGCCTAAACAAAAGCTTTGAGTCCACTTGATGCCTAAACAAAAGCTTTAAGTCCACTCGACGCCTAAACAAAAGCTTTGAGTCCACTCGACGCCTAAACAAAAGCTTTGAATCCACTCGACACCTAAACAAAAGCATTGAGTCCACTCGACGCCTGGACAGATACAATCAAAGTACTCTACGCCAAAGGTTGAACACTCAACGCACTCGACGCCAAGGGTTGTACATTCAGCACACTCAACGCAAGGGTTGTACACTCAACGCCTAAGACAAAAACTGGCAGAAATTCTATCTTTCCTAAACAATGGATTATAGACTTATAATAATTAATTTTTATAAACATAAACCAAGACTAAGTTCCATAACTTAAGTGAAAAGGAGGGGTAGACTAAGCAGGAGCCCAAACATAGATAAAAGCATTTTACAGCACACAACAAGAATAAAGGATAAAAAAAATAAAAAATCTATTGTTATGTTATTCAGGGTACAACCTATATAGACAAGAAAAATCAGAAATGAACAATAAAGAACTTAATTAAAGGCTTGACAAGGGTGCAAATCACCACTTGCATCAAGATCTTCAAAAATCCGGCCTCACAAACGCTCTGCTTCAAGGATCGGCCGCAAGACCTCTTAGGCAACATTTCCTGAAACTTTAGAGGGCAAACAAGAGTCAAGGTGGACAACTCTAACGCCAAAAGTCTAAGAAAACAATATTACCTACCACCAACACGTAGATCTTAGCGAGAGCTTTCCGGATCTACCATCCGTCGACGATTTCGAGCACCGCCAGTCCTATAAGTGGTGGTCGAAAGCCTTGCGAATCCCACCGCCCTCCTTCCACACTCTCGGTCCGATAGCTTGGGGAAGGAAGTGAATAGTAATCGGTAATATAATAATATTTATAATATATAATATATTATAATATAATAATACTTATAATATATTATATATTATATACATATAATATAACGTATTACATATTATCTCTTAGATAATTATAATATAATATCTGATATGATATAATATAATATTATATGATATAATATAACATAATATTATATACATATGTTATAATATAATATAACTCGAAATCAACTCAGATTTTTACAAAATTCGCACCGAAATTAAATATTGATGCTACGAATCCAACAGCGAAGTCGAATTTAAGATTCGACAAGCCTAACTCAGGTAAAAACTCCCCCGAAGCTCAAAACACCAAATATCCCAAAAAGGCTCCACCGAGTTCCAAAACAAACCCGGCTCACAAGGAAAATCTCAAAACCACACTTAGAAATTAGCCAAGCTAATATTCTAAGACAAAACCTCAGATACCAAATGAACAAAAGTCATGCTCTAGCAACGGTACCCGTCAACTATGCGTCAACGTGACGCCCTGACGTCAAAAATACGCCACTAGAGGAATTAAAATAAACATCGAAAAATCAAGGGCATTACAGCCACTCCCCCTAAAAAAAAGTTTCATCCCGAAACTTGATACCCAACTAAATCTACTAAAGATAGGAAATAACCAAGGGTTATTGAGTAGAAACACTTACCAAAAGAAACTAGGAGAACAGATGAGGATGAGCCTCCCTCATGGATGACTCCAACTCCCAAGTCATTGTCTCCACGTCTTGGTTTCACCACAAAACCTTAACCATAGGTATTGTCTTTCTCCGCAACACTCGATCTTGAGTATCTAGAATGAGAACATGCACCTCAACATAAGAAAGATTAGGATGCAAATGGGGCACCGAATCAAGAACATGGCGGTCACTAAGCACACATTTCCGGAACTGGCTCACATGAAACACATCGTGCACACCAGGGAATTTAGCGATCAAATCCAGCCTATAAGCTGACACTCCGATGAGTTCAAAAACCTAGAAAGGTCCCACATACCTGGGATCCAACTTGTGGTTCCTCCCAAACCTTTTAACACCTGACATCAGAGATACCTTGAGAAAAACCTTGTCCCCAACTGCAAACTCCATATTAGACCTACGTCGATTAGCGTTCTTCTCATAACGCTCCTGAGCTAAACGAAGCTTTTCTCGAATATGCATCATAGAAGTACTCATCTCTTCCAATTATTCTAGACCCAACAACGGTCTTTCACCAACTTCAACCCAAAATAAGGGCATTCTGCAACGTCTCTCATACAAAGCCTCAAACGGGGCCACTTGCAAACTTTCCTGATAACTGTTGTTGTAGGCAAATTCCATCAATCTCAACCGCTCGTCCCACGCTCCCTCGTGGTCCAAGATGTAACATCTTATCATATCTTCCACAATCTTATTTACTCTCTCCATCTGACCATTGGTCTGTGGATGATAAGCGATTGAATATCTGAGGTCGGTACCCAACACTTCTTGTAAACTCTTCCAGAAACGATGCATAAACTGGGAATCTCGATCTGACACAATACTAATAGGTACTCCATGTAGTCTAATGACCTCTTCCAAATACAACTCTGTTATATTTTTCATGGAGTAATCAATCTTGAATGGCACAAAGTGAGCACACTTCGTTAGTCTATCCGCGATGACCCACACAAAATTATGTCCTCGGGGAGATCTCGACAAACCAGTAATAAAATCCATAGAAATACTCTCATATTTCCAACTTGGAATATCCAAAGGCATAAACTGGCCATCAGGTCTTCTATGATCTGCCTTAACTCGCCTGTAAGTAAAACATTTAGACACAAACTTGGCTATATCATTCTTCATACCTAACCACCAAACAATTTGCTTCAGATCTCGATACATATTTGTAGAACCAGGATGGTAGGCAACAGTAGATTCATGCTCTTCACTGCATATCCTTTCTCGAATATCCTCAACAACGGGGATACAATACCTACCGTGGTACTTCAAAGTACCTGCATGATCAATTGAAAAGTCTGGTATTTCCCCTTTCTCAGTTCTACCATGAATATGATGCAAATCAGGATCGTCCTTCTGATGAAGCCTTGTAAGCGTAATCCATGAAGGCTCTGACACTTCCAAGCTGCTTGGCGAGTCACTATTCCCAACAGAAATGTTCATTAACAAAAACTCTTCCACTAAGGATTCTACAGAAAGGTTAAAGATTTGCGCAGTCTTTCTACTCAAGGCGTCGGCTACCACATTAGTCTTACCTGGATGATATAGGATATCAACATCATAATCCGTGACATACTCCAACCATCTACGCTGGCGCAAATTCAACTCCTTCTGAGTGAAGACATACTTCAAGCTCTTATGCTATGTGTAAATCTTTTACAACGCACCATACAACAAATGTCTCCACTGTTTCAAGCCATAGATCACTGCTGCAAACTCCAAATCATGAGTAGGGTAGTTCTTTTCAAGAGTCTTTAACTATCTCGATCCATACGCAATCACTTTACCTTCTTGTACCAATACACATCCAAGGCCGACGTGTGATACATCTACATAAACAGAATACTCAACCCCTTCGGTAGGCAAAGACAACACCGGAGCAGTGCATAATCTCTTTTTTAATTCCTAAAAGGCTTCTTCACACTTATCGCTCCACACAAAAGCTAAATTCTTCTACGTAAGCTTAGTCAGCGATGCAAACAACGTAGAAAATCCCTCCACAAATTTTCTATAATAGCCTGCCAATCCTAGGAAGCTTCTTATTTCTTTGGGTGTAGTAGGTCTTTTCCAACTGAAATTCCATCCTTATTCACAACATGACCCAAAAAGGAAACCTGAGGTAGCCAAAAATCACACTTACTCAACTTGACATACAACTTATGCTCTCTTAAAGCAAACATAACTAAATGCAAGTGTCGGGCATGCTCCTCAGTACTCTAGGAATAAATCAGGACATCATCAATAAAAACAACCACAAACCGATCCAAGAAATCCTTAAAAACTAGGTTCATCGTGTCCATAAAGGCAGAGAGTGTATTTGCCAATCAAAGGATACTACCAAGAACTCAAAATGCCCGTACAGAGAATGGAAAGAAGTCTGCGGAACATCCGACTCACGGATTCTCAACTAATGGTAGCTCGAGCGAAGGTCAATCTTCGAAAACACTGTACTACCATGCAACTAATCAAATAAATCATCTATCCGCGACAAGGAATACTTGTTCTTAATAGTTACCTTATTCAATTCCCTATAATCGATGCACAACCTCAAAGATCCATCTTTCTTCTTTACAAATAAAACAGGAGTACCCCAAGGCAAAGAACTTGGCCTAATTAATCCACACTACAACAAATCATCTAGCTGGTTACGCAACTCTTCCAGCTCATACAGGATCATACGGTACAGTGCCTTAGCAATGGAGCGAGTACCCGGCTCCAAATCTATAGCAAACTCCACGTCTCTCTCAGGCAGAAGTCCAGGAAGACTATCTAGAAATACATCAAGAAACTCTCGCACTACAGGGACATCCTCGATACGCGGCAAACTACCGACGGCTCCCAAAACAGAAACCAAGTAAGCACAACAACCGGAATCTAAAAACTTCCGAGCACATATCGCAGAAATAATCGGGGAATCCTGGCGCTAAAATCCATACACACTCCTGGTGTGGTCGTTGTACATCTTGAAGTCCAAATGCTTGGATAAATGCATCATATCTGGATAACCAGTCCATGCCGGGATCACATCAAAGTCCTTCAGGTATAACACCTTTAGATCAACAAAATCTAGAAAGTCGCCTAAAAGAATAGGACAACTCTGGATACCCTGGTCCGACACCACCAAATCACCAGAAGGAAATTTGAAGCGATGCGGATCGCCAACTTGATCAAGAGTCAAACGACAACATTCCACGAAAGCCCTAGCCACAAATGAGTGGGTAGCACCAGAATCAAAAAGAACGCGCGCCCAACGACTCTTTATCTTAAAATTCCCTATAAAACCGCATACATAACTAGCCAAACAACATCAAAACTGTAGCTAAGAGAAGAAATAAAAATTAAATTGGAATCTAACCCGAGATCACTTGGTTGGACGTCTACGCTTCTTCCATAGTAACCACATTCAACTTGCCCTTCCCTTTGTCCAAATTCTATGGCGGCGGCAATTCTTGAAGTGGAACTGGCTGCAGCGAGGGCTGTGACCGCGGGAAACTTGACTTAAAATGCCCTTTCTATCCGCACTGGAAGCAGACCTTTTACTTACCCCAACAATGGGCAGCATCATGCCCCTTTCTCTTACACGTAGCACAAACCAAATCTACTTTGGGGGCGCTCTGAATTACGTGAACTTGTTGCAGCTCCTGAGCTCCCAACCTCTTAAAACACTTTTCGAACGAATGGCCTGGCCGGCCACAAAAACTGCACACATCTCTGCTTATTTTCTTTGAAGAAGGACCAAATTCCCGAGAGCTTTTACCATCACTTGACCTTTTCTTGTCTTTCCTCATTTGCATGCCTCTATTCTTGGCATTGTCGATAGCTTCAACCTTAAGAGCTGCTTCCACTACCTCGGTATAGGTATTAGATCCATAAGTGCTAGCCAGCTGCTGGATGTCACTCCTAAGACCACCCAGAAATCGATTAACTCTGCTAGCTTTAGAAGCAGCCAAATACGGGGCAAACCAGCTCAACTTGTTAAAATCTACCTCATACTCACTAACCGTGAGCTGTCTTTGCTTCAGATGAAATAAGTTGTGTTAGGTACATTAGAAACAATGCACTTGATTTGAAGAAGCCCTTTCTACTCAATGATATACACAAATATGTATTTGATGCATGTTTCAGTTCATGTATGCAGGTTGCCTATTTCATATTGATTGGACAGGTGGTTCAAGTCATATTGATAGGTGGACTCAAAGAAGCTGACTAGGAAGTGAAGAAAATTGTCTAAGTATAAAAGTGTCGAGTGAAGTCAGCAAAGTGCTGAGTGAATTCAACACAGTCTACATCTAGTAACTTGTAGTGCAGAAAAATGGCTAAGTATAAAAGTGTCGACACACTTCAACTATGTCGACACATTTGCAAGAGCAGTGTCGAGAAAAGTCAGTTATCTCGACACTTTGAAGATCAAGTCAGCAGTGTCGAGACAAGATAGATTTCTCGACACCTTAAGACAATTGTGTCGAGACAATACAACTATCTCGACATAATGTAGAACTGGAGTATAGACTTAAAAGTATCGACACCGGGCAAGATGAAGTATCTAAACAATTCAACTATCTCGACACAATAAAGTATTAAAACAAGTATTGACACTGGGCAGGCTGAAGTGTCGAGACAATTCAACTGTCTTGATATAGTGAAGGATAAAGCAAGTGTCGACACCCGAAAAGCAGTAGTGTCGAGACAATTCAACTATCTCGACACAGTGAAGAATAAAGAGAGTGACGACACCCGGCAGGCAGTAGTGTCGAAACATTTCAACTATATCGACACAGTTTAGATTTAAAGATGTCGACACAGACGATAGTTGTGTCGAGATAAGTCAACTGTCTCGACACCTTCAAGTTCAAACTGAAATTTCTTCTAAGTAAAATTGTGTCGAGACTGCTAAGATGTCTCGACACCTTCTAAGAACACATAAATAATAATGTGTCGAGATACTTTGGACATCTCGACTGTGCAAAAAATTGGAGTAATGTAAACTTTATTATCCAAAAAAGGTATTAATTACAATGGTATAGCCTCCCTTTTATAGAATGGAGGAGATGAGAGAGATTACAATTAAGCAATGTGGGACTAAAAATTTACAAGTATATGCAGCTTTACAAAAAGACAAATCGGACAAGCCGTGCAGTTAGACAAACCGGCTAACCGCCCGACCACCAACAGGAGGAGAGAACAAGCACATGGAGAGCAATCCGTCATGGGAGACCGCTAGACTGCCCGATCTCCAAGTCGTCTGAGACAAGCCGCCTGACCGCTGGGATACGAAATAGCAACAGCCCATCACACATACCGGCTAGGAGAAATCGCCAAACCGCCCGGTCTCCGAACAGCAACAGACCGCCCGGCCTCCATCCTACAACACTCCCCCTCAAGCTGGAGCATAGATATCAATCATGCCCAGCTTGTCGCAGATGTGGAAAAAGGAAGAGGACACCGGCTTGGTGAAGACGTCTGCCAACTCGTTGTCGGAAGTGATGAACGGGGTGCAAATCTGTTTCTTCAATATCTCTTCCCGAATAAAATGACAGTCGACTTCTATTTGTTTTGTTCTCTCATGAAAGACCTGATTTTTGGAAATGTATATCGCGGCCTTGTTGTCACAGAACATAGGAAGAGGATAGTTGTAAACCTCTCCTAAATCAAGCATGAGAGCCCGCAACCATTTCAACTCACATGTAGTCGATGCTATGCTGCGATATTCCGTCTTTGCACTAGACCTGGAAACCACAGACTATTTCTTGCTCTTCCAACTCACAAGATTGCCTCCAACAAACATGCAGAAACCTGATGTTGATTTGTGGTCCCCTTTGTCATCAACATAACTTGAATCAGGGTATGCTTCAACCCTTAGGTTACCATTCTTCTGAAAGAGGAGTCCTTTCCCTGGTGCTGCTTTAATATACTTTAATATCCTTAGGGCAGATTGTAGATGACACTCCTTAAGAGCTTGCATGAACTAGCTCACCTTGCCAACAACATAAGAGATGTCGGGTCTGGTTACCGTGAGATAAATGAGCTTGCCCACCAGATGTCGGTACCTCAAAAGATCAGATAGAAGAGACGAGTCATCTGTCCAAGTTTTGTCTTCTCTAGTAGCCATAGGACAATGTGCAGGTTTAGCACCAGTCAATCATGCCTCCTTTAAAAGATCAAGAGCATACTTCCGTTGGGAAAGGACCATGAAGTTAGGCTTCCTAGAGATTTCAATCCCCAAAAAGTATTTTGGGGAGCCCATATCCTTTGTGACCAGGTGTTGACGAAGGTGTTTCTTTGTCAACAATACCCCATCCTGGTCATTGCCAGTAAGAAGAATGTCATCAACATAAATCGCAAGAACAACCAGAGCAAAGGCGGTTTTTTGAACAAACAAGGAGTGACCTGCTGAGCTTCTTGTAAAACCAATGGCCGCAACAATGCCACTAAACTTGTCAAACTAGGCACGAGGACTCTGCTTGAGGCCATAGATAGCCTTCTTTAGCCGGTATACTCGTGTCTCCCCCTGAGCAACATACCCAGAAGGGTGCTCCATGTAAACATCTTCCTATAGATCACCAAAGAGGAAAGCATTCTTAATATCCAGCTACGAAATGAGTCAATCCATGTTGATAGCGACAGAGAGAAGGACCCGAATGGTGCTGAGACGAGCCACGGGAGAGAAGGTATCGAAGTAATCAACACCATAGGTCTGAGTGAAACCTTTGTCCACCAGGCGGGACTTGTAGCGATCCACACTGCCATCGGGATGGAATTTTACAACAAAGACCCAACAGCAGCCAACAACATTCGTGCCCAATGGTGGGGGAACAAGGGTCCAGGTCCCCCGTTCAGTGAGGGTAGCAATTTCCTTATCCATGGCAGTCTTCCAATGAGGAATAGTGAGAGCCTCCTGGTAGGTGCGGGGACTGACGGTCTCAGAGATAGCCAATGTAAACGCTCTACGAGAAGGAGTCAGACGATCATATGAAATAACAGTAGCTAGCAGGTGCTAGGTACACGTCCGCACCCCTTTGTAAAGAGCAATGGGTATATCCAGGTCGGCATGTTCCTCAACAACCGGAGCATCCGTGGCGGAGAGAGCTGGCCCAGGAGAGGAGAGAGACGGCCACAGAGAAGGAGATGGGGGTGGTGATGAGGAATTGAGGGAAGGAGGAGACGGTGGAGGTGATGGTGGGAAAAGCTCAACGAGAGTAGACAGGGTGGAGGGGACGGTGAGAGAACGAGGTGGAGGTGGAGTGGGGTTGGAGGAGAAATAAGAAACATTCTCGAAGAAGGTGACATCCGCGGAGATGAATTGTTTTCGCTGAACGAGATCAAAACAATAGTAGCCTTTTTAGGTAGTTGAGTAACCCAAAAAGATACATTTGGTGGCACGAGAGTCAAGTTTGTCATGGGTGGCGGAAGGAATGTGCACAAAGGCCGTGCACCCAAAGATATGCAGAGGAAGAGGAAACACATCCTTGCCAGGATAGAGAAGAAAGAATGGAGTTTGGCCGTGGAGAACTGTGGACGGAATACGATTAATTAGGTAACAGGCGAGGAGGACAGCATATCCCCAATATGAGCGAGGAACGTGCATTTGTGTCATCAAAGTGCGGGCGACATCAAGAAGGTGACGTTTCTTGCGTTCCGCCACCCCATTTTGTTGCGAGGTATATACACAGGTAGTTTGATGAATAATACCATGTTGCACACAAAAGAAAGTGAAGGCATGACTAAGATATTCTTTAGCATTGTCAGAACGAAAAATTTTAATAGACGCATCAAATTAAGTTGTAACCATATGATAGAAAGCTGTCCATACAGAAAAAAGTTCTGAGTGATCTTTTAAAAGATACACCCATGTATATCTAGAGAAATCATCGATAAATGTTACAAAATATGAACTACCCCGACCAACGGTGAGGGTAGGAGCCGGACCCCAAATGTCAGAGTGAACAAGTTCAAACGGCCGGGAAGATCCGCGACCTTTCTTCGGTGGGAAGGAAGAGCGGTGATGCTTGTCGAGTTGACATGCTTCACAGTTGAGCGGTGGGCCTTGCAGAGGGAGATGTGGTAGAAGCTGACGAAGAAGACGGGGAGGAGCATGACCAAGGCGAAGGTGCCACTAGAGAAGATCAGTAGAAGATGTAGAGAAGGCGAAGAATGCAGAAATGTTGTCGAGGAAGTAGAGGCCGCTGCTCTCAGTCCCAGTAGCAATTGTCTGCTTGGTTTCCGGATCCTGAAAAGAACAAGAAGTGGACGTGAATGTAACAGAGCATTGTAGTTGTTTGCAAAGAGAAGTGACAGATAACAAGTTGCATGGGAACTTGGGCATATAGAGGGTATCCAACAATCGAAGAGATGATGTTGGATCCCAAGTAAGATTTGGGCTAGGTTCACTAACTTAGGATCTTATGACCCACAATGTATAGCCAGGGTCATGGTTGTGTCCTAGAGTGTAGGCCAAGTCCTTAGAATCAACATCACATGGACCAACTATCAACAAGACTATCAGAGACTCAAGACTTCGAGTTTTTCTAAAGACCAAGTAAAATGAGCTCGACGTTCGTCGAACTCAGGTAGATGATAGTTGTGCTCAGCTCGACGATCTCAGAGTAAATTCTCTGAGTTGAGCTCGACGAACTTGGTACTCAGGTCGACGAACTTTGGAAACTATACTTCAACACTTCAAGATCAGAAAACATCTCTTTATTCAAAGTCCAGAGTCAGACTTTGGTCGACGAACTTGATTCTCAGCTCGACGAACTGTGACCACAATAGCTAGAGTTATCCAGCAGCAGTTAAGTGGTCCTCAGCTCGACGAAACCATTTCTTAGGTCGATGAATTCTGGATACTTCAGTTCAACACCTTCATCCAGAAGCATCTGAAATTATTTGAAGTCCAGAAATATTTTGCTGAACTTCAGTCGACGAAACCAGATATCAGTTCGACGAACTCCATACACAGAAAAGGCAAAGTTTCTAGAGAATATAGTTCTGCTCTCAGTTCGACGATCTTGGAACTCGGCTCGACAAACAGAAGTCATCTGGTCGACGAACTCAGCAACTCATCTCGACGAACTGTGAACTCAGCTCGACGATTTTTGTTATCAGTTCGACGAATCCAGACTTAGTTATTTTCCATCCTTCTATCCCCTTCTTACTTCAATAATTCCTGAGTAATTAATGCTCAAATATTTTCTGGAATATAACCGTTAGACAGAGCATTGATTGTGGTCTTCTCCAGGATTATTGGCTGCGATTTTTCCATGTGACAGTTGGGGAAATAATTCAATGCTGTTTATTCTCTAGGCCGTCGGCATTGATTAAAGAAGATTCAAATTTTGAAAGACCAATTTTCCCAGAAAATATACAAGAGATCTTCTCTTTTTTAGATCTACACACAGACACTTACTGAGAGTTACAAATATACAGAAGTAAGAAAGACCTGTGACATAGAGACAAAAAACACAATCAGTTTGCTCTCATTTTCTTACACAATATTTCTGATACAGAAGAAGTCCTAGACCAGAACTTCGGTCACTTTTGAAGAAGAAGAACAATCTATCAAATATCAAGAGTCTTCCTTCTTCAACTCTCCAGGACACTTCATGGGACAACAACTAATCCATCTGTCAAAGAAGTTCCTGAAGATCATTTCTGGTCAAGGCTGAAAGTTAGAAGGCCTATCACCCTGCAATAAGGCTTCATCTACTTGAACCATTCCATATCTCAGGGGGAGCCTGTGCTAAAATCAAATATCCACAAGTCCTCTCAGTTGTATATTGAGAAATAGAAGACACCATCATCTCTCACCCCCACTATATAAAGGGTTATAACTCCCTTCAAAAGTTATTCCTGGTTACAAGTCACCTTATCAAAAGACTTGAGGATTGGTTTTTAAGCACCTGATCAAAAGCTCATTGGTCTCAGGCACCTGATCAAAAATCTAAGTGGATTCCTACCAGGGTGGTAGAAGAGTGGATGTACCCAAGTTTAGGGGAACCACTATAAATTCTTGTGTTGTCTGGATGCCCATTTCTTTTGTGTTCTTGCAGTGGCTGTGATTATTAGGACTGTAGTTTATATTTAGTTAGTTTTACTCTGCACTTCTTAAATTGCAGAAAATGCTGTAAAGATTTTTTTGGGGGATTAAGAATACTCTATTCACCCCCCCCCCTCTAGAGTATTTCTGATCTAACAGCTAACTTTCAATTGGTATCAGAGCAGGTTCCTTTGGTTGTATAAGCTAACCCTTGAACCAAAGATCCTTTATTAGATCTAAATTTTATTTTTATTTCCATTTAGATTTATATACACATCTATGGCACAGAACAAGGACTATGCAAGCACCAGACCTCCAGTGTGCAATCTGAATAAGTTTGCCATCTAGAAGGCAAGAATTAGGTTCTACATGAATTCTATTGATTAAGATATCTACAACTCCATCTTGACAGGTCCCCCACAGCCATCTATCTCTACAACAACATCTTCAAGCATAATTGCAGTTCCACCACCTGAGTGGACTGAGGCCCAGAAGAAAGCAAAGATTGCTGATGCCAAGACAATGAACATACTGGCACAAACAATGTCTGATGACATTTTTCAAAAGGTGGTTGAGTGCACCTCTACAAAAGAAATCTGGGATTCACTCAACCAAATGGTTGCTGGCTCAGCAGATGAGAGGAAAGATAGAAGATCAAACCTCATCACACAATATGAAAACTTCAAAAAGGATGAAGCAGAAACAGTTGAAGTGATGTACAACAGGCTTAGCTCCATCATCAGTGAGCTAAGGACCTTAGATAAAGAAATCACCTTGACTAAAATAAATGACAAGATCCTTATGTGCTTCCCAAGCTCATGGGATTCAAGTATCTGGCCCATCAAGGAGGCCAGAAGCCTAAATGAGATATCCACTTAATCTCTATTAGGCAAACTAAAGTCCTATGAACAGCTGATTAAATCCAGGGAGGCGGCTGAGTAAAGAACACCCCCTCCAGCAAGAAAAGAGCATAACATTGCTTTCAAGGCAGCTGATGAGACAGAGACTCCCTCAACAAATGAAGAACTGATGAGTTTATTTGCCAAAAGATTCTACAAAATGATAAGAAAAGATTTCAGGAGGAAGTCATCAAGGCAGGATGACAAGCCTAGATATGATAAGACACCAACCAAAGAAGTTGTGTATTTTGGATGCAGGAAGCCTGGGCACTTCACCTCTGAGTGTCTAGAGAATCAGAATAAAGAAACGAGAAGAGAGAAAGATACCAGGAGACAGCACAACAGCAGACCTTCTTCCAGCAAATACAAGAAGAAGGAGAAGGGTTTTGTGGCTGAAACTTGGAGTGAGACTGAAGAAGAATCAACATCTTCTAACTCCAGTGAAGATGAGAAAGAGGCAAGGACCAAGGAGGTTTTCCTCATGGCAATTGATGCTTCCAGGATCCATTCAGAAGAAGATGATTCAGACAATGAAGCAGCTTCAGATTCTGAAGCTGACAAGGTATTGTCTTCTTTTGATTACAGTTTTGATTCCTTCAAATTTGAATTTAAAACAATGTGTATAGATTTGATTAATTCAGAAAAGGAGATTAAAACTCTTAGGGAGAAACTAGGAATTTTAGAAAATGTATACTCTGAAAATAATAGATTAAAAGATGATCTGTGTTTAGCCAATGAACAAATCATAATGTTGAAGACTGAGCTTAGTGAGGCTAAACAACTTGAAGATACTCTTAATGGAAGAAGCCTCAGGCTGATGGACATCACAAGCACAGTTAATGCCAGAATTAATGACAAACTAGGCTTGGGTGCTTCATCAAGTTTGCCCCCTATTCTCAAAAAAAATATTTTGACAACCCCAATAAAATTTGTCTCTGCTAAGGGGAAAGAAAAATTAAATAATAAACAAACAATGAAAAATATTCCCATATCAATAGGTCAGAAAACCAAAAATCAGAAAACCTCAAGTAAAAAAAAAGAAGGTTCAGCAGAATTTGTCAAACTTAGATCGACGAAATGCAGCCAGTTCGTCGAACCCAGATCAACGAACTCTGAACAAAAACTATAGTTATAATTATTCGTCTAACTGCGATCGACGAACTCTGTATGGTTCGTCGAGCAAAGGTCGATGAACGTGGGAACAGAAAATGAACATGTTCATTCTCTGGGCAGAGATCAACGATCTCAACCCAATTCGTCGAACTCTGGTCGACGAACTCACAGAAATTCGTCGAACCCAGAAAGACTTAACCAAAATTTTAACTATAACCGCAACTCAAATAATTCATGGAAAGCATTCAATCCACTAGCTGATTGGGTTATACCACCTAGGAGATATCACCCTCTAGGATATAAATCTCATCATGAGTTTTCTGTAATTTCTAGCTTTTTATTTCAGCAAAACAAAGGACGCAAGGTAACCTGGGTCAAGAATAATTAATTGTATTTCACTGCAGGTGAAGAGCTGTCCAATAAATAATCAAACATGGTACCTGGACAGTGGTTGCTCCAAATATATGACTGGCAGTAAGGACATCTTACATAAATATAAGTCCAAGTTTGGGGCCAAAAGTTATCTTTGGGGATTCTAAATGTGGCCAGTCAGAAGGTTTTGGAGAAGCGAAGATTGGAGCTGTTACTTTTAAGAAGGTAACATATGTCAGAGGACTCAAGCATAACCTTATCTCCATAAGTCAGTTATGTGATGAAGGTTATCATGTACATTTCAATTCATCTTCTTGTACTATTGCTAATAAAGAAAACCAAACAGTTTTAATTGGAAATAGACAAGGCAACATATATTTAGTTGATTTTCTATCTACCACTTCTGATATCTGCTTACTTAATATAACTAGTAATCAGAATAATTTATGGCATAAAAGGCTAGGTCATGTAAACTTGAAAAATATTGCTAGGCTATCTAAAGACAACCTTGTTAGAGGTCTACCTTCTAGTCCCTATAAGAAGGAAGGTTTCTGCAGGGCTTGTCAACTAGGCAAGCAAACTAATCTAGTTTTAAATCTGTAAATAAAAGTGATTCACCTAGGATTTTGTATCTACTATATATGAATCTCTTTGGACCCATTGCTGTACAAAGCCTAGGAGGGAAATCCTACACCTTAGTTATTGTGGATGACTTCTCCAGGTTCACTTGGGTATCCTTTCTGAGATCTAAGTCAGATACCTTCAAGGTTCTTACAGATTTTCTCAGGACCATACAGATTGAGTTCTCTACTCATGTTGCATTGATCAGAAGTGATCATGGCACAGAGTTTGAGTCTCTTCTTATGCATGAGTTCTGTGAGAAGGAAGGTATCAGGCATTGCTTCTCAGCTCCTAGAACTCTTCAACAAAATGGGGTAGCTGAAAGGAAAAATAGGAAAATCATTGAAGCTGCAGGTACATTGCTTGCAGATGCTTACATGCCCCTAAAATTTTGGGCAGAGACTGTGAGCACAACAAATTATTTCCTGAACAGGAGTTTAATTCATAAACTAAAGAATAGGACTCCCTATGAATTACTTAAAGGGAAGAAACCTAAAATCAACTATTTTAAAGTATTTGGATGTATTTGTTATATTCACAACAACAACAAAGATACATTAGAAAGTTTGAGGCTAAGGCTGAAGAGGGATTTTTTCTAGGATATTCCCAAGTAAGCAAGGCCTATAGGGTTTTTAATAAATCATCATTAAAAATTGAAGAGTCCATTCATGTTTTTTTTGATGAAACTAACATGTCTTGCAAAGAGAAAGAGATTTCTACCAATAGCACTTTGCAGGTATCTCACTTGTGTGAGAGATTGGATGAACTAAACCTTACCCAAAAGGTTCCAACACATCCTTCTCCACAAGTTAATGAAGAGAGTGAAGATGAAAGCATTGAAGGAATTGAACTTCCTCCAACAGCAAACACAATTCCACAAGAGGAATTAATCCAAGATGTTGTTGCACAACCAACTCCACCCACTGATTTAGTCACACTTAGGGATCACCCTAGATCTCAAGTGATTGGAGACATATCAGTAGGTGTACAAACAAGGCATAAACTCAATGAAGATGTGATGCATGCCTGCTTTCTCTCTCAGGTTGAACCTCTATCCATCTATAATGCAGAGCAAGATCCCCACTGGATCATTACAATGCATGAGGAATTAAACCAATTTGAGAGATGTAGAGTTTGGGATTTGGTTCCAAGACCCCAAGACTATCCATTCATTGGAACCAAATCGGTATACAGAAACAAACTGGATGCCCAAGGAGTGATTGTGAGGAATAAGGCTAGGCTTGTTGCTCAAGGATACAGGCAAGAGGAAGGGATTGACTATGATCAAACATTTGCACTAGTTGCATGGTTGGAGGCCATCAGAATTTTTCTAGCCTATGCAGCATACAAAAAATTCAAGGTGTGTCAGATGGATGTGAAGAGTGCATTTCTTAATGGAGTACTTAAAGAAGAGGTTTATGTTGAACAACCTCCAGGTTTTGTCTCTCCAACTCACCTTTATCATGTTTTCAAATTGCATAAAGCTCTTTATGGTCTCAAGCAAGCTCCAAGAGCTTGGTATGAGACCCTAGCTAGCTTTTTGATAGAGCATAAATTCATTATAGGCATTGTAGATATAACACTTTTCACTAGACATCATAAGGATCAAATATTATTAGTGCAAATATATGTGGTTGACATCATATTTGGGTCTACTGATTCCAAATTATGTAAGAGGTTCTCTAACCTTATGCATTCAAAATTGAAATGAGTAGCATAGATGAGCTTTCCTACTTCCTTGGTCTCCAAGTGAAGCAGTGGCCTGATGGCATCTTCATCTCTCAAGATAAGTATGCTAAAGAGCTTATAAAGAAGTTTGGGATGGCTGATGCTTCAGCAAAGAAAACACTTATGCCTACTAATGTTGCAATTGACTCTGATGCACATGGGAAACTTGTGGATCATAAATTATATAGGGGACATTGTTGGGTCCCTACTATATCTTATAGCTAGTAGGCCTGATATTATGTTTGCCACATGCCTTTGTGTCAGGTTCCAAGTGAACCCAAAAGAATCTCATCTAATTTTCTTAAAAAGGATTTTGAGATATATAAAGAGTTATCCTAGTCTAGGCCAATGGTATCCAGCTGAGTCAGAATTTGATTTAACTGGATTTTCAGATGCTGACTTTGCTGGATGCATGGTTGATATGAAAAGCACCTCAGGAACTTGTCAGTTCCTTGGTATGAGGTTGGTATCCTGGTTTTGTAAGAAACAGTCATCTGTGTCTACCTCAACTGCTGAGGCTGAGTATATTGCAGCTGGCAGCTATTGTTCCCAGATGCTGTGGATTCAAAATCAATTACTATACTATGGTCTCAACTTAAATAATTCAACTCTATTTTGTGATAACACAAGTGCTATAGCAATAGCACAAAATCCAGTCCATCACAGTAGGACTAAGCATATTGATATTGGGCATCACTTCACTAGAGAGTGTGTAGACAAAAACAAAATTAATCTTGTCTATATTTATACTGATTTACAAAGAGCTAATATATTCACCAAACCTCTGGATGAGAGAAATCACATATTCTTTATAAATCAACTTGGAATGATTAATGGAGAAGATTTGGTTTAGTTTCTGTCTGCACTCGACGAATTTTCCAGAGTTCGTCAAACGGAGCTCGACGAGTGAGGGAAATTTCGGGAGATATTCGTCGAACGAAGGTCAATGAACTCTCTGTGAGTGAAGTTGTTTTCGTCGAACGGAGATCGACGAATCCACTTCAGAAAACTTTCGTCGAACGGAGCTCGACGAAATGTCTTCAACTCTTCCAGCTGAGCTCGACGAATTATTTCACTATCAATTATTTCATCGATCTCGGGTCGAAGAATTTCTTATTTTTCGTGGAACGGAGTTTGTCGATTCATATTCTAGAAAATCTTATAACTAGATTTTCTTTGACCTCCGTCCCGCGCTTTCCGTTCCCTTTGCACTTGATCGATGTTTCTCTCTTTTGTAGGTGATTTCATGGCGATTCAAGCAGGATCCCTAGCTGATATGAAGTTTGACACCGGATTTGATGTCGACTTCGACTCATTTCAACACTCTGATCCAATTTTTCTGAACTTTCTGATTCTACTAGAAGAACAGAATTTGAAACACCTAATGACAACAAGAACAAAGCTGGCTGGAACAAAAATTAGAGAATGGGTCTATACTTCATCTACATCAGAGGAAAACACCATGACAGGAACAATCGCGGGTAATATTGTTTCTTTAACTCCCGCAGTTTTAACTGAAATTTTTGATTTGATAAATGGAGAAGAAGAACTGGATATAGATACTATAGAATATGATATGATGTTAAGTCTGATGGGTTATGCTGGAGATAACCCAAATAAGCTATTGAAGAAGCACCTATCTGCAGAATATAAGTTTCTGACAGATATAGTGGGAAAAGTCTTGCTGGGCAAGTACACTGCCCATGACTACATCACCAGCATCAATTCCTGGTCATGTGTGCAGTGGTCAATAAGAATAAAATGGATTGGGCACAGATCATCTTTGATCTGATAAGGAAAAAGAATAATAAGAAAGAAGTTTGCTTTGGAAGGATCCTGGTGATCTTCCTGAAGGAGAAGGCTGCTGAATCCCTGGTCTCACAGACCATATTCATAAATGCCAGCAAAAGGCTCACCTGTGTCTTGTTTGGCAGGTGGGAGAGGACCATTACCAAGCCATCTAAGGCTTCAACCTCTTCCACCCCAGCTTCTGAAATCACCAGGGCTGTAAGAGCCACTCCCCACCTTGCTGAAGAGATCATCCCCACACCTCCATCCCTTCTAGCAACTCAACAACCACAACAACCCCAACAACAACTCCACCAAGTTCATGTTCCTACTACAGTTACATCTTCTGTCACCTCTCCACCCCTAGATCTTACCAACATCCCCTCATCTCCTATTCAGGACTACCACCACCCCACTCCACCTCAATCAGCCCAATCCCCCAATGATATACCAGCTCCAACACCACCTTCATCTCCTCTTCCCCCACACTTATCCTCCATACCATCCTTCAATCTCCTGACATCTCCTCCCAATTCTCCTCCTCCTCCACATCCATCCACACAGGATGTCCACATGCAAGATGTCCCTCTGCCATCCTCACCAACATATACCATCCTCCCAATTATTTCCCCTCAACCACCATCTGTAACTCCATCTGCCACTCCAATACTGGACCCCTCCAACATTTCATCTATCCTTACTCTCATCACACCTCTCATCAAAACCATCATAGCAGAGGCCATTACACCTCTTGCTACATCTATCTCTACTCTTTCTGCTCAACTCTTTGCCTTCACTGCTGCCCCCTCTTCATTTAGGGGCCTAGCTCCAATTTTTGCTAAAACTAGGCAGGGGGAGATGCTTGATGAAGAAGCTGCAGCAGCTCCAGCAGCTCCAGCAGCAACAATAGTTCCAGCAGCAAAACCTCCAGCTACAGTAGATACTGAGGCAGCAACAGTAGATGATACAGATTTACTTGATTTCATTAATTTTATTGATACTAACATGGACATAGAAGAGTCAGTCACTGAAGACATTATTACTGCTGGTGATTTCATTTTAAATCCCACAGTAGATATAGTTAATTTATTGAGCATTTTTGATACTGCATATTTGAGATTTCCTCCAGCAGAGTATACTAAGCCATCCTTGGCTATTGTCCCCTATACTTCTCCTATTAGTCCAAAAGTTGCTAAGTAACTCAGTGATAGCTTTGTTGTTCTAGAACCAATAGTCATTCCATCTTCTCCAGCAATTTCTTCTACACCTAGTTTTGTCATGGATGACTCTCCAATGCCAGATCTGGATGACTTGATCTTGGCTGACATTGAAGAAGATGAAAAGGCAGCTGCTGAAAGCACTGTCATAATTAGTTCTCTAGCTTCTCCTATGGCTTCTCCTCCAGCTCCTGTTGATATTCCTGCTCTAGCTCCCTCTCTACCTGAAAAGCCTATCATTTCTGTTGAGGCTCTAAAAGCTTTAAATGATTTATATGAGAACCCTCAGAGATCTGATGATGATGAGGATGAGGATGATGATTCTGATGATGAGCCCAAGAGGAAGTCGGTTTCCAAGAAAAGAAAAGCTCCTCCTCCTATTGCTCCAAAGCCAAATCCAAATAATGACACTCCCTACTATATTCTCCAGAAGATTACTCCATATAAAGGGATGCTAGCTTGGATATGGTTATCCAAAAATGAACAGAAAGAGAGGAAGAGAAGCAGAAGCTACTCTCCTCCTTCATCTCAGAAATACAGAAAAGATCCACCTCCTCCTCCTCCTCCAGCTGCTGGTGCTTCAGGCACAACTTCCCAAAGATCTACCCAATTCCAAACATATTAGAGACATCAAGGGAGATCATCTTCTGGAAGTAGCCAGCATAGGCAGCATCATTCCTCAGGCAAGCAGCAACAGCAATAACATCAACCACAATAGTAAACATTCTCTGCAGATCAGAAAGCTGAAAGTTCTAAAAGACCATCTTTTCCTCTTGTTCCTTTTGAAGATCTAGAAACAGCTACTACTGCTAGAATGGCCAGGTTCCAGGAACTAGTAGGCCTTTCTATGATAAACAAAGCCAAAGCGGAAGGAAAGGATCCTTATGAATATTCAATAATGTCAAAGTACAGGAAAGAGGAACTTTACTGATTTGAGAAAGCAAACAAATTTTTCAATGTTGATGACTACATGAAGTTGCACCCAGAAGCAGTTGTCACCATAGCTATATTTTTGAAGATTATAGGGTCTGTTGATATGACCATGACAAAAGTGCAAGCTTCTGATCCCAACAGAGAGATTGTGTTTACAAAGTCTGGAGAGAAGAGCAAAGAAGAAATGCCAAAGGAAAAGAAACAGAAGAAGTAAATTTTGAACTCTTTTATTTTCTACAATTATCTATAACTGCTCTATATTCTGAACAAAGCTTATGTATATATATATATATATATCTGCTGAATGTGTTATTGATCTCTGCCAGATATTTTTTTTTCTGCTTTGTTTATTTTCAGTTTGAGTATGAGTCTATAATTAGTGATCTCACCTAAATAGGGGGAGATTGTTGGATCCCTAGTAAGATTTGGGCTAGGTTCACTAACTTAGGATCTTATGACCCACAATGTATAGTCAGGGTCATGGTTGTGTCCTAGAGTCTAGGACAAGTCCTTAGAATCAACATCACATGGACCAGCTATCAACAATACTGTCAGAGACTCAAGACTTAGAGTTTTTCTAAAGACCAAGTAAAATGAGTTCGACGTTCGTCGAACTTAGGTCGACCATAGTCATGCTCAGCTCGACAATCTCAAAGTAAATTCTCTGAGCTGAGCTCGACAAACTTGGTACTCAGGTTGACGAACTTTGGACACTATACTTCAACACTTCAAGATCAGAAAACATCTCTTTATTCTAAGTCCAGAGTCAGACTTTGGTCGACGAACTTGATTCTCAGCTCGATGAATTGTGACCACAATAGCTAGAGTTATCCAACAGCAGTTAAGTGGTCCTCAGCTCGACGAAACCAATTCTTTGGTCGACGAATTCTGGATACGTCAGTTCAACACCTTCATCCAGAAGCATCTGAAATTATTTTAAGTCCAGAAAAATTTTGTTGAACTTCAGTCGATGAAACCAGATATCAGTTCGACGAACTCCATACACAGAAAAGGCAAAGTTTCTAGAGAATATAGTTCTGCTCTCAGCTTGACAATCTTGGAACTCAGCTCGACGAACAGAAGTCATCTGGTCGACGAACTCAACAACTCAGCTCGACGAACTGTGAACTCAGCTCGACGATTTCTGTTATCAGTTCGACGAATCCAGACTTAGTTATTTTTCATCCTTCTGTCCCCTTCTTACTGCAATAATTCCTGAGTAATTAATGCTCAAATATTCTCTGGAATATAACCGTTAGACAGAGCATTGATTATGCTCTTCTCCAGGATTATTGCCTGCCATTTTTCCATGGGACAGTTGGGGAAATAATTCAATGTTGTTTATCCTCTAGGCCGTCAGCATTGATTTCAGAAGATTCAAATTTTGAAAGACCAATTTCCCCCAAAAATATACAAGAGATCTTCTCTTTTTCAGATCTACACACAGACACTTACTGAGAGTTATAAATATACAGAAGTAAGAAGGACCTGTGATATAGAGACAAAAAACACAATCAGTCTGCTCTCATTTTCTTACACAAGATTTATGATACAGAAGAATCCCTAGACCAGAACATCAGTCACTTTTGAAGAAGAAGAACAATCTATCAAATATCAAGAGTCTTCTTTCTTCAACTCTCCAGGACACTTCAAAGGACAACAACTAATCCATCTGTCAAAGAATTTCCTGAAGATCATTTCTGGTCAAGGCTGAAAGTTAGAAGGCCTATCACCCTGCAGCAAGGCTTCATCTACCTGAACCATTCCATATCTCAGGGGGAGCCTGTGCTAAAATAAAATATGCACAAGTCCTCTCAGTTGTATATTGAGAAAGAGAAGTCACCATCATCTCTCACCCCCCATTGTATAAAGAGTTATAACTCCCTTCAAAAGTTATTCCTTGTTGCAAGTCACCTGATCAAAAGACTTGAGGATTGGTTTTTGAGCACCTGATCAAAAGCTCATTGGTGTCAGGCACCTGATCAAAAATCTGAGTGGATTCCTACCAGGGTGGTAGAAGAGTGGATGTACCCAAGTTTAGGGGAACCACTATAAATTCTTGTGTTGTCTGGATGCCCATTTCTTTTGTGTTCTTGCTGTGGCTGTGATTATTAGGACTGTAGTTTATATTTAGTTAGTTTTATTCTGCACTTCTTAATTTACAGCAAATGTTGTAAAGATTTTTTTTTGGGATTAAGAATACTCTATTCACCCCCCCCCTCTAGAGTATTTCTGATCTAACAGCTCACTTTGAGGCGGAGTAACTTGAACAACCCTTGTTCCATTGACCGGTGAGGGAGAGCCGTTCGTAACAAGGATCAGGGGTAATCGATCATACTGTTGTAGGAGAGAAAAATAGTGCGGATTGCCGATCATATGTTTGGTAGCACCAGAATCGATCAGCCATTTACCTTGAGTAGCGACGTGGGCACTACCTGAAGATGTGACCACAGAGGCGAGCGGCCTCGTAGAGGAAGAGGAAGCGTTGCCATACGGGCGGAGGTGAGGATGCTGTTGGAACATCCTATTACTAATTTGGGTCAGGATCACTATGTCTCTAGGAACCTTTGCTTGACCTTCTGTATAGCTTAATAGGTCAATTAGAATTGAGTCTAAGGGTTAGAAGTCTAGGTTTGGAAGCTGCCCTGAAGACCAAGTTTTTCTGTCTGGAGAATAAGTCTGATCGTCGAGCTCAGCATGACGATTCGTCGAACTCCGATCGACGATCGTCTAGCTCAACTTCGACAGATCGTCGAACTCCACTCGACGATCGCTGAGCTCAACTTCATAATATCGTCGAACTCCATTCGACGATCGGTGAGCTCAGTTCGACGATTTTGACTCTGCCTTGGATCTTTATCTCTGAACTCAGTTCGACGATCTTTGAGCTCAGATCGACGATTATTTTGCTGCTTAAGTTTTCCAGATCGCTGAGCTCAGCTCGACGATAGCAGAGCTCAGTTCGACGATTTCAGATAACTTCCAGAATTCAAATTCAAATCAGTTAGGAGTTATTTTGCAATTAATTCAGAGATTTGCTAGCCGTTTTCATTTATTTCTGGACCAAGTTTCAAGGGATTTTTCAAGGAATAATTCTGTGGACTTTCCTCCAGAAGAGATTATGCAATTAAGGATGCAATCAATGCAGACCAACGGCTATCCTTGACAGAGAATGATATTCTATTCTGGAACAGAGAATAAAAGATAGAATGTTTTTGAATCTATACCAACCAGAAGAATAGAACACACAATACAGAGAGAGAATACAGATTACAGAAAAATACTCAAAAATCTTTTGTCAAAAAGAATTCTGAAGAACACTCATTCAAAGAGATCAAGCTTTCTAAAAATCTTCAGATCTCTTCAGTCTTCAAAGTGTTCAAGGCCAACATCATTTCAAGACTCCAGACACTCAACATTTCAGCCATTGCTGAAACCATCTATTGCTGAAGTTCTATCTTTGAAGGCCTATTACCCTCAGCAAAGCTTTTCTTCCTGAAGATCTCAAGGACTCAGGGGGAGCTTTGACATCAATCCACATAGTCTTCTCAGTTGGTTGAGAAAGAGAAGACTGTCATCACTCTCTCACCCCCACTCTGTAAAGGGTTTTTCAAACTCCCTTCAAAAGTTTGAATCTGGTTTTTGAGCACCTTGTCAAAAGCTCATTGGTGCCCAGGACACCTGATCAACTCATCCTGCAGTGGATTCCTACCTAGGGTGGTAGAAGAGTGGATGTACCCAAGTTTGGGGAACCACTATATTCCCTTGTGTCATCTGGTTTTGGCTTGCTTTCTTTTTGTTTCTGGCCTTGATTTTTCTGTGCTTGGTTTTTGCATAGCTTAGTACTGTGATTAGATTTATTTCTGCTTCCCTGCTCACACATATTACAACAATTGTTGTAAAAGTTTGTAAAAGTTACTAAAGCACCATATACTCTATTCACCCCCCTCTAGAGTATATCAGATCTAGTTGCTCTTTCAATTGGTATCAGAGCCAGGTTGGTTAAACATACCATACCTGATTGGTTGTACAGGCTAACACCTGAACCCCAAGATCCCAAACTAGATCTGTGTTTCTTTGGTATTTTATTATTAGATTTTGTTTGCACAAATCATGGCCCAAAACAAAGATTATGCTAGCACCAGACCTCCAGTGTGCAATCTTTCCAAGTTTGCACTTTGGAAGGCAAGGATTAGACTTTACATGAATTCTATTGACGAAGATATATTTAATTCTGTTTTGACAGTGTGTCCAAGACCCCTAGAGAATACAAGTACAAATGCTGTTCCACCTCCATCAGGAACAGATGCTGACATCAAAAAATGGAAAGTAGCTGATGCCAAGGCTATGAACATTCTAGCCCAGACAATGTCAGATGACATATTTCAAAAGGTAGCTGAATGTAATTCAGCCAAGGAAATTTGGGACAAGCTCTCAGAAATAGTCTCAGGATCAGCTGATGAAAGAAGGACAGAAGATCCCATCTCATCTCTCAATATGAGAACTTCAAGAAGGGAGAGACTGAGTCAGTGGGAGACATGTATAACAGACTAAGTCTAATTATCAGTGAACTGAGGACATTAGACAAAGAGATCTCTCTAACAGAACTTAATGACAAGATCCTAATGTGCTTCCCCAGCACATGGGATTCAAGAATCTGGCCAATTAAAGATGCTAGAAGTCTGAATGAGATCACCACTGAAGCTTTGTTGGGTAAGCTCAAATCTTATGAGCTACTCATCAAGAACAGAGAGGAAGAACAGAAGGCTGCTTCACCAGCCACAAGGAAAGAGAAGACCATAGCATTCAAGGCAACTGAGGATCTGCCTGAAGATAAAGCCACAGGCAATGATGAACTACTCAGCCTGCTGGCCAAAAGATTCTACAAGATGGCCAGAAAGGACTTCAGAAGAAGATCATACAAGGAGCAGGACAAGCCAAGGTATGACAAGTCCATTAACAACAAAAAAGACATTATTTGCTTTGGTTGCAGGAAACCAGGGCACATAGTTCCTGACTGTCCAGAGAACAAGACCAAGGACAAAAGGGACAGGAAAGAAAGAAGGAAGGAGAAAGACTCCAAAAGAAATGGCAATAACAAACCTTCCTCAAGCAAAAATAAGCATACAAGGAAAGGGTTTGTTGCTGAATCCTGGAGTGAGATTGAAGAGGAGTCAGAAGCCTCTTCCAGCTCCAGTGATGATGAGGATGATGCAGAAGAAAAGGAGTTCTGCATGATGGCAATCAATGCCTCACAGCACAATTCAGAGGAAGAGGAGTCAGACTCAGAGACTTAACCTGAAGAAGATCAGGTAATTAGTTCTTTTGATTTTACTTCAGAAGATTTTAAATCTGAATTTAAAGCACTGTGTTTAGACCTACTAAAGTCTGAGAAAGAGATTATCTCTCTCAGAAATCAATTATCTGAACACAATACTCTAAAGTCAGAAAACCTCAAACTCTCTCAGGAGTTGGAGAACTGTAGGGAACAGATAGCTTCACTGAAAAGTGAGCTCTCTGAGGCCAAGAAGCTTGAAGAATCTCTTAATGGGAGAAGCATCAAGCTGATGGACATCACAAGCACAGTGAACTCTAGACTCAACAGTACACTGGGCTTGGGTGTTTCATCCAGCCAACCTATAGTCCTAACAACTCCCATCAAGTTTATTTCTGACAAGGGAAAGGGAGTTGTAGAGGTTGCCAGGAAAAATTCTGATCTGCCTCAGAAAACTAAGTCCCAGCAGAAATCGTCGAACGGAGATCGACGATCTCCGAATGAAGATCGACGATCGCCGAACGCAGCTCGACGATCTCAGGAAAAATCGTCGAACGCTGATCGACGATCTCAGCCAAAGTCGTCGAACGCAGCTCGACGATCTCATATACCTGACCTCACCCATAGTCGACCGTCGAACGGAGCTCGACGATCTGACCCAAGATCGTCGAACGCAGCTCCAAGATCGTCGAACAGAGGTCAGAGCTCTGGAAACTTTTTCAAAGGCAAATCAAAATTGAATCCTAAGGGCTCTTCATCCCAAACCTTTAACCCTTATACTGAGTGGATTATACCTCCAAGGAGATATCATCCTGAAGGATATAAGAGTCAACCTAGTATGTCTTTCATTTCAGAATTTAGAGGTTATCAACCTAGGCCCAAGGTAAACTGGGTCAAAAACAAATGAATTATTTTATGTGCAGGTGAAGACCTATCCAATATCTAACCAGCAATGGTACTTGGATAGTGGGTGCTCTAAGCACATGACAGGGAACAAGGACAACCTCACTTCCTTTAGAGCCAAGCTTGGACCCAAAGTTATCTTTGGTGATTCCAACTTTGGACAAACTAAAGGATATGGTGCAGTCCAGATTGGTTCAGTAACCTTCAAGAAGGTAGCTTATGTGGAAGGACTGAAGCACAACCTAATTAGCATCAGTCAGCTGTGTGATGAAGGCTACCAGGTGACCTTCAGCAAAGCCTTATGCAAAATCAAGTCAGAGGACAACACAACTGTGTTGACAGGTAAAAGGAAAGGTAACATCTATCTAGTAGATTTTCTTTCAACTGATGTAGATATTTGCCTGTTTAACTCTGTCTGTAGACCAAATGTTTTATGGCATAAGAGACTAGGACACCTAAAACTTAGAACTATTGCTAGGCTATCCAAGGACAATCTTGTTAGAGGACTACCTTCTGGCCCCTACAAGAAGGAAGGACTCTGCAGGGCTTGTCAATTAGGCAAGCAAACTAAAAACAGTTTTAAGTCACTCAATAAGTGTGATTCACCTAGGATATTGTATCTGTTACACATGGATCTATTTGGACCCATCACAGTACAAAGCCTAGGAGAGAAATCCTACACTTTAGTAGTTGTAGATGACTTCTCTAGATTCACTTGGGTGTTCTTTCTAAGTAAGAAGTCTGATAACTTTAAGTGTCTGACAGAGTTTCTCAAATGTATACAGATTGAGTTTAATACTCACATTGCCCTGATCAGAAGTGATCATGGGACAGAGTTTGATTCTTTTCTTATGCAAGAGTTCTGTCAGAGTGAAGGGATCAGGTATACTTTCTCAGCTCCTAGAACTCCTCAACAAAATGGGGTAGCTGAAAGGAAAAATAGAACCCTTATTGAATCTGCCACTACATTGTTGTCAGATGCGCATCTACCTCTATCCTTTTGGGCAGAGGCAGTGAACACCTCCAACTATGTGCTGAACAGAAGTCTGATACATAAACTAAAGGGAAAGACTCCCTATGAATTACTCAAAGAGAATAAACCTAAAGTTGACTATTTTAGAATTTTTGGTTGTATTTGCTATATTCATAATAATGACAAGAAATATCTAGCAAAATTTCAAGCCAAAGCTGATGAAGGAGTGTTTCTGGGATACTCCATGATCAGCAAGGCTTATAGGGTCTATAATAAATCATCTTTGAAAATTGAGGAATCTGTTCATATTTCTTTTGATGAAACTAACATGTCTTTCAAGGAGAAGATTTCTTCTACCATAGAACCTTTGCAGGAACACTCTCTAGTTGAAGATATGAACAAGTTACAGGTTGCTCAAGAGGATGAAAGCAGTGAAGATGAAGGGAATGCTCAACACATTGAAGCACAACCTGAAGAGCCAGTTGTTGTACCACAAGAGGAAACAACAACACAGGTTGGTGAACAATCAACATCCCCGGTTGATTTAGTAACATCAAGAGACCATCCAATTTCCCAAATAATTGGAGAAATCTCAGCTGGTGTGCAAACCAGAAATCAGGTCAACCAAAACCTGTTGCACACCTGCTTCCTATCTCAAATTGAACCTCAGTCCATTCAAGATGCAGAGCAAGATCCACATTGGATCATTGCAATGCAAGAGGAATTGCATCAATTTGAGAGGAACAAGGTATGGGAACTAGTGCCAAAGCCTAAGGATCATTCCATTGTTGGAACAAAATGGATATTCAGAAACAAACTGGATGATCAAGGAGTAATTATAAGAAACAAGGCAAGACTAGTTGCTCAGGGATACTCTCAAGAAGAAGGAATTGACTACGACCAGACTTTTGCACTTGTTGCAAGATTGGAAGCCATCAGGATATTTCTAGCTTATGCAGCTCACAAAGGCTTCAAAGTATATCAGATGGATGTCAAAAGTGCCTTCTTGAATGGAGACATCAAAGAGGAAGTCTATGTCAGACAACCTCCAGGTTTTATCTCTCCAACTTTTCCTGATTATGTTTTTAGATTAAATAAAGCATTATATGGTCTCAAGCAAGCTCCTAGAGCATGGTATGAGACCCTAACATGCTTTCTCTTGGAAAATGGTTTTATAAGGGGTAGAGTAGACCAAACTCTTTTTATTAGAACCCATAAGTCACATACCCTACTAGTACAAATTTATGTAGACGATATCATTTTTGGTTCTACTGACGCAAAATTGTGCAGAAGGTTTTCTAACCTAATGCATTCTAAATTTGAGATGAGTAGCATGGGTGAGCTATCCTTCTTCCTAGGATTGCAAGTCAAACAACATGCTGAAGGCATCTTTATTTCTCAAACCAAATATGCTAATGAACTGGTTAAGAAATTTGGTATGTCTGAGGCATCTTGTATGAAAACACTCATGCCTACCAATGTTGTATTAGATGCTGATGAACATGGGAAACTTGTTGATCAGACAACATATAGAGCAATAATTGGCTCTTTACTGTATCTTACAGCTAGTAGACCAGATATCATGTTTGCTACATGTATATGTGCTAGGTTCCAAGTTAGCCCTAGAGAGTCACACCTAACATTAGTAAAGAGGATTCTCAGGTATGTTAAAAGTTGTCCAAATCTAGGTCTCTGGTATCCAAAAGATTCAGCATTTGAGTTAACTGGATTCTCTGATGCTGATTATGCTGGATGCAGAATTGACAGGAAAAGCACAAGTGGAACTTGTCAGTTCCTTGGTGATAGACTTGTCTCTTGGTTTTATAAGAAACAAACATATGTGTCAACTTCAACTGCTGAAGTTGAATATATGGCTGCAGGCAGTTGTTGTTCACAAATATTGTGGATCCAAAATCAACTCCTAGACTATGGTTACAACTTAGAGAAGTCTAAAATCTTTTGTGATAACACAAGTGCTATTTCCATAGCTCAAAATCCAGTCCTCCATAGTAGGACAAAACACATAGAGATTAGGCATCATTTCTTAAGAGATAATGTTGAAAAGCATAAAATTGAATTACAATATATCCCAACTGATTTACAGAGGGGAGATATTTTCACCAAGCCCTTGGATGAAAAGAAACACACCTTCTTCCTAAATCAGTTAGGAATGTTAGATGGAGGAAGTCTTAAATAATATCCAAGATTTTGAAAGCTTAAAAATTGACCAATACTAGGCAAACATTCTGATTTTCCTTAATGTCTAGAATTCTTCTGATCTCTGAACTGTGCTCGACGATTTCCCCTAAGATCGTCGAACGGAGATCGACGATTTCCAAAAATCGTCGAACTGAGTTCAGCGCCTCTCAGATAGTATGAACTATCTCTTCCGGTCAACGATCGTCGAACGGCGCTTGACGATTTTATTCTCTGAACGATCGTCGAACGGAGCTCGACGCTCTCCAATATCGTCGAACGGAGATCGACGATGTTGAAAATTCTTCAGATTCCTTTAGAAGCCTCGATCGTCGAACTGAGTTCAACGATCTTTCCAATTCTGCGTCGAACCCTAATATAAAACTCATTTTTCGCCGTCGTTCTCTCTTGCGCTTTCAATTTCTCTGCAAGAATTTTCTTCCCTCCAAACAGTTCTATGCTTGGTCGTTTTGTTTGTTGAGTTTTGCAGGTACAATGGCTGTGCCAGTTGCAGTTCTTGCCGCAATGAAGTTCGATGCCGGGTTTGACATTGATCTGGAATCTTTCAGCACCACTGATCAAATTTTCCAAGACATACTGGGTTTATTCAAGGATCAAAATCTGTCTGCCCTCATGACCACCAGGATCAAGCTAGCTTCAGATGAGATAAAGGAGTGGGTCTATACTGCTCATAATCAAGACAACTCTACAATAATTGGGTCCATTGCTGGAACTCAGGTACCCTTGACCCCCACCATTTTAACAGAGGTTTTTGGACTAAGAAATGGAGATGATATTGCTGAGTTATCTGGAGAGGATTATTTTGAACTACTTGCCAGGATGGGTCATCCAGAGGGAAACCCTAGCAAGCTATTCAAAAGGAACCTGTCTGTTGAATACAGGTTCCTAGCAGATGTGGTAGGGAAAGTGCTGCTGGCAAAGCACTCTGCACATGATACAATATCCAGACATCAGCTCTGTCTCATGGGAGCTCTTGTGGATAAGAAAAGTTTGAACTGGGGAGAGGTCTTCTTTGACCTAATCAAGAAGAAAATAAACAAAAGTTTTGTTAACTTTGGAAGGATTCTTGGAGTTTTCCTGCAGACCAGGTGCCCTGCCTTGCTGGTATCCTCTAGAGTTCACATAAATTCCTCCAAGAGACTCACCTGTGCCCTCTTTGGCAAGTGGGACAGGCAAATCAGCAAGCCTGGCAGGCCCTCCTCAAGTGCTCCTTCAGGCACCAGGACTCAAGGAGTCACTCTCCCACAGGTCTCTGCCCCTGCAGATGACCTGGCTGCTGCTGTTGCTGCCTCTTCTCCTCCTCCACTTCCAACCCTTCCTCAACCATCCACCATTCCAGCTCCATCCACCATTACCATCTCTAGCCCATCTCCAACATCAACTCCATCTCCAGAACCCATTCTGCCTCCACCAGTAGACCACTTCCACCCTCTGTTTTCATACCCTCCACCAGATGTCACCTCTTCTCCATCCATTCCATCCTTCACCCTCCTAGATGACTCCTATATGGATGATTCCCCATCCTCTCCTCCAGAGTTACCCTCCTCCTCCACTTCATTCCAAGATCTCCTCCACCACATCATTGACCAACCAACTTTCACCCCATCCATATCCATTCCCCTGTCCTCCATATCCACCATCCCAACACCTGAGCCATCCATACCACCACTCTCCAGCCCCCTACTTCCAGATTCTTCAGCTACTCCTATTCCATCTACCTCTGCTCCAGCTGTTGAGCAAGTAGACCTCATAGCCCTAGCTGACAGGCTGTATGAGCTGATTGCCCCCAGGCTCTCTATCCTGTTAGAGACCTCCTTAGCTCCTCTACACCAGTCAGTGACAGCTCTATCTGCCAGGCTCTCCTCCCTCTTCCCCCAGGCAGCACCCACAGCAGTGTGCCTTGATCCAGCTATCTCTGCATCTAGGCAGGGGGAGATGCCACATGAAGAAATCCTTCTTGCTGTTGCTGCTGCTGCTGTTTCTGCTTCTTCTGCTGCTCCTCTTGTTGTTGCTGCTGCTGAGCCTCCTTCTGCAGTTCTTGCAATTGACCTAAGGTCTTTGCTATCTGCTTTTGATACTGCCTTCTTCAGCTGTTTGCCAGAGAGTAATGCTGTCCAGCCCCCAGAAGACTTATCCAAGGCATTGGTGCCTTTCTCTTGCTGTGACCCCAGCATTATCTCCTCTTTTGTACATTCAGTGATTGCTGCTACTGAAGATGCTGCTGCTTCTGAGATTGTTCATATTGCTGCTGAAGTTCCAACTGATTCTGCTGAGTAATTATCCAAGGATTTTCCTATGTTAGAGGCCACTGAAATTGAGCCTGCTGCTGATTTTGATGATGTTACTGCTGTTATCAATGAAGTTGTTGCTGCTATCACCTCTCCAGCTTCTGTGGCTGTTAGTGGATCTGCTGTTGAGAGTGAGACTGTTACTGCTGCTGTCACCAGTCCACTATCTGCTGCTGCTGCTGTATTTGCTTCTGTTGCACCCCCTCCTGTATCTGCTGCTGTATCTGTTGCTGTATCTACTGCTGTATCTGCTGCTGTCTCTGCTGCTGTCCCTGCTGCTGCTACTTCAGCTTTTGCCTCATCTGCCTCTGTTCAGCTGAAGAAATACTTGATGAAGAGAATAGATGCTCTATATGATGACCAGAGTTCTGAATCTGATGAGTTCAAAACAGACTCTGATGATTCTTCTGCTACTATTGCCAGGAAAAGGAAGGCAAGGAGCAAGGCAATGAAAAGGGTTCCTCCTGCAAAAGTCAAAGACAACAATGACATTCCTTATTACATTCTGCATAACTGCCCAATCACAGAACACTGGATGCAATATTCTAAAAACCAGCTGAAAGCCATGAAGAAAAAGAGAAAATTTGAGAAAGGCTCTTCCCAATTCCAGCACCCTCATCCTCCTCCACCACCTCCTCCTGATACAGGTGCAGGTGGAAGCTCTGCAAGTCAAGCCCCAGCTAAAAGCCATGCTCCCTATCAACCCCATGCCAGATCCTACCAAAGGGAAAGCCAGTCTAGGGGTTCATATTCTAGGAGAGGAGGATACAGGGGTAATCAGAGAGATATTCAAGTTTATTCCAAAGGGTATTCCAGGCAGCACCCATATTCCAGGGGAGGACATGGTTCTTCTGATACATCATCAGGTCCTTTCCCCTACAAGCTAAAAGAGACTGTGTCTGCCAGGCCTCCTCAAGATAATCCTTCCAACAGGTATGAGCCACCTGTACCTTTTGAGGACCCTGAGAATAATCCATCTGCTTGGACTGCCAGGATGAAGGAATTGGCTGCACTGGACCAGATAAAGAAGGCCAGAGAACAAGGACTAGATACTTCCAACATTTCTACAATGTCTGAGCAGAGACAAAAAGAACTAGACAGATATGCTTCCAGTAAATTCTTTGATGCTGACAGATATATGGAATTACATCCTGCTGCTGTGGTTCCCAGGCCTACAAAGCAAACCTATTTGGGTGCAGCAGATGACACCAGGTCCAACAAGGAAGCTCTAAACCCTAACAGAGAAATCAAAATGGTTAAAGGCAAAGAGAAGAAGTGACTTTGTAAGGTGACAGTTTCTGTGAATTCTGATTATTATCTGGATGACATATATATATCTGTGATGTTTCTGCAATGTCTAGCTGTTGTTTTCATGTTTTACTGATTGTATGTTGTTATTTGAATTTTCCAAAGTCTATAAATAGTAATCCTAACCCAAATAGGGGGAGATTATTGGAACATCCTATTACTAATTTGGGTCAGGATCACTATGTCTCTAGGAACCTTTGCTTGACCTTCTGTATAGCTTAATAGGTCAATTAGAATTGAGTCTAAGGGTTAGAAGTCTAGGTTTGGAAGCTGCCCTAAAGACCAAGTTTTTCTGTCTGGAGACTAAGTCTGATCGTCGAGCTCAGCACGACGATTCGTCGAACTCCGATCGACGATCGTCTAGCTCAACTTCGACAGATCGTCGAACTCCACTCGACGATCGCTGAGCTCAACTTCATAATATCGTCGAACTCCATTCGACGATCGGTGAGCTCAGTTCGACGATTTTGACTCTGCCTTGGATCTTTATCTCTGAACTCAGTTCGACGATCTTTGAGCTCAGATCGACGATTATTTTGCTGCTTAAGTTTTCCAGATCGCTGAGCTCAGCTCGACGATAGCAGAGCTCAGTTCGACGATTTCAGATAACTTCCAGAATTCAAATTCAAATCAGTTAGGAGTTATTCTGCAATTAATTCAGAGATTTGCTAGCCGTTTTCATTTATTTCTGGACCAAGTTTCAAGGGATTTTTCAAGGAATAATTCTGTGGACTTTCCTCCAGAAGAGATTATGCAATTAAGGATGCAATCAATGCAGACCAACGTCTATCCTTGACAGAGAATGATATTCTATTCTGGAACAGAGAATAAAAGATAGAATGTTTTTTGAATCTACACCAACCAGAAGAATAGAACACACAATACAGAGAGAGAATACAGATTACAGAAAAATACTCAAAAATCTTCTGTCAAAAAGAATTCTGAAGAACACTCATTCAAAGAGATCAAGCTTTCTAAAAATCTTCAGATCTCTTCAGTCTTCAAAGTGTTCAAGGCCAACATCATTTCAAGACTCCAGACACTCAACATTTCAGCCATTGCTGAAACCATCTATTGCTGGAGTTCTATCTTTGAAGGCCTATCACCCTCAGCAAAGCTTTTCTTCCTGAAGATCTCAAGGACTCAGGGGGGGCTTTGACATCAATCCACATAGTCTTCTCAGTTGGTTGAGAAAGAGAAGACTGTCATCACTCTCTCACCCCCACTCTGTAAAGGGTTTTTCAAACTCCCTTCAAAAGTTTGAATCTGGTTTTTGAGCACCTTGTCAAAAGCTCATTGGTGGCAAGACACCTGATCAAAAAATCTGCTTTGGTTTTTGAGCACCTTATCAAAAGCTCATTGGTGCCCAGGACACCTGATCAACTCATCCTGCAGTGGATTCCTACCTAGGGTGGTAGAAGAGTGGATGTACCCAAGTTTGGGGAACCACTATATTCCCTTGTGTCATCTGGTTTTGGCTTGCTTTCTTTTTGTTTCTGGCCTTGATTTTTCTGTGCTTGGTTTTTGCATAGCTTAGTACTGTGATTAGATTTATTTCTGCTTCCCTGCTCACACATATTACAACAATTGTTGTAAAAGTTACTAAAGCACCATATACTCTATTTACCCCCCTCTAGAGTATATCAGATCTAGTTGCTCTTTCAGATGCTTCTTCCAACAACGATCAACTGTATGGCCAGTGCGGCCATAATGAGAGCACAGGAAGCGAGCAGCACCACGTTCGCTGGAGGGGAGAGGGTGGCCACTAGAGCCACTACGCTGAGTATGGTGAGCGGAGTTGTCCGATTGAGGAGGGGAGGATAACAGCGGACGTTGGAGCAAAGAAGTGACAGCGGCAATGCGGGTAGCGGTGGAATCCATGGTGGGAGACTCCGCCACAACAAGGATTTGTTTACGGATCATGTCATAGGACTCTGGAAGGTGGAGAAGATAACACACAACCAGAAGCTCCTCTAAGTGTTTATGTTGCTCAGCGAGATCAGCAGAGAAGGGGCGATTTTGAAGAATTTCGGCTCCGAGAGCCTGAACTTATTGGTAAGCGGCTGCGGGAGACATGGAGGGACGGGTAAAGAGGTCTGCATATAAAGTATAGATGCGAGACGTCTGGGCCTCTTTGGAGTAGAGAGCGGCAAGATGTAGCCAAGCGGCCTTGACAGTTTCATCGTGACAGATGATAGGAAGACATTCATCAGAAAGGTTGTTAACCAGCCATATGCGGACAAGAGCATCGCTGGCATCTCAGTCATCAAAGAGAGGGGAATCAAGTGGAGGAGGGTCATCCGTGAGATGATGACGTTTGCGTTGAGAGCGGAGGAGGAAGGTGAAGGAGACACTCCAATCTGGATAGTTGGGACCAATAAGCTTAGAAGCGGTGCCCAGATTACCAGAAGGAGTGGGAGGTGTAGGAGGAAGAGCGGCAACGAGAGTATTGGCGGTGGAGATATCGGAGTGGGCCATAGTAGAAAACAACAGAAGAAACAAGTCGCAGCTAGAAGGAGGGCAGCTAACAAGGTCGCGGCGACAAGAAACAGGTCGCGTCGACTAAGAAGAGGAGGGCGTCTAGAACAGGTCGCGGCGACTTAAAGGACATGTCACAAAAACAAAGAAGAGGAGTGGCTCGGGAAGGGAAGCAAGGAAATAGGCCGCGAAGACAAGTCGTGGAAAGCAGAAACAAACTACGAGAACAGGTCGCGGGAAGGAACAAGCCACGCGAACAGTGCAACAGGCAGAAGAGGAATCAAACCGCGAAAACAGGTTACGGAAAGAAGGAATAAGCCACGAGAACAGAGAGAGCGCACACAAACAGGAGGAAAGGACCGAGCCCTCTGATACCATGTGCGAACAGAAAATAACAGACCGAAAAATTGGAGTAATGTAAACTTTATTATCCAAAAAAGGTATCAATTACAATGGTATAGCCTCCATTTTATAGAATGGAGGAGATGAGAGAGATTACAATTAAGTAATGTGAGACTAAAAATTTATAAGTATGCGGCTTTACAAAAAGACAAACCGGACAAGCTGTGCGGTTAGACAAACTGGCTAACCGCCCGACCACCAACAGGAGGAGAGAACAAGCACACAGAGAGCAAGCCGTCATAGGAGACCGCTAGACCGCCCGGTCTCCAAGTAATCTGAGACAAGCCGCCTGACTGCTGTGATACCAAACAGCAACAGCCCGGCACACAGACCGGCTTGGAGAAACTTCCAGACTGCCCGGTCTCCAAACAGCAACAGACCGCCCGGCCTCCATCCTGCAACATCGACACTTATGTTTCTGAAGATGTGCAGAGTCAACATAGAAGTGTCATGACATGTTAGAAATGTCACATCAACTACAGTATTGTGATATCTCATCAGAAATATTTGAAGGAAGAATTGAAGTATGATGGTGTAATGATGACATCATCATTCAGAAGCCAACTACATGTGAAGGATATAAATAGAGGGGTTGTCAACTTAGAATACATAGATCAGAGAGATCAAAGCAAGCAATCAGAAATCAATCTGATAAATCATTCTATTCTCTCATTCTTATCTTTCTAAGTCAGAGGAGGGCGACAATCCCGAGAAGAAGGAAGACAAAGGTATTCAAGAAAATCTTCAGATCTTGTTATCAAGTTGATCAAAAGATTAAAGTGGATCTGTTCTACAAGTTCTTCACGGAAATCAAGCTGATCAACATCAAAAACTTGCCGATCCCGGAAAGAATCAATTCAGCTAGCTTGCTTTTCAAGAATCTATCCTGTGGAGCTGATTTGAAGAATCTGAATTCTCTCAAATAAGTCAGATTACAGAATTGCTGTTTTCTGAAGATTAATTTTCTTATTTACCTCTTTATTTTGTAAGATCTATTTTAGATTTGAGTGGGTATGAGATTAATTCTCTGAGTTGTAAGCCTAGTTTATAAAGGCTGGGGTTGGGTTCTTGAGGGACCTGAGGTAGGTGATTTGAGTGGGATCACTAAAGTGTAAGCCTGTGTTATAAAGGCTGAGGTAGGGTTCTTGAGGGACCTGAGGTAGGAGATTGGGTTAATCTCTGAGGTAGGACCTTTATTTTAAGTGTAGGTTTCTTAACAAAAACTTAGACTGTAAGATCTTTTGATTTGAGTTAAAGAGGAGGGGATATAATCTTATCTAGCATATTGCTAGTGAGGAAGAAGGGGGAAACTGGATGTACCCTAGAAAAGGGAACCACTATAAAATTATTGTGTACTCTATGGATTGCATGTGTTTGTGTCGTGTTCTGAGAATTGTATTTGATATGCTCTGAGAATTGCATGTGTTGTGATCAAGTGAAAGTATATTTACAAAATCTGTTGAACAGTTAATCTAATTGATAAAGAATTCTAAAGACACCTATTCACCCCCCTCTGGGTGATTAACTACCCATAGTATTATCTTTTAAGTGGTATCAGAGGGAGGTTATTCAAAAAATACCTAATAGTCTGAAAAAGATCCAAAGTGTGGTTGAAAATATCAGATCAAATGGATTCTAAATCTCACAAAGAACTCAGTTATATGAAGCTTATAATATGTACTAAGGATAACTTTGTTATTTGGAAGCAAAAAATGAGATTATTTATGGAGGCTTCAGATCCAAGAATCTTTGTCACTATACAAGAAAGACCATATATTCTAATGAAGGTATCTGTCTTAGATGTAAATGTTCAAACCCCTAAGAAATTGTCTGAAATGACAAAGGATGAGGTGGTTCTTGCCACCATGGATAAAAGAGCACAAAATATAATTGTCAGTGTAAAACATCCAAGGAGATGTGGGACACTCTCATAGTCTACATGGAAGGTATAAAAGAAGTAAGAGATGACAGAAATTCTCTACTCAACCAGTAGTATGAGGCATTCAGGCAAGGAAAGGCTAATTCTATAGAACTATGTTATGAAAAGTACTTTAGAATTGTCAATGACTTAAGGAATTATGGCAGAGAATTCTCAAACTATGAGCTAAATGATAAGTTTCTATGATCCCTAAATAAAGAATGGGACATAAAGATTTGTGCAGTAAGAGAGATGGAGAATCTGAGAAACATGTTACCCCAAGACTTGTATGGGAAGCTGTTATCACATAAGCTTTAGTTAAATTCTAGAAAAGCTGAAGCTGAATCTGCCAGAAGTTCTAGTCAAACTAGATCTGTGGCCTTTAAAGCAGATACATCAAAGAAGGCTAGAAGAGAAATCTCATCATCACCAAGAAGGGATAAAGATACAGATAGCACTGGAACCAGTTCTTCATCAAAAGAATTATCAGATGATGAATTGATGTTGTTCACTAGGCAATTCAAGAAAATGATGAGGAGAAGGAAGCAGTGGAATAAGAAGAAATCATCTGGACCAAGTTCCAATAAAAGCAAAGACAGACAACAGAATAAATAAATTAAGACTGACATTATCTATTATTACTATTACAGGCCTGTACATGTCATAGCTGACTGTCCAGTAAAAAGAAAGGAGAACAGAAAATCAAAGGAAAAGAAGTTCTATAAAGATAAGAAATTAAAAAAGGTCTGATGGAAAATAAGCCAAAGACTCTATCTGATAATGATACTGATTCAACTGAATCAAAAGAAGAACATGCACACATTGGACTATTCTTTTGTGAAGAGGAATTCATCAGAGAGGACATATACAGGGGCAATAACTCCACAACTTCATCACACTATGGTGATTCTGAAGATGATATGGAGGTTAACTTAATGGTACTATCTGATGATCCAGAAATAGAAATTCTTAACTGTCAGGATACTCAGGTAATCTATGACAATTCTAGTTGTTCTAAAACTTCTGTTTATGAGACTGGGGATGAGTTAGACTCATGTGACTCAAAGTTTGATTCACATAAGTCAAACTCTGAGACTGAACTGCAGCGGCTCACAGTCAAATTTGGAAAACTGTTGGAAGCACTTGTTAATAGCAAGAAGCTTGTCAAAGAACAAGATATAAAAATTGTATCACTAAAAGGTCTTGAGTATCATTATAAGATGGATACTCATAAGATAGGTCTTCAAATCTCAAAGTTGGCTAGCTGACTAAGATCATTGATAATCAAATTATGGTGCTAAAACACAAAGATACAACCATTTAGGAGTTAAAACTCAAACTCTTGAATGAGAAAAGACTAGTACAGCTGCTTTCTAAACCTAAAACTGTGCTGCCTATTATAGAAACATTCTCAAGAACTCCTGGAAGTGGACTAAGTAATGTTAAACCTAAGAGAAGAATAGGCAAAAAGCTGACAGGACAAAAGGGTTCAGTCATCCCACAACCTGTGTTTCAGACTATGGGAAAAGAAATCAAAAAGTCTGGACTAGTTGCACCAAACTCATATTATTCCTAATGTGCTTGCTCCAAGGAGGACTATTGTGACTAAGAGACAAAAATGTCATTATGCTCCCTGTCACAATACAACTGTCAAGTTTGCTTATTCCTGTCCTAAGAAATGTCAGCATAAAGTTCCTTCTGTTCCTCCAAAGAGTAGGTATAACAGATATGAATGTTGGTGTTATGGAAAAAATGGACATTTTGCCCTGGACTGTTGGTTCAATCATACTGTGTCTCATGGGCAGAAAGTATATCTAGTTAAGAAATTTTCAGGTGGTCTCAATGGAGCCACAACTAACAAGCACCTAGGACCCAAGGCAATTTGGGTTCCTAAGGAAAAATAAATTCTCATTTTGTAGGTATGTCCAAGCACCAGAGATACGCTGTAACATCCCATGTTACTTCTAGACCCCTTAACTTAGATTGGGTTGGGCATGGGGTGGGTGTTATGGAAATTAGCTAGGTTTGACCCTATGTAGTGGGTTGTAGCCATGTGGGGCCCACTATAGGGCCCAAGTCAAACTAGGTCAGACTAGCCTAAATAGGAACCCTAGCCACACCATGACCTCCACCACATTGCCCTAACCTTAAGGACAATCTAAGTGAACCCTAAACCATGCCATTGGGTCATCCATTGACCCAATTTGACCAAGTCAACCTTAAACTTTAAATTGGTCAAACCTACACCTAAAGGCCCAAATGGTCCAAGTGGGACATCACCATGGCCCAACCCATGTTGGGTGATGCCATAGGGTCCATGACTCTCAAGTGGGGTCAGCCCACTAGCCATGTTGACCAAGTCAACCTAAAAAGTCAGCTTGGTCAAATATGTGGCCTAAAGAAGAAAATAAGGGCTAAGCCCATTCCCCTTAGGTCAAGACCACCAAACATGACCCATTATCAACCCAAGGTGTCAAAGACCAGCCCTACCCCTCTGGATTTGGAGAGAGAGTGCATGCATGGGGTCATTTTGGAGAATTCACCCAAAAAGAGGAGAGAGAAAGTGGAATTAAGAGGAGGAGGCCACTTGGCCTTAGCTCCTTCTGCCCAAAGACTGCTGGCCGGCCACCCAAGAGAATTCCAGAAGAATTTTGGTTGCATGGTGGCCACTTGGCACCATGGGTGAAGCATCCAAGGTTGAGCCCGAGCTCACCTTGGAGTTAACTCCACATACAACCCACCTCAGCCCAAACCACCCCCACCATTAGCTTCAGAGAGAGAGGAGAAGTGTGGAAATCGACTACTGGATCGAAGCAAATGGTGGAGAAATGAGGAATTGAGCAAGCTATCGCTGGAGAAGCTCGGCCATGGCCAACCGCCGTCGCACTCGCCGCCAAGGCATGAATCAGGTTTGTTTCACTTCACATCTACCAGTACTAGCTTCCTAGATCGTTTAGGAGAGATATCGGGCTCAATTGAGCCCGATGCCATGTGAGAAAAGAGCCAAAATTCCAAGTTTTTCTTCTTGCTCGGTATTGCCGGAGGAGCCGCCTCTGATCGCCTCACCGTCAGGAAACGCTAGCCCCCACCTCAATGGAGGTTGTGGCAATAATCGTTGCCGGTGGCGCAGCCCCAGGTGGCCGGAAACAGCCAGCAAAGGTGGCCCAGGAAGGATGAATCCCAGCTGTAGGCTGGAGGTTGAAGACAACCCGATTGCGTCCAATTTGCTTTAAGATTCGTGCAAATCCTGATTTAAATTAAATTAAATAAAATCATATAACTATCACACTTTTTCAGCCATTTACAATCCATATTTAGGCCTATTAGAGGCATTTCAAGAACATGAACCCTAAATATAAATTATAGCCTATTGTCTTAACTTTAATATGGCGCCTTAAACATCAAATTTGGTAGAGTAGATTTGTCTGTAGGTCTATTTTCCTAAGACTGGTCCTTGACTAGGGCAGAACTTCAAATTATTTCCCAAGCCCAACCAGTCATGAAAATGATCCAAACTTTTGGGTGCATGCATTTTTATGGCATACTTATCGCCTAACCAAAATGGGAATTTTTGGGAAAAATTTTATATAGTTGTTTTCTAAAATACCCAAAAGGAAATAAATGGAATATTTGGAGTGGTATGACTCCAAATGGCCCCAAAATTTGGTGGTAGGTCCTTGGGGACATTATATGTGCATGTTAAAATTTTCAAAACATTTGGACCACTGCATGTTTGGTTAACCCACTTGCATGTGTTGGCTATATATAGCTTTGGGGTGCAAATAGCAATTTTTGAAATATTGCATATTCAGCCTATTTGATACATTTAAAAATCATGGAATTGATGTCAGAGGATCATTAGAGTAAATTGCACCCCTCATAGTAATAATGGGATTTTTGGGAGCAAAAATCCCATTATTTGGATTTTTAAAAATTTAGGCCTTTTGATAAATAAATTGGAAAATAGACTTTTGATCAAACAAAACCCCCCAAAATCTATCAAAACAAAAGGGAGGTCATATTTGACTCATGAAAATTTTTATCCTAGTGTTTGAGAATTTTGGAGCAAAATACATGGAAATTACCATTTTACCCTTATTGCATTTATTTATGAATTGATGGAAATGTATATCAGCAAATTTTGGAAAACTTTCTAATGCTGTATATTTGTATGATTAGCCTTGTATAATTATCTCAAAATTTTTGAATGTCCTAATAATTTTTAAACTAGCATAATGACATTTTGGTAAATTAGTAGGAATTAAATTTGGTAGGCCATTACATTATAGAGGTTGATAAAACTCTGTCATTAGCCTTAAATTTATGATATATATGCTCTGTAATATTCCTAGAATTTTGGGTAATGTATTCCTTATAATTCATTTGGAAAATGACAATATGTGAGTTTTGTATTAATTAAGGAATAAATAGAAATATTCAAAGGAAAATTATGAATTTTGATAGACATCAATATTTTACCATGATACAACTCAGGAGAAATTCCTTAGGTCAGTGGATTATAATTTGTAATACTTTATGAATTAAATGACCTAGGGAATTAATTAAATGATTTAATTAGAGGCTTAAATGACCTAAGAAAATTATAAAAATCAACATGCTCACTTCATTAGTCCATACCACCCTAGGATAAATAGTTAGGGGTAGGTGGCCCAAGGAATTGGAAGTTCTAATTCGGGGTGGTATTAGGTCATGGGTTGCGCATAGTGTAAGTAGGTTATACTATAAGGACCACTGGGGGATAGATCGACGGATGAGCTAGAGATTACAATTGGAGTATAACTCTGGTGGGTAGTGTTGTTTTAGTGACGAGAGTAAAGGTGCAAGCCCTTGGATAGCAACTGGAGTGGAGGCCGACGGAAGACCGTCGCCCTTCTGAGAACATCTTAAGTCATTAGGATCACTCAAGAGTAATAATGAGAGTAAAGTACGAATCAAGGGTAGACATCAACAAAAGTAAATATCCTTGCCAAAGGGAACTTTGGGCTTCATCCCATCTTGGTTCCTAGTGCCATTTGAGAGCCCTTCACTGGGTATACCGGGGGCAGACCTGGGATTAACCCCAAGTCACTAAGCATAATAATCCTTAGATAAGAGTAGAATAATAGGACCAGGGTAAACATTGCATATTCTCACCCGTATAGGGTTGGAGGGTTTTGAGGCAACATCTCACCCGTCAAGGGTTGGAGGGATATATGTTGCAGGCTCACCGATGTAGGGTTTGAGGGAGTCAGGACAGGTTGGTCCTCCGAGCTAAAGGCTCGAGAAGAAATACTTGCATGTGCATAAATTTAGTGGCGGGTCATGCGGTACTGGGCTGATCATCATACTGATGGCAGTACGGTGACTCAGGCGGGTGTGAGGGTTTGAGGGGCTAGTGGGTTGTTTTACACTGCGGTCTGGAGGACGATCCCCGATAACGCACACCCGACCCAACAAGACTGATCGGTAGTCAGTAAAATACGTACGCAGGTCCTAGAGTGCACCTTAAACGTGTATAAGAGCGTATGAGAGGTGGTATAGGTTTGGTAGTGTGCATACCTACCTAGAAGTGGGGACTCCCGCTCTGTTGCTGCCGTTAGCCACAATGGTGGTACCCGAGAGTGATACTAGCTCTCAAAAAGTGGGAACTAAAGGTTTGTGATCACAGAGTCGTTGTGTGTAAGTTGCACTTGCCTGTTGCATAAATTGCATCATAAACATTCATTCATATTAGGTCATACACTTCATAGATCCTTATCATATAAATTAGTATGGGCTCTTTTATATGATAAGTTTTAATTCCTGGAAACCGTAACTTATAAATTTGTATGGGCATTTTTATAAGTTAAGGTACTTTTGTGATGGTAGAGTAGCGGTAGCATAGCTTTACTTTTCTGCTCTTACTTTCAGTTCTTCACTTACTTGTATTGTACATGCTTTTACTTTTGTACTATATACATAGAACTGCTAGTGTAAATTTACTTCTTACACTCTTACTTGGTAGCATAGATTCCTTGTCACCTGCTTCCTTTTGTTACCCCTTGATAGTCCTTCGCTTCATCCTCCCGCACGGTGCATAGGATTTGTGGGGCGAGGTGTGGAGGAAACGACTTAGTCTTTTGACTAATGGTCGGTGACCAACTATTTTTAGGAGCTCGAGGAGATGGAGCACCAGCACCACCGACAAGACGAGGTGACAGGGCATGAGGATTTGATACCACCTACTACTTCTACTACAGCGCTACCTCAGGTGGGATGAGTTTGAGGATGATAGATTTGCTTCCGCGTTTTATTTTGTGAGGAGAGTTGATATTCATGTACAGGGCATAAGCCCTTTTTACTCTTCATATTTTTGTACTCATTGTGGACTGGATGTACTTTCATTTTGTTATTTGATATGTACTGTGACTATGGATTGATTGTAGTTTATTTCTACATTACCGCTATACTTCTATTTTTCATATTGGCCTACAAGTTATATGATCAGATTAGCCTGCAGAATCGGCGTATTGCGGTGTTGACTAACCAGTGCGTTAGTGCCACCGTAAGACGGCGGTTCTGGGTATAAGACCGGGACTCTCCTTGGTAAGGGGAGGGGTCTTATATATGCCCATCTGGTACTTGGATAGTTGATGTTCCAGACACATAACTGGAACTAAGGGTAACTTGAGGGAGTAAATTACAGTAAAGGATGGACCAAAGGTGATATTTGGTGGAGCTGACAAAGGAATTACTAAAGGTTATGTTAAGATCTCAAAGGGCTTAGTCACTTTCACTAAATCAGCTTATTTGGAAGGTTTGCAACACAACCTTATAAGCATAAGCTAACTTTGTGATCTTGGCTATGACATTTCATTCCACAAGGATGAGTGCCTAATAAAGAAGTCAAGGGGCCAAGAGGTCATCTTGACAGGCACTAGGTGTGGGAATGTATATTGCTTAAATTTTCTTTATCTTAAGTCAGACTCACTCCTATGTCTAGTTGCAAATGAGAAAGCCTCACATTGTGCCAAATGGCACAAGAGGCTAGCTCATTTGAACTATAAGACCATAGACAATCTTTTCAGTAAAGAGCTAGTTAGGAATGGTCCTAACTTTAAATGCTCTAAGGAGACCATTTGCTCTGCATGCCAAAAATACAAGCAAACCAAAGCTTCATTCAAAAGTATTGAAACCAAAGACTCAATGAGGTGTTTATACCTCTTGCATATGGACTTGTTTGGTCCTATGTCATTTCATTGTTTAGGAAGGAAAGTCTACACTTTTATGATTGTTGATGATTATTCCAGATTTACTTGGGTATTCTTTCTAAGAAAATATTCTGAAACTCCTGATGTCTTCAAGACATTTGTCAAACAAATACAGAATGAATTAAACAGTTCTGTGGTCAGAATCAGAAGTGATCATGGAACTGAATTTCAATTTGAATGCATGACAAAGTTTTGTGAAGAACTTGTGATTCAGCAAGAGTTTTTCACTCCAAGAACACCCCAGCAAAATGGAATTGCTGAGAGAAAGAACAGAACTCTCATTGAAGATGGAAGAACCATGCTGAGTGATTCTTCTCTCCCAGAATATTTTTGGGCTGAAGCAATTAACACAACATGTCATGTTCTTAATAGAGCTTCAATCAACAAAAGGTTGAATAAGACTCTTTATGAACTAATGAAGGGCAGAAAATCAAACTTGGCCTATTTCAGAATATTTGGATGTAGATGTTTTGTCCTAAATAATGGGAAAACATACATAACTAAGTTTGCTGGGAAGTCCTATGAAGTCATATTTGTTGGTTATAGTAATCACAGTAAAGCCTATAGGGTCTACAACTTGAGGGATCAAGTTTTGGAGGTGTTTGTTCATGTTGTATTTGATGAAAGTTTTATGTTTTACAATGATAAGCCAGGTACATCAAGCACAACAAGAGAAGACTCCAAGCTAAAAGGAGCTATCTATAGAAGATTCAGTTCCAGCAAGCCAAGATATACAAGATGGAGTTAACATTGTTGAAGAAGAGCTTGCACAGGAACAACCAAAAGAAGAAACTCAGCAATAAGATGAAGTTGTTCAAAGAGAAGTGGTCACATTACTAGTAGCTGTCAGACATCTAAGGGATCATCCAAGGGAATTGATCATTGGAGATGCAACTCATGGTGTGACCACAAGAAGTAGACATCATAATACTATGATGTACTCAAGTTTTCTGTCTCAAACAGAACCAAAGAAGTTTAAAGAAGCCAATGTAGATCCATTTTGGATAAGGGATATGATGGAAGAATTGGACCTGTTCAAGAGATGTAAAGTCTGGAAGCTGATTCCCAAACCAGATGATTATAACATCATAGGAACTAAAATGATATACAGGAACAAACTGGATGAAATGGTGTTATAGTCAGAAACAAAGCTAGACTGGTTGCAAAGGGATATAAATAAGAAGAGGGTATATACTTTGATCAAACCTTTGCACAAGTGGCTAGATTGGAGGCTATTAGACTCTTCATAGCATATGCAGCCTACAAAGGAATTAAAGTTTATCAAATGGATGTGAAATCAATCTTCTTAAATGGTAACCTTAAAGAAAAGGGTCTATGTTAAGCAATCGTCATGTTTTGTTGACTCTACTAAACTTAATCATGTTTATTTATTATTAAGAGCTCTTTATGGACTAAAACAAGCCTCAAGGGCTTGGTATGAGACTCAGTCTAAATTCCTTCTGGAGAATAAATTCTCAAGAGGGAAAATATACAAAACACTATTCCTAAGGGAAGTCAAAGGCAAGAGCATCTTAGTATAAATATATGTAGATGACATTATATTTGGTTCTACTGATGACTCACTTTGCACTAAGTTTGTCAAACTTATACAAGGTAAGTTTGAGATGAGTAGCATGAGTGAACTCAAGTTTTCTTAGGTCTCCAAGTTAAGCAAACTATAGATGGATTTTTCATTAGTCAGTCTAAGTTCACCAAGGAGATAATCAAGAAGTATGACATGGAAACAATCGCTTCAGTGAGACCTCTTATGGGGTCCAGTATGTCTTTAGACAAGGATGGTGCTAGAAAGCTAGTTGATATCATCTTGTATAGGGGAATAGTTGGATCATTGCTCTATCAAATAGCCAGTAGGCTAGACATAATGTATGTAACTTGTGTCTGTGCTAGGTATCAAGCTTTCCCTAAAGAATCTCACTATACAGCGGTTAAAAATATATTGAGATATCTAAAGGGCACACCTAATATTGGCCTATGGTATCCCAGGAATAGTGATTTTGAACTGACAGGCTTTTCAGATGCATATTATGCAGGATGTAAAGAAAACAGGAAAAGTACATCAGGCTCATGTCAATTCCTTTGAAGAAGGCTGGTGTCATGGAGCAGCAAAAAACAAACAAGTGTAGCAATATCCACTGCTAAATCTGAGTACATTTCAGCTAGAAGTGGTTATGTACAATTGCTTTGGATTCATCATCAATTACAAGATTGCAACATTCAGCTAAGTAAAATTCCATTATATTGTGATTCTGCTAGTGGTATTTCTATTACAAACAATCTTGTGTCACATAGTAGAACTAAACATATTGAAAGTAGATATCACTTTATTAGGGAGCATGTAGAAAATGAAGTTATTAGTTTAAAATTTATTCCAACAAATAAACAAATTGATGATATTTTCACTAAGCCCCTAGAAAAAGAGAAATTTAATTTCTTTAAGTTTGAACTTGGCATGTTGAATCTTGAATAATTTATGCATATATATAAGAAAAATTGATAAAAATAAGAATACAATATAAATGTCAGTAATTAAGTTTACCTTCATAAATATCAAGAATAAACCTTAAAAATGTCAAGTATCTATATTTTAGAAAACAAAATTTTGACTAAGTCAAAAGTTATGTCCAGACACCAAAGAATGTGTCGAGAATCTAAGAAAGTGTCGAGACACCAGAAAGTGTGTCGACACTATATATAGTAATGTGTCGAGACACCAGAAAGTGTGTCGGCACTGCATAACTGCAAAGTGTCGAGACAGTAAAGTAAGTTTCGAGACATAAGGGTGTCAAGACCCAAAGATATATATCGAGAGACATTATCCTTGTGTCGACACATCTTGACAGACAATTTTTCCCTATGTCGAGACTAGGAATTTACATAAAAATTTGGAAAAGTCTAAATGCAGTGCGCCCTTTAGTCTTTAGGAAAGATTAGACTATAAATAGAGTGTGGGAGTAGGAGTCGACTACGCTTTCTTGATTTCTTGAGCTTTTGATTCCAGAGTGTCGAGACCTAGAACCCAGATCAGTCGACACTCGTCAATCCTTTATCTCCACTCTAATGGCTCCTAAGATTGATGATAACATCTTTGAGGGGTATGAGCTTATTCTCAATGGATTCAACTCAGCAGATGAAGAAATTAAGAATGTAATAACCCTAATCAAAGAAGCAGGTCTGGAATATCTACTCTATAAAACGACAAACATCTAGAAATGAGAAGTTTCAGAATTCTTCTCCAATGCTCAACTAGATTCAAAATCAGAAAAGATCAAGTCTAAAGTGAATGGAGTAAAGGTTAAACTCACAACCAGGAGAATGACCAAGATTTTTCAAATACCATGAATTGATTAAGAAGATGATTTGGATTCTGCCAAGACTGCAGAAGCATTTGAATTGTGTGGATTAGTCTCAATTACAAAGATTGGAAGCACCCTGAACAGGAAGGGTATGAATACCTAAGGTAAATTTATGTCTGAAATTATAGAGAAGGTGCTGTTGCGTAAGACAGGAGCACATGACAGGATTTCAGCATTCAGGTTTGAGTTGATTACTAGAATAATCTTTAAAGTCAAGACTAACTGGAATAAAATAATCTTTGACAGGATTGTAGAGAGCATCAAGAAGCCCAATATGGGCAGAATTATAAGCATATACTTGGTACAAGTCATTCCTGACAGTATCAATCTGAAGATTGGATCTAAGATCAATCATATGAGAAAAATGGATATGAGAATATTAGCAAGGTGTGATAGAGTCCTATCCAAGGAAACACCTGTGGTCGAGAAGGAGAATGAGAAAAAGAAGAAGGTTGTAGTTGTGGAAGAAGATTCTTCCACTGATTCTGAAGTACAAGGAAGTTCTAGCTCAACAAAACAAGATGAGACAGTGGTTGAAAAATCTCCAAGGCCCTCACCTAGAACTGGTGATTAGGAGTAAGGGAGACAATACAAGAGATGGATTACATTGAGGGGGAGAACCTCAATATTTTTCCTGAAATAGTCCAAGATTCTGTAAACACAATAGTAATGGAAGTAATACAAGAGCTAAATACTGATCTAGCACATGCAGAGGTTCCTACACAGGAAATGCCTGACAGGGAGATTGAGGATGCAATCTTCAAGGAGACTAAAGAAGAAATCATTCTGAATCAAGATACAGATATCCAGGGAGAGAAGACTGCATTTCTCGAGGACCTGTTCCTGATGCTGTAGCTCAGCAAGATGAGGCCAACTTGGAAAACACCAATACTGGTGAAGAAGGTTCAATGGTTGAAGGGGAGTTAGCAGAATTGGCCCCAAATATTGAAAGTACTAAAGAGCCTAAATCAGTTGAGATGGTTAGTTCCTTAGAATCTGAGGAGGAAGAAGCCTCTCAAATAAAGAAAAGAAAATTTTTTGAACTTAGAAAGAGAAGTAGCAGTTATAAAAAGACAATTCAGTCTGTAATAACACCTGCTCCTTCTGTGGATTCAAGCTCAATTATAGTTCAATTGCAAATTATGTTAGATCAATAGAGGAATCAACTAGAAAAGTATGTGGATGAAAGCAACAAGGAGTTGCAATTTCAGCTAGCTCAAGAAATCAAATCAATTAGATTTGAAGTTAATCTGTTGAAGAAAGATATGACTGATTTCTTTCAGAGAGGAGCTAATGTTGTGGTGTACATTGCTAAATAGCAAGTGGAGTTAAAGAAAATTGAAGATGATATAGCTATAAAACAAGGTTATGTCATGAAAAATCAAACTAGAATGAATGAGAATATGATAGTTATGCATGATGCTACTTTGCCAGAGATAGCTAAGAGTACTACTGCTCTGGAGACCAAGATAACCTCTTCCTCCTAGGATATTGACACTGAGCTATCTACTCACAAAGACTCTGTGGTTACGGAAGTGAAGACCTCTGGCAAAGAATTGGATGAACATTTGCTCAAAGTTATGAATCTTCTGTCCTCAGGAGTTAATTATCTAGATGGTCAAGTCAGGTTTCATAAGAATGATTTAAGGGATCATGTAGAAAGAGAAGTCATAAAGGGGGAGAGAGTAATCTTAAAGGTAAGCTATGACCATGCTATTTGGATCTCAAATAGCATCAGATAAACTTTAGGCCATCCTACCATATAGTATGATGAAGATCAAACTGCTGAGTCTGGTTGCCAGCCAGCTCATTTTGAGGTTATTCAAACTACTGTACAATCCATGTACAGTCCTCCACCACAAGTTCAGAATATAGTATGTGAGGAGGTGGAGATGACTGCTTTTGCATTGCTTAAAGAGAAAGAAGCTTAGCTATCTAAGAAAAGAATCAGGGAACGTACTGAAGCTAGGCCATATTTTGAGAAGTGGAATCCAACTTCTAGATCAATTATACTCATTGCATGGAAAGCAGTCAATAATAACACAGCTAATAGGGGAAAATGATATTCAGAAAAGGAGTGGGTCAAGCATACAAAGCAGTAGGATATCATCCACAAATTCAGAAATGATCTGAAGGTAGGGAAGATTCCAGCTGATTTAATTGAGCCCGACAAATATTTTCCCAACCCCTATCACTATCTGGAAAGGCAAAGGATCAAACAAGAAGAAATCTCTAAGGCTAAGGACATCAAGGTTAAGAAAGTGGCTGATGACAAAGTGCCTGAAGTAAAAGCTAAAATACAGTCAGGAAAATGCATTGTCATCAAGGAGCCAGAGGATTCTTAGTTTATTTTTCGTTTCTAAAAACTATGTGATTTGGCTTTAAGAACATTGTAACAAAGCTGAAAGATGTAATCTTCGAATAAATTTGAATGAAAAGTTTGGTTGCATTTTGTTACATCTGTGTTATCATTGTTGTGTTCTGTTATATTTTGTTCAGCACTTTTACTGTTCATCATAATTTTCTTATTTTGATATTGTAATGTATAACATTGAATTGTGGTTATGACTTCTCCAAATAAGGGGATATAGTTGGGTACATTGGAAATAATGTACTTGATTTGAAGAAGTCCTTTCAACTCAATGATAGACACAAATATGTATTTGATGTATGTTTCAGTTCATGTATGCAGGTCGCCTATTTCATATTGATTGGACATGTGGTTCAATTCATATTGACAGGTGGACTCAAAGAAGCTGACTAGAAAGTGAAGAAAATTGTCTAAGAACAAAAGCTTCGAGTGAAGTCAGCAAAGTGTTGAGTGAAGTGAGCAAAGTCTACATCTAGCAACTTGCAGTGTAGAAAATGGCTTAGTACAAAAGTGTCGACACACTTCAACTGTGTCAACACCTTTGCAAGAGTAGTGTCGAGACAAGTCAATTATCTCGACACTTTGAAGATCAAGTTAGCAGTGTCGAGACAAGGCAGATATCTGGACTCCTTAAGACAATTATGTTGAGACAATACAACTATCTTGACATAATGTAGAATTGGAGTACATACTTAAAGTGTCGACACCGGGCAGGCTGAAGTGTCCAAACAATTCAACTGTCTCGACACTATAAAGTATTAAAACAAGTATTGATACTGGGCATGCTGAAGTGTGAGACAATTCAACTGTCTTGACACAGTGAATAATAAAGCAAGTGTCTACACCTGACAGAGAGTAGTGTCGAAACAATTCAACTGTCTCGACACAGTGAAGAATAAAGATAGTGACGACACTTGGCAGTCAGTAGTGTCGAGACAATTAAACTATCTCGACACAGTACAGATTTAAAGATGTCGACACATACGACAATTGTGTCGAGATAAGTCAACTATCTCGACACCTTCAAGTTCAAACTAAAAATTCTTCTAAGTAAAATTGTGTCAAGACTGTTAAGATGTCTCGTCACCCTCTAAGAACACTTAAGTAATAATGTGTCGAGACACTTTGGACATCTCAACACTTATGTTTCTGAATATGTGCAGAGTCAATAAAGAAGTGTCAAGATATGTCAGAAATATCACATCAACTACAGTATCGTGATATCTCATCAGAAACTGTTTGAAAGAAGAATTGAAGTATGATGACGTAATGATGACATCATCATTCAGAAGCCAACTACCTGTGAAGGCTAAAAATAGAGGGGTTGTCTACTCAGAATACAGAGATTAGAGAGATCAAAGCAAGTAATCAGAAATCAATCAGACAAATCATTCTATTCTCTCATTCTTATTTTTCTTAGCCAGGGGAGGGCGACAATCCCGAGAAGAAGGAAGACGAAGGTCTTCAAGAAAATCTTCAGATCGTGTTATCAAGTTGATCAGAAAATTAAAGTGAATCTGTTCTACAAGTTGTTTACGGAAATCAAGCCGATCAAAATCAAGAACTTGCTGATCCAGGAAAGAATCAATTTCAGCTAGCTTGCTTTTCTAGAATCTATCCAGTGCAGTTGATTTGAAGAATTTGAATTCTCTCAGATAAGTCAGATTATAGAATTACTATTTTTTGAATATCAATTTTCTTATTTACCTCTTTATTTTGTAAGATTTATTTTAGATCTGAGTGGGTAGGAGATTAATTCTCTGAGCTGTAAGCCTAATTTATAAAGGCTGAGATAAGGTTCTTGAGGGACCTGAGGTAGGTGATTTGGGTGGGATCACTGAGGTGTAAGCCTGTATTATAAAGGCTGAGATAGGGTTCTTGAGGGACCAGAGGTGGGAGATTGGGTGAATCTTTGAGGTAGGAGCTTTGATCTGAGTGTAGGTTTCTTAACAGAAACTGAGACTGTAAGATCTTTTGATCTAAGTTAAAGAGGAGGAGATATAACCATATCTAGCACATTGCTAGTGAGGAAGAAGGGGGAAAGTGAATGTATACTAAATAGGGGAACCACTATAAAATCTATGTGTAGCCTATGGATTGCATGTGCTTCTGTTGTGTTCTGAGAATTGTATGTGTTGTGTTCAGAGAATTGCATGTGCTGTGATCTAGTGAAAGTATATTTACAAAAATTTTTGAACAGATAATCTAATTGACAAAGAATTTTAAAGACACTTATTCACCCCATCCCCCTTAGGTGATTAACTACCCATAGTATTATCTTTCAAGTTGTTCAACAAATGGTCTCGCTTGACCAACAATGGAAATTTCTTCAACAATAACTCCTTAAAGGATTCCCACGAGCATCCATCTGTGAGGTTTTCCTGCTCTCTCAACCACTAGCTCTTTGCAAGACCCTTAAGCTGGTAAGCGACAACCATCACTCTCTGGTCTGCAACAATCCCTGAATACAAGAACATCTCCTCGATAGAAATAATCCTGTCATCCAATGCCATGAAATCGGCTCTACCGTCATAGGTAGGAGGTCCAAGTCGCTGAAAATGCGACATGAAATTCATCTCTGGTGGCATCTGAACTAGAGGCACCAAAGGTCAGGATGAACAGGAATGGCTTGACTCACAGTAGGGTCCTGCACTCTCGGTTGTTGCCCTGAAATGGCAGTCAACAACGACTAGATCTGTGATTGCATCTCCATCATCTATCTAGACAGAGCCTCATTACTCTATCGCAGTCCCGCAGTCACAGCTACACTCTGCGCACCAGACGACTCACCCTCAGACTGGGGAGTCGACCTCGTCGCAACATGCTTAGGTGGCATCCTAAGAATACAAAGAACAACCAATCAAAACCTAGCTTAACTGCTAGAACTACACAACTTAGTTCAAACCTTACATGTTCAGACACTTGCTCATGCTACTAACTTACTCTAGGATTTTTCATTAATGATGTCATTCTTAACTTAGGATGATATAACGTCATCTCATTAACTCATGTGCATAAACTATGAATGCATGAATTCTTATTCTTTTTGCTTTAGATTCATGTGTGTATGTGTGTCATCATGTAGATCTTAGCTTAGCACATGTGCTAATGCTATGTTATGTTATGTATGCTGTGATATGTATTCTAATAAAGGCCTTAATGTATGTTATGAGCGGCTTACACATGAAATATTATGCATCTCATACTGCATATTATCGCATGTAACGAAAAATCAAAATCTAGTGTGCATTCATGTGATGATTGTTATGCATCCCATACTGCATAACAGTCACATGTTGCTTCCTATGAGGATCCATATATAAACACATATTATGCATCTCTTACTACATAATATGCCCCATAGAATTCTTTTCATGCTTATGAGTGTAGTGTTCATGCTTCAGCCAAGACGTACTGATGACACATCAGTGTGTGTATGAAATGGAACAAGATAATCTAAACTAACCTGAAATAGACGTTCGACCATTTGTCAAACAACCTAGCCCTCTGATACCAACTGTCATAACCTGCATTTTCTCCGCATTTAAATAATATATCAGAGTAAGAGAAAACACGTATCGTGATATCACGCCGAACAGGGGATAACTACCGACACTTAGGCAAGAACATAATCCTAACACTTATCATGACGTTCTCAAGTTTATCTTAAAGAAAGCTGTAAGTAAAGTTAATTTTTGATGGTCGTATCTCTTGTCTCAGTGGATCAAGTAGTCCACACATGAAAATATAGATATATGCTGCATAAAAATACTTTATTTATATAGATTAACATCCTACATGAGCATAAACATCCAAAATGGACAACTCGTGATATTTTTAGGTTTAATATAAGTATAGAAATAATTTTTACGTTAGTTAAATTGTAGTGACTTTGGTTTAAAACAATGTTATGCGTGAGATAGTCAATGTGATACTTTTATACTTAAAATAACTAATATGCATTTCTAACATAAAACCTTCACAGAGAGCAAGTAAAACCATCAAATCATCTAGAAGAAGCTTATCAGCTAGCAAGTAACTTAGCAATCTACCAAAGCATCCAGTGAGCATCAATAACCTGACACGAACCCACCAAAAGGCATGTACGTATGAACTAAAAACCAAAACAACAAATATACCTCACACTGGAGAGGGAAGAAGAACTACAACAGCTGCAGGACACCGACAATAACCAACCCTAGCCTCTTAACTGGCTACTGCTCCGAACCTGAGACATTCAAAAGAAAAGAATATCTCAGCAAGACTGTACAAGTGGCAAAGAAACCAAAGGTAAATAACAAGAGAGGTTAAAGGGTTACCAGCCCAAAACAGAAATAATTGACAATCCACAACATACAAATCATAATGTAATAAGCAAAAGAAAGATTTATAGGATTTTAAGTATAAGAAATTGCACCAAGTGCGTTATGAAATTATGCTTTATTAACATCTACAAGTGTATGCATAAGAATATATATATGCATATATATATATATATATATATATATATATATATATATATATATATATATATATATATATATATATATATATAAGAGACTGATCAGCTCAAAACATGTGAATCATTAATACCGGTAAAAATAGTACTAAGTTGGGGGGCCACATTGTCCAACACCAACCTTAAGACCAAACATCTCAAAAAGACATTGTGGTGGTGGCCACCTGTCCAACACAAACCAACAGTCCATAAGAAGAGAAGAAAACCCACCAGGCATAATGATTCACAAACCGACATCAAGTTGGTGGTCCTTTATCCACTGCCAACCCAGCCACAAATAACCATACAATAAATACCCGTAAGGTGGTGGTCTTTTATGACAATGCAAATGGGAGAAAACCAGAAGTTAGGAAGGTAAACTTGACGAATATGACTTGACGAACTCAACGTCGCTCGATGGACACATCAAAATTGCCAAAAACACCAGCTCTGAGATCACTCGATGCCAAAAATACAGGCTCTGAGTTCACTCGACGCCTAAACAAAAGCTTTGAGTCCACTCGATGCCTAAACAAAAGCTTTGAGTCCACTGGACGCCTAAACAAAAGCTTTGAGTCCACTTGACGTCTAAACAAAAGCTTTGAGTCCATTGGAAGCCTAAACAAAAGCTTTGAGTCCACTGGACACCTAAACAAAAGCTTTGAGTCCACTCGACGCCTGGACAGATATAGTCAAAGCACTCAACGCCAAAGGCTGAACACTCAACTCACTCGATGCCAAGAGTTGTACACTCAACGCACTCAATGCCAAGGGTTGTACACTCAACGCCTAAGGTAGAAACCTGACAGAAATTCTGCCTTTCCTAAACAAAGGATTATAGACTTATTATAATTAAATTTTATAAACCTAGATCAAGATTAAGTTCCATAACTTAAGAGAAAGGGATGGGTAGACTAAGCAAGAGCCCAAACATAGATAAAAGCATTTTACAGCACACAGCAAGAAGAAAGAATAAAGAAAATAAAAATTCTACTATTATGTTATTCAGGATACAACCTATATAGACAATAAAAATCAGAAAAGGAATAATAAAGAACTTAATAAAAGGTTTGGCAAGGGTGCAAATCACCACTTGCCTCAAAATCTTCAAAAATCCGGCCTCACAAATGCTCCGCTTCAAAGATGGGCCGCAAGAACCCTTAGGCAGCAATTCCTGAAACTTTATAGGGCAAACAAGAGTCAAGGTGGAAAACCATAACGCCAAAAGTCCAAGAAAACAATATTACCAACCACCAACGCGTAGATTTCGGTGAGAGCTTTCCGGTTCTACCCTCCGTCTACGATTTTGAGCACCAGCACTCCTATAAGTGGTGGCCGAAAGCATTGCGAAACCCGCCGCCCTCCTTCTTCCGCACTCTCGGTCTGTTAGCTTGGAGAAGAAGGAAGTGAATAATAATCGATAATATAATAATACTTATAATATAATATATAATATAATATAATAGTACTTATAATATATTATATATTATATACATATAACATAAAATATTATATATTATCTCTTAGATAATTATAATATAATATCTGATATGATATAATATCACATAAATTTTATATACATATGTTATAATATAATATAACTCGAATCAACTCGAATTTTCACGAAATTTGCACTGAAACTAAATATCAATACTACTAATCCAACGGGAAAGTCGAATTTAAGATTCGACAAACCAAACTCGAGTAAAAACTTCTCTGAAGTCCAAAACACCAAATATCTCAAAAGGCTCCACCGAGTTTCAAAACAAACCCGGCTCGCAAGAGAAATCTCAAAACCACACTTAGAAATTATTCAAGCTAATATTCTAAGCCAAAACCTCAGATACCAAATGAGCAAAAGTCACGCTCCAGCAATGGTACCCGTCAACTACGCATAAACGTAATGCCCTGACGTCAAAAATACATCACTAGAGGAATTAAAGTAAACATCAAAAAATCAGGGGTGTTACACAGCCTCCCTCGCAATCAACTCTAAGTAAAGTCACAAAACGGAGTCATATAAATACAACAAACATCTAAAAAGAAGAAAGAGAACATCATCATTGCAGCAATATACAAATACATGCGCAAATGCGCTGATCAGAACTGTCAAACAATAAAGGCAACATACATTATATCAGACTAAGAAAATGAAAAATGCAAACACGCAAGTACAAAAACATAAAGCCGCTACACACCAGCCGCATCAACATCAGAACTCTCATCGCTTGATATATCATTAAAACTAAAGCTAGATATGTCGCATCCCAAGCTCCTACCAACAAGACGAAAGGCATACGAGACTCCACGCCTAAGAGCCAATTCACGAACATCCTCCATCTAAGGCTCCACCTCCTTGGTCCAGATCTCATCACGCTCCTCGCTAATCAAGCAACGATCCCGCATATAATCTAAAGACTCCATGTACTCTGCAAGTCCGAAAGCCTTCAATTATGACACGCGGCTATCAGAAGATAACATCACCACTTGGGCTTCGCCGCACGAAGCTTTGTCTCTAAATGGGAGGTCTCCTCCTAAGCATGCTTCAACATCTGTATGGTTCTCTCTACCAGTGTCTTCTAAACCTCCAATGTAGCTCAAGCCTCCTCCAACTCGGCCTTCAACTCAGCTCCAATCCGGCGAAATCAAGAAATATTCCAATCATGCTCATCCCTCAAAGGGCGAGAGAGCTCGCCGACGACTGAAATTTCTCCTGAAGGGCCAAGTACCCATCCATCAAGCTCACATAGTGGTCGTTCCAAGTAACATCAATCTGCGCATGAGCCTCAATCTATACAAAAGAACGGAAAAAGTTCAGCGCGAATAAAATAATAATGGAAAGAAAAGTTTCACAAAAGCAGGTGTGCTTACCACATCACTCATTGCCTTCAAAGAAGAAGAGATCCTTAGAGCAGCCGCCTCCACAGGGGGAGCCCGGGGGGCAGAACATCCGACCACCTGTACCTCAGGAGTAGACCTGCCTCGAAAATCAGAATGAGTAATCTTACCCTGAGAACTCGAGCAAGGCACTGTACCAACGTCACCACAAGGGGATGTAATAGCCTTCCTCTTCCGACCGCAATCTGAAGATGCCTCGGTAGTCCGCCCAGGATCTAAAGAAATATCGCATCACAACAAGCATTTCTCTTCCACAAATGAGGAAATGTTGAACAGGCGGTTTGCTAACTTACGGGGTTCTGAAAATCCCAGCATTGGGGAAAACTCCTGCCCCTTCCCCTTTTAACGGCGACAACGATCAGTCAGCGCATTCCACAATTCTGGCAAACCCCAAGAGTTCTTGGCATAGCCAAATAGAGTATTTTCATGACGGTGGTTCGTCCGAGTCTCGAAATCAAGACAGCTCTTGTTGCTATGAATCTCAACACGTTCACCACCATCAGATTGGATGTCACACCAATCCCGAAAACAGACCAAAGAGAGTTTCTCGCCATGTTCACGAAAGAAGACAACCAATCTCATGAGTCGTACAACTCCCAGTGGAGTAAATTAAGAAATCGGCACACCGCAAAACTTCAAAATCTCAATCACTTTCTCGCATGGTGGGAATAGGAAACCCGATCTCAAGGTAATCTGGCAGATCGTCAACCAAACACGAGGAGGATTTTGAACCCTCTACTCGGCATGCGGTATCTTCACTTCAAGGTCAGCAGGTAATCCGAACCTTTTCCTCCAAATCGCAATTTGATCATCGGTAGAGGAGCGCAGACGAATCGGTCTCGTGGTACACTTTGAACCCTGACATAAAAATCAAGAACTGGTTTCAAATAGAATAATTTGCAAGTCCCAAAATTCTCCGCCAGCGTCGTGCGGGTGTAGCCACGCCGCGCGCGGCAAAGACATAAGCATAGTACGTTGCACCCATGTACAGGCGCACGGGCAATCTTGTTCGCGCGCGCATGACCAAGCTCATATGCAACCGCACGCACGCCCAGGAGTGCGCGCGCCCTGGCGTGTGCATGCCTCCGCACTATCGGGTATGTGCACACCCGCGCACTACCCGAGCCTACACGTGAGCAAGTACGCGCGCACCTGCACGCGACCCGGGCTCACGCGCGAGCAAGTGCGCGCTCGCTCGCGCGAGGCCAGGTGCTCGCGCACCCACGCACGGGATCTGACCCGCAAGCCCCCGCGCACACCTGTGGCTGCACGGGCACACTGGCTGTCTCCCCGGAGCGCGCGCGTCGACGCGCCCCTTTTTTCGTCAGTTGGGTACTTCCATCCATGATCGTGCACAGATAGCGCAGTGTCGGCCCCATAGGCACGCCCTGTCACCTATCCTCGCCTTTCTCGACATATTCTAACATTTTACCTGAGTTTGTATAGTGACACCAGTTGCCATCTCAGCTTTTTCACTGTTTATCATTGTCGTCAGAATTATCAAGGATAAGCAATGGAAAGATCCTTGTTTTTTCCACCCGAATCGGTCTCTTGCAACAAGGATCTTGGCGGCAATTGATAGGGATAAGATCCGTATTTAAGAACATGGGTGTGCACATAGCCACTCCCCCCATGATCTCCACTAAAATTAGTGGGATCATGGGTTTGACCACGCACGTGATCACCGCACCCGATCCTGTCGCACATCGATCCTACTACGCATGATGGCGAAATCAACTAAGCTCACCGGCATCATCTTTGGGCGTCATCCTCCCTCCTCTTGCCGCCACCGACCACCCCTTTTGACCGTCAGGGTGCGACCGAGGAAGCGACGGGCAGGTTGACCCTCTTTGGCCGTCGGCGCACGGCCGACGGGGCGGCCAAGCCGGCCACCCATCTTCGGCCGCCGGCGCGCTGCTAGAAGGGGGCTAGGCCGGCCGCTCCTCTACGGCCGCCAACCTGCGGCAAAGGAGCCGGTCGTGTAGGCCACCCCTCTTTGGCCGCCGGCATGGGCCAAGGAGGCAGTCGAGCCGATCTCCCCCGACCTCTCCTCCTTTCCGCCTCCCGCTCTCCCGACCGCCGGTGGCACCCTCCCTCATCGCCGGCAAGTTTGTCGGCGAGTTCTCCTGCAAGATCATCACCCGACCAAGGGAGCGCTTCCCCGCCGTCCGATCATCCCGGATTGATCATCGTCGTCTGATTCGCGTGTAACCACACACTAGCCATTAAGATAATGGGGAAATTTTATTATTAAATTAATTGGTCTACAAGTATTAAAATAAATGATCATAATATGCGCCCTTAAACTATGTCAAAAATAATTATGTTGGTGGTTATGGTGTGCGGATAACCGCATAACTACCATAACCACCTCCTGGAGGCTATAAAAGGAGCTCTGGGCCTCCTCATTTCTCACATTTTTCCTCTCAGTTTTCTTCTTCCTCAGGCTGAGGCTCTATCAAATTTCTCCTACGAGCAGCGCTCAAGCCGCCTTCAAGCCGCTCCCGAGCAACATTCAAGCCATCTCCAAGCCGTGTTCGAGCCACCTTCAAATCGTCTGACGAAGCCCGATCCCTCCGCTTCTAGGAGGCCTTCACGACCGCATATTCAAGTGCTCCGCTCCAGCGTTCATTGGCAGGGTGACGCCCAGCAAAGCCTATCGCTACGAAGTGTAATTTGTAACAAACGCCAAGCGCGACGGCCTGTCGTCCGCCGGACACTAAGTGTTCTCTCATCTCCAAATTGTAATGAGGAGCGGTCTATCGTCCTCAATTCAACAAATAAGTTGTAACGACAGGGAAGTAGTATACTTTAACCGGAGCAGATCCGGATACGTGATTTTTTACCCAGTTGAGGGATTTTTCTGTTGGAGTTACCATGATGATCTGGAAGTGGTCAAACATCTAATCTCACTGCCAACGCAATATGAGCCTGCAGGGTCGCACATAAGAAATGTGGAGAAGTTGGATGACTGACTGTGTTGGTAAAGGTTACCAATCACCGACCTGAATAGGTTTATGGGCAAGGTGTTGCCTTATAGGATCATCGGGTTGGGCAAAGGTTGCCTTGAAGGGCTGGTTAGGTTTGTCGTCCGAGGGTCGATGAGAATAGTCGAGAATCATCTTCTGATTCCCGCCGATCGACGAGAATCACCTTGCTGATTCTCGCCGATCGACGAGAATCGTCGAGAATCAATTGTTGATTCTCGACGATCGACTACCTTGGCTATTGTCGTCGACCGCGGCTCGACGATCGTCGAGTATCATTATGTGTCGTCGAGCGTGGCTCGACGATCGGCGAGAATCGTCGAGTATTGTACTCTGATTCTCGCCGATCCAATGTGATACTCGCCGAATGATTCTCACCGAACCTGCTCAGTGATTCTCGCCGATTGTCGCCGATTCTCACCGATTCATTCTCGCCGATTCTGAACCCTAGTTCTGGGTGGTCTGCAGATAGCGATTTTCCTGAGTTTATTTTATACTTTAAGTATAAATATAACACTTAGGGTTTCGGGAATATGTGCGATCTATCCCCTCTGTGCGAATCGAACCCGACGGAAGGAGTTCCGCGTTCGCTCCGCCGATCCCGATCCAGCCGCCGGAAGAGTTCCGCCGCCGTGTTTGCTCCCTTGACCACCTTTTCTCCGGCGATCGTCGCTGGCGCTGCAATCCCTGGCGCGGACCTAGCAGTCCGTGGGAAAGCAAAGGTGCGGTCTTCTCCTTCCCGATCTTCCGTGCGACGGAAAGCTCGGCGTTCTCCCGCTCGTGTGGACTTCTGCAGAAACGTGGATACTATTCCACGTAGAATTCGCCACCAGCAAGCAGACAAAGTTTGGAGCTTCTCCGTTGAGTTGTGACTCAACGCCACCGAGGTAATTTTTGCCTAGTTTCGTTAACTTCTTGATTCAACCGTCATGGCTCGATCCACATCTCTTTGGGTTTTTCTTGATGTTTTACTTTTCCGCTGCGTGCACAAGTGTTGTGCCAACCCTATAGAGAAACCCAACAGTGGTATCAAAGCGAGGTTGCGGCCATGACTGTTGTTTTGGAAGTTGTCTTATTCCAATGCGTGTAAACCTAGAAATTTAGAAGTGTTCTAAATGTCTAGATTTAGTCTTGGCACTTCGCCAAGAACGATTGGAATTTCGGTGGAATTTCTAAGTGTTAGAAATTGTTGTCTCCTTAGCAGTAACCATCCCTCGAGTATGTTTTGGATTTTGAATCCAACATAGAGAGATGAGCTTGTCTACTGCTTAAGTTGAGCTGTCTTTGCCTTTGTCCAATGCATGTAAATCTGAGGATTTGGAAATTTCCGGATGTTCAGATTTAGCCCTTCCTTCTATCAAATGTTGATGGTGTCAGGATGTGCACATAAAGGATGCATGTGGTTTTAGAAGAATTGTTTTTCTTTGGATGTGCACATTGATCAAATGTTGATCATGGTTAATCGTTAACCTAAAATTGAAATCCCTTCTTTTAATATTAAGTGTTCGGATGCCTTCCGATGGATGACACTCTTCCTGCCTCGATCGATGAAATGTGGGCTTGCCAAAGCAAGGTGCATTAATCTATCTTGGTAAGGGTGCGAGCGGATAATTATGATATCCCACTGTTGACATCGGGTCCAGCTTAACTAGGTGACCTCAAAGGTTGAGTGCCTAGAGGCATAGGGTTGGCATGCATCATATGATGGATGCGAATAAGGAGTTATTCACCAACCATACAAGAATTGCATGAGGATGCAATTGGCAAGCGTTGCCTACCTAAATAACCACATCGTGAGAGGAACGCCAAAGCGGACTCATTGTGTTGGTGAAATACGGATCTTGTCCACTAAGAGAGTAGCTCGCATGAACTCTCCGAATTGTTAGTGAGGGCTATCATTTCGAATAAAATAGTGGGAGTATTTTAATTGAAGTCCTAATTAGAATAAATTGCAATTGAAATGTAGGTACTGATTTTATTCTGCATAAATTCTTGTAGAATTCCATGGCAAGCGTTTCACACTCCACGCTGTCTCTGAGAGCCATCCTTGAGAAGGATAAGCTCAGCGGGACAAACTATATGGACTGGTATAGGAACCTGAGAATTGTTCTCAGGCAAGAGCGAAAGCTCTATGTCTTGGAAGAAGAAACCCCCGAGGTGCCGACCGGGAACTCTTCCCGTGCTGAGAAGGATACTTATAAGAAGTATACTGATGATGCTTTGGATGTCGAGTGCCTTATGCTTGCCACCATGAACTCTGAGCTTCAGAAGCAACATGAGAACATGGGGTGCAAGGAGATTGACGGGCACCTCAAGAAAATGTTTCAAGGGCAGGCTCGTCAAGAGAGGTTCGACATCACTAAAGCGTTGTTTCAGTGCAAGATGGGAGTTCGAGACTCAGTAGGGACTCACGTACTCAAGATGATTGGGTATATAGAGAACCTTGAAAGGCTGGGTTTTCCTCTTGGTCAAGAGTTGGCCACGGATCTGATCCTGCAATCGTTGCCAGATAGTTATGAGCAGTTTGTCTTGAACTACAATATGAACGAGATAGACAAGACACTGCCCGAACTCCTAGGCATGTTAAGAACTGCCGAGATCAACATGAAGAAGGCCAAGCCTGCCAGCCCCATACTGATGGTGCATAAGGGCAAGGGCAAAGCCAAGGGCTCCAAGAAGACGAAGGTAGGACCTAAGTCATATCTTGAGCCCAAGTCTTCAGCACTGATGAAAAAGAAAAGCACGGTGAAGGATGGGAAATGCCACCACTGTGGCAAGGCTGGTCATTGGCGGAGGAACTGTCCTTCGTATATTGAGGGTCTGCAGAAATTGAGGGGAGGTATGACTTCCGCTTCTAATGTTTACGTTATAGAGATAAACCTTTCTTCTCCTTCATCTTGGGTATTGGATACCGGATGTGGTTCTCACATTTGTACAAATGTGCAGGAACTGGGAAGGAGAAGATTGCTGAGTAAAGGGGAGGTGGACCTCCGCGTCGGCAATGGAGCAAGAGTTGTTGCTGTAGCCGTAGGAGTTTACCGTCTTTCTTTGCCCAGTGGGCTTGTAATAGAATTAGATAACTGTTATTTTGTTCCGTCAATAACTAGAAACATTATATCTATTTCATGTTTGGACATGATTGGATTTTCTTTTATAATTAAGAACAATTGTTGTTCTATATTTAAGAATGATGTTTGTTATGCTGTAGCCCAATTGTTTAATGGTCTTTACGTTTTGAACTTGGACCATCTGATCTATAATGTAGAAAATAATAAAAGACTAAGAACAAATGACTCGAACCCTATGTTTCTCTGGCATTGTCGTTTGGGCCATATCAACGAGAAGCGCATATCCAAGCTCCATAGAGATGGACTTTTGGACTCATTTGATTATGAATCATTTGAGCGATGCGAATCTTGTTTGTTAGGCAAGATGACTAAAGCTCCTTTCATTGGTTATACTGAGAGGGCTGAGGATCTCTTGGGTGTTATACATAGTGATGTATGCGGACCCATGAGTTCCATGGCTAGAGGAGGGTATTTCTACTTTGTTACATTTACTGATGATTTCAGTAGATACGGATATGTGTATCTTATGAAGTGCAAATCCGAGACCTTTGAAAAGTTCAAAGAGTTCAAGAATGAAGTAGAAAACCAGTTGGGTAAAAGGGTTAAAGCACTCCGATCTGATCGAGGTGGCGAATACCTGAGTCATGAGTTCCGTGATCATCTGAAAGAGTGTGGTATTGTATCACAGCTCACTCCACCTAGAACACCACAACATAATGGTGTGTCTGAGAGGAGAAATCGTACTCTGTTAGACATGGTACGTTCGATGATGAGTCTTGCAGACTTGCCTGTTTCCTTTTGGGGTTTTGCTTTAGAGACTGCTGCAATGACATTGAATCGCGCTCCAACGAAAACGGTTCTGAAGACACCATATGAGATATGGACTGGGAAGCGTCCTAGTATGTCGTTCATTAAAATTTGGGGCTGTGAGGCATACGTAAGACGTCAAATGCCTGACAAGCTGGAACCCAAATCAGATAAATGTTATCTGGTGGGATATCCTAAGGAAACGAAAGGGTATTACTTTTACCTACCGTCTGAGGGCAAAGTGTTTGTCGCAAGGACTGGTGTCTTCTTGGAGAAAGAGTTCTTATCAAGAAAGACTGAAAAGGTAGAGCTTGAAGAAGTTCAAGAACCACATGTAGTGAATGAACCGGAATTGGATTCTGAGATAGGACTACAAGATGTTGTAGATGGAGAACCTGCTCAGGGAACACAAGTCCTACGTAGATCTGGTAGACCGAGGTTTGAGCCTGAGAGATATGGATTTCTCGTGTCTCAAATAGGTAATGTGTTGCTTATGGATCATGATGATGAACCAGCAACCTACCAAGAGGCTATGAATGGACCGGACTCCGACAAATGGCTTGAGGCTATGCAATCCGAAATGGACTCCATGTATGCAAACCAAGTTTGGAACTTGGTGGAACCACCTGAAGGGGTACGACCCATAGGGTGCAAGTGGGTCTTCAAGAAGAAGACCGACATGGATGGGAATGTACAGACATTCAAAGGGCGACTGGTGGCTAAAGGTTTCAAGCAAATTCATGGTATTGACTATGATGAAACTTTTTCCCCTGTTGCCATGGTAAAGTCCATTAGGATATTGCTTTGTATTGCTGCGTATTATGACTACGAGATCTGGCAGATGGATGTCAAAACAGCTTTCCTTAATGGAAACCTCCTTGAGGAAGTGTATATGACACAACCCGAGGGTTTTGTATCCCCAGATGAAGCCACTAAAATATGCAAGCTGAATAAGTCCATTTATGGACTGAAACAGGCCTCTCGAAGTTGGAATCTTCGTTTTGATGAGAAGATCAAAGAGTTTGGTTTCATCAAGAATGAAGATGAGCCTTGTGTTTACAAGCGAATCAGTGTGAGCATTGTTGTCTTCCTGATATTGTATGTAGATGACATACTGTTGATTGGGAATGACATTCCTACCCTGAAAGTTGTTAAGAACAACCTAGGGAACTGCTTTTCAATGAAGGATTTGGGCGAAGCGACTTATATACTTGGTATTAAGATCTATAGAGATAGATCGAAGAAGTTGCTGGGTTTGACCCAGAGTACGTACATCGAAAAGGTGTTGAAGCGGTTCAACATGCTTGAGTCCAAGAAAGGATTTTTGCCCATGTCTCATGGTGTGAATCTCTCTAAGGACCAGTGTCTAAAGTCTTGTGAAGATAAGGACCGCATGAAGTTGATTCCATATGCTTCGGCAATTGGATCAATCATGTACGCGATGTTATGTACTCGACCCGATGTTTCCTTTGCTTTGAGCATGACTAGCAGGTATCAGTCAGACCCCGGTGAATGTCACTGGATTGCAGTCAAGAATATCCTGAAGTACTTGAGAAGGACTAAGGACGTGTTCTTGGTGTATGGTGGAGAGGAAGAGCTCGTTGTAAGTGGTTACACGGATGCTAGCTTCCAAACTGATAGAGACGACTCCAAGTCTCAGTCAGGTTTTGTGTTTTGCCTGAATGGAGGAGCTGTGAGCTGGAAGAGTTCCAAGCAAGAGACAGTTGCTGATTCTACAACAGAGGCCGAGTATATCGCAGCAGCTAATGCAGCGAAGGAGGCTGTATGGATTAGGAAATTCATCGGCGAGCTTGATGTAGTTCCTAGCATTGTTGGTCCTGTAGTTCTCTACTGTGATAACAATGGTGCAATTGCACAATCTAAGGAACCTAGATCCCATCAGCGCTCCAAGCACATACTCCGGCGGTTTCATCTTATTCGTGAGATTGTCGAACGAGGAGATGTAAACATTTGCAGAGTGCCGACTGAGGAAAATATTGCGGATCCGCTGACAAAGCCTCTCGCGCAGAGAAAGCATGATGGTCATACTAGATCGATGGGTATACGATACCTAAATGATCAACTCTAGCGAGAATCTTGTGGATTGCATGTTATCTTGTATTTTGTTGGCTGTTTGTTCATATGATGAACTGTGTACCTAGTTTTTCTTTTATAATTAATGGCAAATTCTTTTATTATGAGTTTTTCTATATATGATAGTTAAATGTTAGCATAATAGATACCCTTAGAATGTTTGCTTCCATGGGACATCAAGTACGTGACTTGAATGTGAGAGCCCATGATTTATTTGAAGCTTCATTCTTAAAGGTCCCTGGTCGAGTATCATCATAGAAACCAAGGGTGATGATGATACATGAAGGCTAGCACGTGTGTTGACTGATGACTGGTTCTCACAGGTCATGATATTGTGATATCAAGTCATCACGTGGGTACTTGTTAGTGAACAAGTTGTACTGGACAGACCCAACCTGAGACTACTCTGTGGATTGTCATCCAATAGTGTCACGAGTAGGTCTCAATTGACAATGGTGTTGTGGTCCTTTGACCTGAAGTCACAGCATTCATCAAGTGAGGAAGAGCGTGCTTTGATGCCATCTAAAGTCTTCCTTGAGAAAGGTTGATGATAAGGGTGGTCGTTGGGCATGTTACGAATCATTTGGGTGTTTGTGTGTGAGCAGATATGGGATTTGTCTTCCTGTATGACAGGAGTTGCATCCATGGGCCCCTTGATGGAACTGGACTGAGAAATGCATGGCCATGCTTGGTTGAGTCAATATGTGATATTGGACTCACCATTCTCTGAAAGTCCGTCCTGGATCAAGAAAACTTGGATTGAGCTAAAACGAGGGTGACACGGTCCATGCCTCTAGTTCTTTTCGGATGTAAGGGACAAAGGGACAAAGACAGCGCTGATACATTGGTCATAAAGGCTTATGAGTTATTAACTCTTATTGCTTGGGGAGCAATGATGCATTGCTAGATGCCGCTCATTGTTTGTGAGGTTTTTGGTTTGATACTTTCGAGATCAAGTGGGAGTCTGTTGGAGTTACCATGATGATCTGGAAGTGGTCAAACATCTAATCTCACTGCCAACGCAATATGAGCCTGCAGGGTCGCACATAAGAAATGTGGAGAAGTTGGATGACTGACTGTGTTGGTAAAGGTTACCAATCACCGACCTGAATAGGGTTATGGGCAAGGTGTTGCCTTATAGGATCATCGGGTTGGGCAAAGGTTGCCTTGAAGGGCTGGTTAGGTTTGTCGTCCGAGGGTCGATGAGAATAGTCGAGAATCATCTTCTGATTCCCGCCGATCGACGAGAATCACCTTGCTGATTCTCGCCGATCGACGAGAATCGTCGAGAATCAATTGTTGATTCTCGACGATCGACTACCTTGGCTATTGTCGTCGACCGCGGCTCGACGATCGTCGAGTATCATTATGTGTCGTCGAGCGTGGCTCGACGATCGGCGAGAATCGTCGAGTATTGTACTCTGATTCTCGCCGATCCAATGTGATACTCGTCGAATGATTCTCACCGAACCTGCTCAGTGATTCTCGCCGATTGTCGCCGATTCTCACCGATTCATTCTCGCCGATTCTGAACCCTAGTTCTGGGTGGTCTGCGGATAGCGATTTTCCTGAGTTTATTTTATACTTTAAGTATAAATATAACACTTAGGGTTTCGGGAATATGTGCGATCTATCCCCTCTGTGCGAATCGAACCCGACGGAAGGAGTTCCGCGTTCGCTCCGCCGATCCCGATCCAGCCGCCGGAAGAGTTCCGCCGCCGTGTTTGCTCCCTTGACCACCTTTTCTCCGGCGATCGTCGCTGGCGCTGCAATCCCTGGCGCGGACCTAGCAGTCCGTGGGAAAGCAAAGGTGCGGTCTTCTCCTTCCCGATCTTCCGTGCGACGGAAAGCTCGGCGTTCTCCCGCTCGTGTGGACTTCTGCAGAAACGTGGATACTATTCCACGTAGAACTCGCCACCAGCAAGCAGACAAAGTTTGGAGCTTCTCCGTTGAGTTGTGACTCAACGCCACCGAGGTAATTTTTGCCTAGTTTCGTTAACTTCTTGATTCAACTGTCATGGCTCGATCCACATCTCTTTGGGTTTTTCTTGATGTTTTACTTTTCCGCTGCGTGCACAAGTGTTGTGCCAACCCTATAGAGAAACCCAACATTTTCAACGTTAAAACTTTGTGCGTCTTATCAACCCATCTCATTGACTGTGTGCACGCTCGACCATTCCGAAAGCTAAGACGGTCCAGTTTATTCCGATCTGACTGGAACTTTGAATTAGGCCTCAACAATACTCAATTTTGTTTTTGTTTTCATGCCTTTAAACCATTGGGGAGAATGTTCTCTCCCAAGAGTTAGCATAATTACAGGTTGCACCCTTTTATCTTTTGAAATTATAAGAACCTCCCCTGTAAATTTACAGTTCATAGCATGCATGTACAAATATACCCCTATGAGGCTCCACTCTAGAAAGGTATTTTTATGCATGGTGTTATGAAATGTAAACTTATATGGGAGGTATTTGTAATTTTAAAAGATAGAGTGGTGCAACATGTAATTTAGCATATTTACCTAATTACCTGGGAGGTCTAGGTAAATGACCCTTCAAAGATATTGGTGAAGCTAAAAGTTTGGAGTTTTAACAACTTAATGCGATTTTTTCACATGAGCTAGACATGCCGGCCCTAATTGTCACGTGTACAGGAGCAAGTACACCAACCTACTAATGATATAATTAAGGCTCCGTTTGACATTGTGGGGGTTGCCGTGAACCGAGCGGTTATCAATTGTCACTCATGCACGCACCTCATCTAAGGAACTCCATCCATTTTTACTTCAAAATTGATTTTTTTTCCCGGTGCCCGTCATAACTGCTGTCATATCAAATTTATATTTTATGATGATGATATTTTTTTGTTCAAATTCACCAAAACAAAAAATGCAACCCTAAATAATGAAAGTGCTGTGAAAAAAAGAAAATGTGCATAAAGAGCATTGTTGACTTTTGTGAGCCCTATTCAAACTCGAAGTTTGAATATCAAGGTTTGTGTCCATTTAATCAGAGAGATTTGGAGCTTTTTCCCAAATCAGTTCTTCAAATCAAACCTTAAGAGTCCTATCAAGGTTTGTGTCCATTTATAACTGTTTGGCACAATTTATCGAAGTTTGACTCATAGATTCATCTACAATGCATTGTCTTAGACTTGTAGTCAAGATTTAACTCAAAATTTCAACTACATTGGTTTTGCGTTTGGGTTTTATCTACAATGCTTTGACTTTTAGATTATCATCAAGGTTTGTGACAAAATTCTAACTCGAAGAGCAAAGCCTCGTTTATAGAGATTAATGAAGGATGGATCCCCTTCACCGAGGGCTTTTATAAAATTACCTCGGGACGATGGAGCCTCTTCATTGAGCAAATGCACTTCAACAATGATCTAACTCGAAGAATGAACTGTTTTGCGAGGAAAATTTAACTTCAGAAGACTCTTTTACAAAAACAATCAACACCAAGAGTAAAGCCTCTTCCATGAGGGTTAAATGCCACAAGGTTTAATATGCTCTAACCAAAATGAGCGAACATATTTCTGATGATCGCTGGACTGAGAATTGAGAGCCGTTGATTGCTGAATTGATGAACTAAGAAATTATCTACTTCCATCATTCATTACTAACTAATAACTAAAAAGCATTTCGACGTGCAAGCATACTAAGGCCATACATTTGGCATCTAGATATCAAACGACGCATTCTCATCTACTTGCAAAAACAATCAAAATTAAGAATATGCCAATGAAATTTATTTGACTAAATAATTGTGGTTTACTTATAGCAATAACACGAACATAATCAATTATTACATGCTCGTAACATTTCAATTTTTTCCATTATTTTGGGCGGTTAACATAAAACAGGGAATAAAAATATTATTGTATAAAATGCAGCAAGACACAATTTAGGGCCATGAATCAAATCACACACGTTCCAATAGAACTGCTCGATTTTTTTTTTTAAGATGAAATCAGAAATTAGGTTCAAACCTACTACCCAAGGCCTCAAGCTTTAACAAAGAGCACGCCCTATTTTAAATATATAGCTCAAAGATATTGAGAAAAACTAACGGCAGGGGAGTCTAATGAAAGGCCCCATGAAATAAATAGACTCCTGTAGGACTCTGATGTGGGAAGATTGTAAATAGGCTCCTGCATCTCTCAAAATGTCACGAGTGCTGAGAGAACCTTTCCCAATTCTAGTGGTATCCTCATAAGCGCACGCAAGCTCCAAAAGTGACCACGACGGCAAAAATAGGGGCTCGAAAGAGTTAGCCCTTTCTGGTAGATAATCGAAACCAGGAATGCCCTGACTCTACTCCCGCTTGTTGTGACCCAGAGGCATTCAAATAGCTTTGCTACTATGAATGCCAAAACCAAAACCTAGCCTTCATTTTCAAATGTTTGGTTACCGTTAAGATACTGCACAAAGAAATGGATGAGACAGGGTCGAACATAAGAAGACATTGTGTGCAATTACGTGATCCAACTGAGGAATATCTTTAAGGTCCAAAGTTTTCTTATGACCAACACAGGTAGCAAATCATCCACCAAGAGAATGTGAGAATCTCAAAAAGCTTGCATTAGTAAACAAAGAGACATTTTTGATGCCACTTTCATCAGGAATATTAACCCCATTCAGAAGAGATTAATGGAGAAGAATGCTCCCATCTTCTTCAACGCTCCTCCCTACAAGCCCAGCATAGTTGAGAAACAAAGCAAGAAAAAGAGACCCAAAATCGGACGAAGTCAGCTCGCCTCCAAGCTTCATTAGCCCGCGGAAATAATGGGCTCACCTCCAAGCTTCGTCAGTCGACGGAAAAGAGGGGCGGAACGAAACCTTTCATGCGAAAGGAAAGGGGCGTTGGTTTGCTGTGGGGAAATAGGAAATAGGAATAGAACACAATAGGTTTTAAAGTTATTTTCCGCTTGTTTAATGGAGTGCACATAAGAATTTGTGGTGTGCCAATAACAAAGCTCTTAAAAAAATTGACTGTCAGATATCAATATAAGCTTGACTCCACTTGGCACGACAGTGGCAGTCATGAACGTGGTGGCTAACTGGTTATGAATTCATGACAAGTTCAAACACACCCAAGCAAAAATGAGCCAAACAGAGCCAAGGTCAGACTCTGAACACAATAAAATATTTACCACTCAAATTGAAGCATTCCCAAGTCCAAAGTTCGCATATAATTAAGTGTTACTTTGACATCAAATGGAACGATTCTCATCCAAGACAGGATCAGATATACAATGACCATAATTACTAAATTCATAAAAAAAACCACTGGAACAAAAATAAGCAATAATACTTGAAATCAATCAAAGAGATGACATAGTTCTAGGTTTATCGATATATGTTGCAACAACTGTTGAGAAAGTCAGTTGGAAAATTAAAAAGATTCGAAAACGATGGAAAAAGTGGGACATTCAAAATGAAAATGACAACAAAGATTATAGCACATTACTTGAGCTAGTTAATAACAAACGAAACCTAACAAGAAGCTGGGAATCAGGCGGCGGCGCCCTTGCCCTTCTTCCTCTGGGTCTTCTTCAGATAGAACTCCAGCTCCTTGCCTTCGAGAATGTAACTGCAGAAGACATAAAGCAAATTGGGAAAACATTTAGCTAGCAGAAATGGTGCACATGACATTTTCTGAGAATTTTGAAGGGTCGTTACCCATCAGCTCGGCCGCATTGGCCAGGGCGGGAGGAGATCGAGGCAAGAAGACGTCCGCCGCCGAACTGCTCCTCGATATGGGGATCAAGCTTTTGTCCCTCCTGCCTCTTCTCGAGCTTCCTTTTCACATGGTCGCTCTTCTTCACCTCTTCTGGCACAGCTTCGCCCTCTTGTTCCTATACAGAACAAGCAAACCAATGGGAGTGGTGAGAGGCTGAGAGCAAAAAAATGATTCAGATTGGAGGAAAAAGTCTATGAAAAATAGGAAAAACAAAAGTAATACCTGTCCTCTAAAACAACTAGGAACTAATCGGTCGGAGTAACATTGTAAATCTCTTATATTCTAATAGGACAGTCACCACCTGCGCACTCTATTCCTCACTAAAGCACTGTTTGGCGCAGTGTTTTTGCTCCGATGAGTTTGGACAAAAACACCACCATCATAACAGTTTTGATCATAAAAGTGGATTAATTTCCTTAGGCAAGGTAAGGTATTCGTTCATAACCACCGCATTCATAGGCACCACTGCTGCATAGGCCTGTGCAAAAGGAACCGAAGAACCGAGAACCGAACCGAATTTGACGGTTCGGGTCGGTTCCTTTGTTGATCGGTTCGGATCTGGATCCAGGGAATACTATAATCGGCGGTTCTGGTCGATTCTCAGTTCCCACGGTCGGATACCTGAGAACCAACTGAGCAAGTATTTAACCTTAATAGTTAATATAGTTCAGCGGTTCAGCCGCTGAACCGCCCGAGCGGAACATTATGTTAATTCAGACTTTTAAACTTAATATTAATATAAACATTTGAACTTAATATTAATATTAGTATTAAATTTTAAATTTAATATTATTAAAGTTCAGATATCAAATGCCCGAGCCCTAGCATTCCATAAATATTTTCTCCTTTCCTGAAGGCGTACCACGACTCCAGCGACTCAACGAGCCCTAGCTTCTTCAGGGAATGAAGTCAAGTTAGCCCAAATAGGCATCCTCACGAAATGAAGGTAGAATCGAGAACCGAACCGGAACTGAACGGTTCGGATCCGGTTCCATAATTTAAAACCGTGGGTCGGTTCCGGTTCCAAAAATTTTGGAACCGAACCTATATGGGTCGGTTCTTGGTTCTAGGTGGAAGCGAACCGATCCGAGTTGCATCCCTACTGCTGCACGGTGGTTATGAACCATCATTATGAACGCCCGACCTCACCTAAGGAAATAAATTCACTTTTATGTCAAACAAAGCTTCCATTTTATGTCCAAACTCAGCATAGCACCAAGGCCATGCCAAACAGAGCTTCCATTTTAATAGATATGCATGCCTGATTATTATTTACTCATGTGTGCAAAGCATTTCAAAAAATATATACCACTAAACAATTAGTATGTTGTTTGTGATAATATGTAATATGTGTGTGTAACCTATAAATAGCCAAGATGTGGCCCTAATAAGATAAAGATTTTATTTCAACTTGGTATCAGAGCCTAGGTTTCGCCATTTCTCCCGATCGGTTCTCCCGAATGAAGCCGACGCTGACAGCCGATTCCGCTCCCGAACGACGCCGACACCAATCCCGCTGCCTCTCGCCGTCCCTACCACCGATCGGAGAAGCCTCGCCGTCACCTGCGCCCGCTTCCTCCCGATCGAAAACCGGCTACTTCCCGATCTCCAGGGCCGGCTACCTCCCGAACGACCTGCGCTGGCTCACGCCCGTCGAGGGTTGTCTCTAAGACTGCGGGAATAGCGAACTCGTACCCTACGGAGGCCACTGTCTCTACTTCCGGTCGCCGACCTTCGTGCCCTAGTGTCTCCTTGCATCACTCCTGATGCGGTGATCGGATCTAGGGCAGGCTGATGTATTTTGTAATACCAAACGAGACACAGTGATCGGTTGGAAGGTGATCCATGGAGCCGAAGGAGGGAACAGTGGTCGGACGTCTTCAAGATGTTGGGCCCGGACGAGTTGGCCACATTGTTGAGGGTGTTGGGTTCATCGCAACGTCCCGCGAAACTGGAACTTCCACCGATCGATCTTGAATTGGATGGACCGGCGACCTACCTGAGTTGGTCACGCCATGTGAAGAAAATCCTGGCAGCAAAGAAAGTTGGGGATTTTCTGACAGGGGCGTTGAAGAAACCAGAGAACTCGGCAAGAGATGAGTGGGAGTCGGCCCATATGACCGTGTTAATGTGGCTTCTTAACTCGGTTGTCCAATCGATTGCTGCCACGGTAGATGGCCTCGAGACAGTAATGGAGGTCTGGGATAAGCTGAAGAACATATATGATGGTGTGGGGAACACTGTGCGGGTCTTCCAGGTGAAGGGAGAAATTGATGACACTGTTTAGGGGGAAAAACGGTGCAGGAGTATGACTCCGAGTTGGAGCGACTATGGGTGGACTACGATCACGCCTCTGGTGGGATGTGTTGCAGTGATCCACGGTGCGGGCTTCCAAAATCATCGTGGAAGAAAGGACGATGAAGTTCCAGAAGGGGTTTGATGACAAGTTCGATCAACGGAGAGCTCTACTCCTATCAGACACGACGATTCCTACCCTTTCGGAGGCCATGTCCATTATGATTCAGGAGGAGACGCGTCTTAAACTACAGGCAAGGACAGAAGGGTCTATGCATGTGAAGTCAGCACTAGCGGTTGCGGCTCCTGGTATTACTGGACAGAGGGAAGAGACCCGACAGTTCTACTACTGTGGTGAGGTTGGCCACCTAAGACACGCATGCTCTAAGCCGCCCAAGGAGAGAGATTCGGGGGGCGGACGGGGACGTGGTCGTGGCGGTAGAGGAGGCTATTGGGCAAATTTGGGTATGACTGAGAGTGTGGAGGATCTTGGCGTTATATATACAGAGGAGGAGCAGACCCTCCGGAGCATGATGGAAGGTATCAAGAGGAAGCAGGCGGGCGAGGTGAGCAGAGAGGGAGCTGGGGGGGGGGGGGGGGGGGGGATCGCTATGTACGCCCACCCACCTCCGAATGGATCTCTTGCACTGGCATCTATATCTCTTTCCAGGGCATCAGACTGGATCATCGACTCAGGCGCATCCCGCCATGTGACAGGAAATGCAAGTGAGTTCTCCTCCTAGACCTGTCTAGCCACGGCGGATAGCATCCAGATGGCGGACGACACGTTTCATCCAGTGGTCGGTAAGGGTACAGTTAATTGTTCAGGTTCGGTAACACTTCCCAATGTTTTGAATGCTCTTTCTTTCCTAGTTAGCCTTTTATCAATTAGTTCCATAATTATTCAGCTAAACTGTGTTGTTTCCTTTGATATACCTAAGGTGACGTTCCGGGAGAAAGGGACGAGGCAGATACTTGGGACTGAGACTTGGCATGATGGGCTGTGGTTTCTGTGGGATCGCTATGTACGCCCACCCACCTCTGAATGGATCTCTTGCACGGGCATCTATATCTCTTTCCAGGGCATCAGACTGGATCATCGACTCAGGAGCATCCCGCCATGTGACAGGAAATGCAGGTGAGTTCTCCTCCTATACCCGTCTAGCCACGGTGGATAGAATCCAGATGGCGGACGACAAATTTCATCCAGTGGTCGGTAAGGGTACAGTTAATTGTTCAGGTTCGGTAACACTTTCCAATATTTTGCATGCTCTTTCTTTCCTAGTTAGCCTTTTATCAATTAGTTTCATAATTATTCAGCTAAATTGTGTTGTTTCCTTTGATATACCTAAGGTGACGTTCCAGGAGAAAGGGACGAGGCAGATACTTGGGACTGAGACTTGGCATGATGGGCTGTGGTTTCTGGATCGGGAAGGACTGGATGTGGCTTTGATCTCTGTGGTAGAGACAACGAGGAATGGAGGATAGAAGATGAGTGCAGAGGATGTGCTGATACTCCATCACAGACGGTTGGGCCACCCCTCCTTCAGGACTGTAACTAGGTTGTTCCTACTGTTTTTGATGCAGCAAATAAAACAAAGTTAGTGTGTGATGCATGTGATTTAGGCAAACTCACTGGGAGTTCTTATGCTAGTACGGGCCGAAGAAGCTCTTTCATTTTTGATGTTATTCATTCGGATGTCTGGGGACCTTATACTGCAAACTTTTTAAATGGGTATAAGTATTTTATTGCTTTCATTGACTGTGCATCTCGTGTGGGCAACTCTCATACTCAAGAGGGTTACATGTGCTGGAGCCCAGTGGAGAAAAGATGCTTCGTGAGTATGGATGTGGTCTTTAGAGAGCTGGAACAGTACTACCGGCAAGAGGGAGTCCTACCTACATTAGACTCATCAGATAAAGAAAGTACAATGCTAGAAAGAGAGATGTTGGTGACAGTTCTGGGAGTATGTCAGGGAGGATCTGCAGAGGCGGAGCAGGAGAGCGATGATGATCAAGAGGAGATTGAGGAGCATAGGCAAGGTGTGAGACCCACGACTAAGGGGGAACTGCTGACATACAGTAGAAGGAAAAAGCCTCCAGCAGTACCAGATCCAGGGTCGGTGCCCAGCCAAGCTCCTAGTCCCGTGCCTGCGTCGCCTCCCTCTTCTGGAACACCTACACCTCCACAAGCCTCGGGTGATATCCTTTCTTCTCTCCCTACTTCTTCTCTTATGTTACGGAAGACGACTCGCAGCAATGCGGGAAATCCTCCTAGCAGATACGGTTAGGACCTCGCGTCCTTTGTATCGTATGATCATATCTCCCCTGCACACGAAGCATTCATTGCATCTTTAGATAGTGTTATGGTACCTAACAATTGGCAGGTCATCAAAGCCGATCCGAAGTGGGAGGCAACAATGAAGGAAGAGATAAGGGCCCTTGAGAAGAACAAGACCTGGGAGCTGGCATGGCTGCCAAAAGACAAGATGTCCGTTGGGTGCAAGTGGGTGTTCACCGTAAAGCAGAACACAGATGAACAGGTTGAGCGTTACAAAGCTTGATTGGTGGCCAAGGGGTATAGCACTATAGCCAGACCTACGGCATTGACTACGACGATACATTTGCACCAGTGACAAAGATGAGCACTGTTAGGACCCTCATCAGCCTGGAAGTGAATGGAGGATGGCTGCTACACCAGCTAGATGTGAAGAATGCATTCCTTCATGGAGATCTAGCAGAGGAGGTGTACATGCAGATACCACCGGGATTTGGTACGGCCAAGACAGAAGGCAGAGTTTGCAGACTGAAAAAATCCCACTATGGGCTAAAGAAGTCACCCCGTGCATGGTTTGACTGATTCAGGAGAGCAATGATTGACATGGGATATCACTAGATCAACGCAGATCAAACGGTGTTTTTAGGCAGAATGGAGGTCACACCACCATGCTTGCAGTGTATGTGGACGACATGATCATTACAGGTGATGATGAGCGGGAGATTAGCCGTCTCAAGGGAGCATTAGGTAAGGAGTTCGAGGTGAAAGACCTGGGTCTTCTTCGATATTTTCTTGGGATCGAGATTGCGTATGAGGCCGAGGGGATAATTCTCACTGAAACCGGGATGTTGGGGTGCAAACTTGTTGCGACGCCAATCGATCAAAGGTGCAAACTGAGTGCAGAGGCCGGAGAACCAGTAGATCGGGAAATGTACCAAAGGCTAGTCGGGAAGTTGATCTACTTGAGTCATACACGCCCGAACATATCATTCTTTGTAAGCGTGGTGAGCCGCTACAAGCGTGATCCAAGAAAGGGTAATATGGATGGAGTGTACCAGATTCTGTGATACTTGAAGAGTGCTCCTGGAAAGGGGCTGGCCTTCAGGAGGAATGGACACGTGAGAATCGAAGGCTATTGAGACTCTGACTGGGCTAGCTATGTGGATGATAGGAGGTCCACTTCAGGCTATTGCATATTTGTGGGTGGCAACCTGGTCTCATGGAGGAGCAAGAAGCAGTCGGTAGTGGCCAAATCGACAGCAGAGGCAGAGTACAGAACCATGACAGCAGGGGTTGCAGAACTCATGTGGCTGAAAGGAATGCTCGAGGAATTGAGGCTGCACCAAAAGGGTGGGATGAAACTGTGGTGCGACAGCCAGTCAGCCATCAGTATTGCAAACAATCCGGTTCAACGCGATCGTACCAAACATATAGAGATTGATAGATTTTTTTATCAAAGAAAAGCTTGATAACGGGCTATTGGAGTTGAGCCACGTTTCGACAAAGGGGCAGGTGACAGACTGCTTGACTAAGGGACTTAGTTCAGAGGAGATGATCAGGGGTTGTAACAAGATGGGCTTAGTGAATATCTTTCGTCAATCTTGAGTAGGAGTGCTGTAATATGTAATATGTGTGTGTAACCTATAAATAGCCAAGATGTGGCCCTAATAAGACGGATTTTATTTCAACTTTGTTTACTTAAAGATATGTAGCAACCAAAATAGGGCTCATTGGTTGCTTATAGATGTCTTGGTAAATAGTGATTCTATTCATTCACAAGTGAAATGAAAATCATTTTCAAGCGAGTTTCGGTCAAAAATAATTATACAAATTAATTGCTACTATCCAACTCCGTTCAAATAAATAGTAGATTTACAAACTTCAGTATTTTATTTTTTACGAAATAAATTTAAGCTTTGGTTTTGGGAAGAATAAACAAAAGTCACTCCTACTGGAACTCAACACCATGAAGGTAAAGGTGAGAAATGAAATGTCAATTACAACTGCTTGAAAGTGAACATCAATATTATTTTAACATATATTATAGAATAGAGAATAAATTAAAGAATGTATTTCATGATAATTGAACAAAATTAAATAATGATGAATTAAAATTACTATTTTTATCAAAGAAATATATACTAAACAGTAAACACTCAGTTATGGGTCTTGTAGAGACACAGAAAATAGAGAAATAAATACAAAATTTTATTAATTTCTCAATTTCTCTATTATTTAAAAAAATAACACACAATGTTATTCTACTCACAATCTGTTTGTGGCAAAATATGTTTTAGCACAAAGAACCAATCCAACTACAACCATTGAGCAACACACCCTAGTCGAACCAACCACCATCTCAGTAACACAAGTTTTCTCACATCGTACATCCTCAGTTCCTCCCCCATAGTCCCACTTCAACAACCTTGTCAGCTTTCCACAAACTAGACACAATCTCCTCTTCCCTCCTGAATTTGGCCTGTCCTCACAAATCCTCAGTTTTTCTCCCACAATCCACTTCAAAAACCTTGTCAGCTTCCCCAAACCCGACACAATTTCCTCTTCCCTCTTGAATTTGGCTCGTCCTCCCAAATCCATTATGACCTTATCCTTGCAAATCCAATAAGTTGCCTCTCTTTTTTAATGAACTCAACATCTTTGCCGTCTTCATCGCCGAGTCCACTCCTTCGTACGCATGGTTGCATTTGCACCTTTCGCGGTAATGACTAAATTAAAGAATTCTCTAATGACTTGAGATTGCCACAACCACAATCTGCTCCGCAATGACCAGGGAGGATTGATCAGATTACATGCAACATAAAAATGACTAAAGACCACTTCTTCAGATCACAGTTACAATTTAGACAATTCATGGAAACTTCTCTCATCAATCTACTTTGAGGCCATGACACTTTTTCCAAAGGGGTGTATCATTACACAAAGACTAGCTAAATCTCCGCCAAGATAAGAAAATGAAAGCAGAACAGAAACCATGACATTTTAGGGACCACTGTAATATCAAAGAAATGTCTTAATGAGAAGGGCTATTTTGGAAGAGGTATAATATTTATTATTTAATTAACATATTACTTTACGTTCATCAATTAGTAAGCTCAAATTCTATGTAAAGAGAGACAGATGATGGTTATAGGATCAATTATGAATTGAAATTGGACTTCAAAGCTAGATGACCGACATGTGTGCGTCCCAAGGGTGTATCAGTTTCAATTGGTTGAGAGCATGTCCATCAATTGTAAATGTATCATTCTTCTTCATACAATTTCATGAATACTTACCATTGTCGATGCTAAAGTGCGTGTCCTTCCAAATTTTATGGTCGATGGCAAGCGGCGTGTGATGTTGAATGAATAACACGTATTGTTGATGTGTGGTACTAAGTACTATGCATGGCAAAGTTGAGTCGTAGTCAAGTACTGGCGTAATGATCACAGTTGGTCAAGATGGCGAGTAAAGGTGATGTGGGGGTATGCTAGTGGTGCACAAAACCTACAACGCTAGGTGATCGTTGCAGGATGACACGCTAATCCAACTCTACATGTAATGCAAAGACCGATATTTGACAAATAATTTAAGCAATGTAAGTTTTAGCACCACACAGATATTTGAATAGAAAAACAATTATTTATTTAGGCAATTGGAATGGCTTTCCTCCGCTTGGAGGGCCAAAGCAAAGCGCGCGACGAATGCCCACTCCTGCAAGTTATTAGTGCACAGAAACAAATTTTCACGAACAGAAATCGCAGCAAGATATGATAAATTACCAAATGCAAATGTGAATCAAATAGTACAATAATACAAACGCTCACAAAGTAGAGGGTTGAACCGAGGCACTGAAGATTTGGAGGGACGGATGTGTAGATCGGCGATCGGAGATGGAACCGGTGGCGAGGCGACGGTGACGGTGGCTGCCCTCAGCGGAGAACGGTGCGAACGAACAATAAAATGGTGGATGCGGACACGAATAAGTAGATCCGGGCCGGGGGTGGGTAGATCCGCTATTTAGGGTCGGATCCGGGCAAAAATGGAAAGTTTGTGCGGTGAAAATAACGGATTGGGTGGCTATAATCTTAGATCTGGACTGATCTAGAATTTCTGGGCTATTAGGATGGTGGATCCACGGAGGGGATATGTGGGGGTAGTCGGCTAGGGCAAAGAGACCCTTGGGGTGGCCGGATTTGGTAAGAGATGAGGGCTGGTCGGCCAGCAGTGGGGAGGGGACAAGAGGTGGAGGCGGCCCTGTAGCGGCGGTGGAGAGGCGGCGGGTTTGAGGGGAGGAGGCGGGTTGGGCGGCGGAAAAGGGGCAGCACGCCGGCTGTTTTTCGGGGGCTGGAATGGCGGGCTGCAGCGGGTGAAACGATGGTTTGAGGCATGGAAAATGAAGGTGGGGTAGGGATTACCTTGGGGAGGAGTTTGGAAGCCTAGGAGTCGTCACCTAGGGTTCCACGACGTCGGCACCAGGGAGGGATCGCGGGATTCCGGGATTCAATGTCTCCAAAATCTGCAATGCCTTGGTTCAACCACTTAGACCAATATTTATAAGAAGAGAACATATTAGGGTTTCACCATCAACGGCTATGATTGGCCGGTGGGATCGGCCACTAAATACATGAAAATAAACTCAAAAAAATAAACAAATATATGTTTCTGACTCGCGGCGACGTGTCGGACGCAATCGCGGAGTCCGATCGTCGATCCGTGCACGCCATATATGGCAAGTCGCCAGATCAGCCCCGAACGGGCCCAAAGCTCTTGTCCGTCTCTGCTCCGCATCAATCTCCCCAGCTTGAAAGTATTCATCTCCCGATGAATTGAGATCAGAATTCTCTCGATGAATGCCAGGTACAACTCGAAGAGGTCCGTCGGGAGTCGTCCAAGTGTCGTCGACGGAATAGTGTCCTCGCTCATCAACTCCCCCTGACTGAAAAGTTGTCATCTCCGGTGTATGGAGACGGTCGTGCTGAAGTCGAAGTCCAGGGGCGAATCGATCAAGCTCTGCTGCAAGTATCCTAGTGTCAACTGCGTCGGGGCGGCCCCGCCAATGTACCCAGTAGCCACAACGCGACCCATCTGAAGTAGGAACAAGCTGGTGGAATCTGAACTCTGTGATGCTCTCATCTCTCGAAAGGTGGGTCCCGGTACTATCGGTGGTGTCGGTGGTGAAACCAGAGAAGACGAGTCCCCAGGTGGATGGGTGTCAACAGTAGGTGGACTGGAGTGGCCACTAGACGGCGGTGACGTATAATGGTGGTAAGGTAATGACAGTGGGAGTGGGGGTGGCTGGGTATCTCCACTGCTCGGGTCCACATACTCGTGAGGTTCGTAGTATGGAGTCAGATCCTCAACATTAAACACCAGGTGAATTTCCATACTAGCCGGGATATCGAGTCGGTATGCATTTGTCCCAATGCGACTAATAACATAGTACAGACTCGTTCTCCTAGCGCTTAACTTTTTGGCAGACCCCGAAGGGAGCCTCTCGGGGAAGATTCGTACCATTACCCTTTTGCCTTCATTAAATATTCGTTCTCGCTTTCGCTTATCTGCATGGGCTTTCTAATATTCATTACTTGTTATTATTCGTCGGCAAACCGATTCATGCAACTCATGCAAATGTCGTGTAAAATATTCAATAGACTCATGCAGGTAATGCAAATGATGCAAATACAACACGATAGACACGGTACACTTCTTATAGGAAAATCTAATAATGTCTGAGATGTCTCTAAAATGGGGTGGCCTATCAGGAGGTTCTTTCGGTGGAGTGTAGACAAACTCATCCCGTGTGTGATGATTGCTCAGATGACCATGAGAGACAACTATACTCAAATACGCGCTCGTAAAGAGCCAAATGTCTTTCGGGCAACGTAGTACATCAGGGGGGGTCCCCAAGAGGTGTGTAAGAAAAGTCATCATGAAGCAGACAACCATCTGAGTGAAAATCGTGTACACCGACTAGAAGTCGTGACTCTAAAATATGGTGAGCGTCCCAGACAAGAAAGAACTCATCGGGTAGCTCAGCGGGTGACGTGTCCCAAAATTCATCCAGAATGTGAGGCGTCATAAGGTATGTCCTCACAATATGAATATACGCAAGTGGACTCAAGGTAGGCCCTACATATGTCATGCTCCACTCAAGGTCCTTTCTCTGGGGCAAGGCCAGAGATGAGAATGAAAGAGGCGTCATACCTGAGTGGCTCACCTGAGTCTCAACCTCACCAAGATGTGGCGGATCATCAGGAGGCTCAATAGGGGGCTCGTCATAGGGCTCTTCACTAAGGTCAAGGTCCTCCCGATGAGTACAATCAAAAGGGGTAGTGTCCCTATGCATGGGTGACATAGCCACTACGAGATCAACACCGAGCTCTGAGCTCTCGATCGTAACGTGGCTCAGGGTAATGCCAAGGGAAAAGTGACATAGATCTACGCTCAAGAATGGGTCTGCGGGTGCGGTGTCAAGACATGAGTCTAGGGTATGAGTGTCAATAAACCCCGGACATGCAAAAAGTGGAGGTGTGGGTGAGGGGCACAACACTGCAGACTCAATAGGTCGCTCAGGCTCACTCTCCGTCGGAGTCACAAGAGACGGGTCAGAAACAAGAGATAGGTCACTCACGGGGCTAAGCATCTCGCTGGGGTGAGAGCAATCTGTATCAGGTATCCCTTCCGTCGTGGGTGGTAGGGCAGTTGTAGGCACCGTGGTGACCTCAGTATGAGGACTCGTACTGCGGAGGTCAAGGTGAGGGTCCAACCGACCAACAATGGCGGATCTCAAAGATTGTTCGTAATGAAGGGCAAGCTGATACGTGTGCATGAGGGACTTCGAGCTATGATAAACCACCTTAGTACGAATGTCAGATCGAAGCCCAGACCGGAATCTACAAGTGGTCATGGCTGACTCCTCTCGGATATCGCTGCTCACTACCAACTCATCAAAGCAATCCCTGTACTCAAAGACAGACATGGATTCTTGTTGAAGGAAAAATAATTGGTTGAGCAAGCGACTCCGATATGATGAAGGTAGGTACCTCTGACACAATGTACGCTTCATGTCTATCCAACTAGTGATGCGACGAAGACGGTCTCGCTCGCGGGTCCTCTCAACGCTAGCCCAATATGCCATTGCCTGATCTAAAAGTCTAAGTTTCACAAACTTAACGCGATGCTCACCGAATAACTCAAAGTGATCAAGATAATACTCAATATCCACGAGCCAATAACTGAAAGACTTGGGACTCGATGAGTCGTCAAAGGAAGGAGAAACTGTACGAAACTGACTCTCAAGTTCTCTCTCAAAGTGACGATCCTCATAATAGTCATCCCTAAGGTAATCGAGTCGAGTCGAAGGATCAACACGATCCGCTCGCGTGCAAGGATATGAACAACGACAATCATCATACTGATCGTCTTTGACATAGTGAGGTTGTGTCGGTGGGTCGACACTATCTCGAGAAGTGGTGTGCCGCAGACGATAATAATCATCATGATAACGTGAGAATTTCTCTGAAGTCGCTCTATGAGATTGGGTATAGGCGGACTCAGAATTCCCAAAGTGAGGAGAGGAACGACGACAATAATTAGTCATGAATGAACCTAAAGACTCTATATGACCTACCACTACAAAGCATGCAAATGACTTAACCTCCCTCTAATATCAAAATGATGTAGGGGTAGGCTAGTGGTGCACAAAACCTACAACGCTAGGTGATCGTGTCAGGGTGACACGCTAATCCAACTCTACATGTAATGCAATGACCGGTATTTGACAAATAATTTAAGCAATGTAAGTTTTAGCACCACACAGATATTTGAATAGAAAAACAATTATTTATTTAGGCAATTGGAATGGCTTTCCTCCGCTCGGAGGGTCAAAGCAAAGCGCGCAGCGAATGCCCCCTCCTGCAAGTTATTAGTGCACAGAAACAAATTTCCACGAACAGAAATCGCATCAAGATATGATAAATTACCAAATGCAAATGTGAATCAAATATAACAATAATACAAACGCTCACAAAGTAGAGGGCTGAACCGAGTCACTGAATATTTGGACGGGCGGATGTGTAGATCGGCGATCGGAGATGGATTTGGTGGCGAGGCGACGGTGACGGTGGCTGCCCTCAGCAGAGAACGGTGCGAACGGACAATAAAATGGTGGATGCGGACACGAAAAAGTAGATCCGGGTCGGGGGGTGGGTAGATCCGCTATTTAGGGTCGGATCTGGGCAAAATGGAAAGTTTGTGCGGTGAAAATAACGGATCGGGTGGCTATAATCCTAGATCTGGACTGATCTAGAATTTTTGTGCTATTAGGATGGTGGATCCACGGAGGGGATATGTGGGGGTAGTCGGTTAGGGCAAAGAGGCCCTTGGGGTGGCCGGATTTGGTAAGAGATGAGGGCTGGTCGGCCAGCAGTGGGGAGGGGACAAGAGGTGGAGGCGGCCCTGTAGCGGCGGTGGAGAGGCGGCGGGTTTGAAGGGAGGAGGCGGGTTGGGCGGCGGAAAAGGGGCCGCAGGCCGGCTGTTTTTCGGGGGCTGGAATGGCGGGCTGCAGCGGATGAAACGATGATTTGAGGCGTGGAAAATGAAGGTGGGGGTAGGGATTACCTTGGGGAGGAGTTTGGAGGCCTAGGAGTCGTCACCTAGGGTTCCACGACGTCGGCACCGGGGAGGGATCGCGGGATTCCGGGATTCAATGTCTCCAAAATCTGCAATGTCTTGGTTCAGCCACTTAGACCAATATTTATAAGAAGAGAACAAATTAGGGCTTCACCATCAACGGCTATGATTGGCCGGTGGGATCGGCCACTAAATACATGAAAATAAACTCAAAAAAAATAACCTAATATATGTTTCTGACTCGCGACGACGTGTCGGACGCAACCGCGGAGTCCGATCATCGATCCGGGCACGCCATATATGGTAAGTCGCCAAATCAGCCCCGAACAGGCACAAAGCTCGTGCTCGTCTCTGCTCCGCATCAAAAGGTGTTCTTTTGCAGCATGGGTAACTGTCACTGGGAGCAACCGCCCTTCACTCCTTCCTTTTCCACGTCCTTCTCCCGTCTTCTTCCTACCCTTCAATACAGAGAAGCAAGCTTCATCCCACGAAAAAATAAGGCTCTTTTACGTGTGACATGCTCGCCAACAGAAAAAAAATAAAGCTCTTCTTAATGTGACACGGTCTCCCACAATAAAAAGAACCTTATTTCATAGTATAATATATATATACACACACACACACACACACATACAAGCATCTCCACACGGGTTACGCCCATGCTCGATTATCTCGGGAGGACTGCGCCCACATGCAAGCGAGATGATATGGTCATCGCATATAAAAATAGCCTTACTTAATAGTATAAGATATATAATATATATAAGAAGTATGACTTCAAAAATAGATTATTGAGCAGCCAGAGCAGGTTTGGCCTGTTCATACTAGCATGAGCCATGAAGTAACAATGATCTCAAAAATTAGATTCATGTCAACTAAAAATCAAAACTTAATCATTAAGCAATGACCACCACAATTTTTCTTTATGAAAGTAGTTTCTTCGTGCATGATTGTCACATGGATGTGCATTGTGAAAACTTTAGAAACAATTGACTTACAGAAAAAGATAATAAGAAGAAAAGTGTGAGAAGGCTTTGAACAATCAGGAAACTTGTACTAATGCTCATGCACTAGGTAAGCAAGCTCCTTTAGAAAAGATAGGACTAGCAATCATTGAAGATAAAGGCTATGTTTGGCGCAACTTTTTTGCTCCGGAGAGTTTGGACAAAAATGCCATGCATGTTTGGCACGATAACGGTTATGACCACCATCAAAAAAGAAAATTAGTTTTGAACATAAAAGTGGATGAAGTTCCTTAGGTGAGGTCGGTCAGACGTTCACGAACGACAAATCAAAACAATCATTTTTGTGACCGTAACCGCCGCGCAAAACTAAGTTATTAAAGGCACAAGGCACACCGAGGCGCAAACGGGTTTTGGAGCCTCGGTGCAAGCGCGCGCTTAAGGCATATGAGACACAAAAATGAAAAAAATTATAGTTTATTAAATACAAAAAACACATAAAATAAATCTACCACCATATCAACAAACTAGAATTGCAAATATCACAGCCCAAAAAACAACCAGCGTTAAAAAGTCAGATTTCAAATAAAAAATCAGTGAACTGGGCAATAAGTTCACTGAAAGAGACTTGAAACCGTCAGGCACACCCAGTGTTTGAACAAGGCACGTGCCTAGGGTAACTCGTCCGACTCTGCCTTGTAGAGGCGAGGCCGGTATGCCTGATGCCTCTGGTGCGCCTTTAATAAATAAGGCGCCAAACATAGCCAAAGTGAAAAAATAAAGTCGTTTGGGCTTGTCAAACTAAAGGGTAAAAATCTATCAATAAAATAAATAGATAAAATTTACATTAAATAACTAACGGGGAAAATGATAGTCCAAAATCCACATGTCTAAAAGTTATACAAAAACCATTTTAACAAAATAGAATGAACATGCATGCAATCACCGCAAGAATTGCAAGCTCATAATTTATAAAGCAAACCAGAAAATGAGATGAGCCTCGTGATGCAGATTAAGCGCATACAATTTACGCAAAAAATGCATTTTCAAAAAAATGAAATCAGAAAATGAGAAAAGCATGATGATGTCCATTGAGTGCATTCAACCCCTCTATTAAATAAAATATAAATAAGAATCTCAAATCATTAGGCTCTGTAAATCAAACACATTTAAATTAAATATAGATAAACACTCGAACAAATATGCCTTTGGAAATAAATAATTAAAGTGCAAAAAAGACAGTTTAAAGCTACATGTAAAATCAAAAAAAATCATGGAAATATAGTATATACAGCAGAGTTGCATATTTCATCATGGACTTGTGTATTTCATTATTTATTCACGGTGTAATTGATGAGTATTTCTGCTTCATAATGATAAGGGTATTGCATATATAACAAAAATGTTCGAGCTATTCGTAGATGTGTTTCGAAATGTAGTGCTATGCATTGGAGTTCTTCAGTAATTTACAGCTATGTATTGTGTGCAGATTCTAGAATGACTTGCACAGATTTTTCAAGGTAATAATTTAGGTACAATAGTAATTTCAGATGATAAATAACTTTAAACGGAAATATTCAGTCAATATGTAAAAAAATATACAACTTTGTGATCTTAAAACAACAATACACATCAAACACACGGGGAATACATAAAGAAATGAACTGATTTCTACAAAATTTGCAGTGTTCAAAGGGCAGTCTTATATATCCACATTACAATTCCAAACATATCTCTAATGAGAATTTTCAGCATACAATACTTTTTACTAGTGAGGATGCAACAATAACCCACTACTTTAAGCCTTCAATCCCAAAAAACTAACCATAAAATATTTTCACTATAAAGTTTTTGCCAACCATCATATGAAGAAATAGACAATATAAAATCTTAAAATATTTAAGGATTTCAACAAAAATCAAAGTAATCTTCCAACTTCCACCAAAACATCTCTGAAACATACCAAAAAAATGCTTAATAACTAGATACCCAAAAACATATATTTCCAATAACTAAATTCAAGTGAAAACAAAAAAAACATGATAAACGAAACTACCTCAGGTGCATCCTTTTTAGCAGCGGCGGCAGTGGCCTTCTTCTTCTTCCCGAGCTCAACGCCATAGTGCTGGAGATACCACTGCTTGAAAGGGGCGGCATCAACTTGTATGATAGCGCTTTTCACGAGGGTCTGCGTCCTCACAAGCTCGTTATTTGACGCATTGTAAACTACGTCCAGGATTCTAGTCTTGCGGGTGATAGCTTCGCTTCCCCAAGAGTAGTTTCCTGTATCTAAACGAAGAGCTCTCCACTTGACGTTTCCTCCGCGAACCCTAACCCTCCTCACCGTTTTATTGCTGGAAAGCTTGGTGTTCGCCGGCTGTCGGCCAAGCTCATACCTTCAAAATAGATAAAAAAGAAAACCGGATTGAAGCAAGATCTACATAGAATTGGGATTGAAGAGTTTGGATTGAATGAACAAAAGATAAGTGAAGGTTGATTACTTCCTCTTCTTCCTCCAAGCCTTCTTCTTGCCACCTGTGGCGCGCCTCTTGTGCAGAGAATCTCGTGAGATACCTGTATAAAGAAGAAGAAGACGAATGAAACAAATTCGGGGAGCTAAACTCGTGATGATAGATGTTTACCCATTCTTGCAGTGGCTCCCTCGCGCTTGCTCGGTGTTGTAGCCGATCTTGCGACGGCGGGCGGATCAGTGGCCGCCTCAAGCTCTCTCCGTTGTCTCCTGCCGGGGCTTTGCAAGACCGAAACCCTAGATTAATAATTTGATATTTCGTATTTTATTTAAAGGATTACGCCGCTCATAATTTATTTTAATTTTATTTTAATTAATGCTTAACAATTTTATTTTAATTAATGCTTAAATAATGTTTCCTCCGCGGGCGGATCAGTGGCCGCCTCAAGCTCTCTCCTTGAAATTATTGGTTCCGTAATGTTGGACAAAAACATCATTCTCAAACAATGCATTTTTGGTATAACAAATGTTACAATAAAGAAATTAGTTTGACACATTAGATTTTGGCTTTGACAATGACATTTTTGTCCAACCTCACGGATGCAGATAAGTGAATGAACTTTAATTATGTATTTATTAGTTATTATTGATGGGTTCACCAAAAATTAGTTCGAGTTGGTTTGGAATTGGACCGAATTATTGCCCAAGCAGGCCGAGCTAACCAAGCAAGACCCATGGGCGGGCCATACCCGTCTGAGACACCCGAACCAACGTAAGCTACACCCCCAGGCCCGAGCTTGCGCTCATACCTACGTGCACGGCCAGCACGCACGTGTCGCCACACACGCTAATGCACGACAATTGCATGCACGCCCACGGGTTCAGCCAGTGCGTGTCCGACGCTCACCCTCTTTTTTCACGCTGCTGATTTTTTGTTTGGGAGGTCGTCACCACCTCGCTGAAAAAAAATACCTAGGCCACCCGGACTCCCCGGACCACCAGTGGGGGCGCTTTTGTCTTTTTTTGAAAAATGATGATCCTGGTAACCAAAATCACGCAACCTTATTCATCAACTCAAATACTAATCAGACACAATTACCATTACGTCCCTCAAAAAAGCTATAAAAAGTCGCAAATACCTTCATTTAGGGCTGAGCATATTATTCGAAACTCAAAAATCGCTCGAAAATCGTTCGACAATTGAGCCGTATCAGAATCGGTTAAAATTATTTCGACTCAATTTGAGTCGATTCAATATTTCGAGTCGATTTCGAGTCATCCATGAATCGCTCGAAATATGATTCGAATCAACTCGAATTAATTAAAAAAAAATTATGTATTTATTAATATATTCTTATTTTAAGATTAAAAATAACAAAATTTAAACATAAATAAAAAGAATGAAGGCTTTAATTGTTTCATTTGCTAAATTTATAGGTTGTCTAATTTTATTTTGAGCAAACTAGTAATAAAACAAAAAATTGCTAAATTTCGAGCCGACTTGATTCGATTTCGAGCCGACTCGATTCGATTTTGAACCGACTCAATTCGATTTCGAGCCGACTCGATTCGATTTCGAGCCGATTCGGAATCGAGCCATTTCGAGTCAAGCCGTCTCGACTCGAAATCAATTTCGATTTCGAGCCGAGTTCGAGTCGAAAATTTCAATTTCGAGGCGAGTCAAAATCGCTCGAACTCAACTCGATATCAGTCCTACCTCATTTGAAGACAAACTATTAAGGAGAGAAGAATGCTCTGAAGTTTTTTTGTGATGACTTGAAACTCCGTTTGTTTTCTTGCTCAAGTGGTCATTCTATGCGCTCTCTCACTCAAGTGGTCACTCTATGCGCTCTCTCACTCTCTCGCTCAAGCTGGACTTCGATCTCCAAGTGCTCACTCCAGTGCTTGCTCCATAAGCCACTCTCGTGAGCGCCAATAAGACTCAACTACTATTCCGCCTCCAAGTACTTATAAATGAAGCTGTGGTCTGTAACTCTCATAAAATCTCTAATTCTTGTAACCGTCTGCAAAATTGTGGAATTTTGTTGGCACCGAACTGACCCCGTAGTTTTTTCACTTTTTGGGTTTTACCAAGTAAAACGTTTCATTTTCAATTTACTTTTGACTATTTGCGCTCTTGGCACAATCTCGAACTAAAATGGTTCGATTCCCCGACCAGAAGAGCACTAAATGACCCGCAACCATATAAAGAAATTTTTTAATGATATGTTGGAGCCAAAAATGTCCCTGAGTGGGGTGGCCAGCAAAGGAAAGAGTGGTTCACAAGCGATCTATTACTGGCCCTGCGGACGATGTGAGAGATTGAAAAGAGCATGAAGAGAAAGTGACGCAGGTTGTAGCGAACACCAAATTTGACCTGTCGCGGTGAATGTCTTCCTTGCGACGGGCCTCTTGATTCACTGTAAAAAGGATTACAAGAGTGTTCGGGCAAGTACAAGGAGAAATAAGAGATAAACTTGACCAGACTTAGTGCCCACACCAACCACTAGACCAGTTCTAGGCTAAGTCTGTTTGTTCCAAGCCTCCATGTTCCTAATTTATACTTGTGGGTATGCAACTTGGACGATTCACGAATTGAAGGGCTTTTCACGTCTTATTAACTACGATACTAATTGTGCAACCGCCAGAGGTACACTTAGAGTCGGGCAGCGAGGGTTGAGAGAAGAGACCGTGAGTAACTGCACCGTACCACTGAAGCCGATGTTAAAGAGACTAGTCTGCTCGGGCTCCAAGAGAAGCACTCGCCCCGACTTTTGGATCGGATCCACGAAGCTACTTTGCGAGACACCGTCTGTTAGATGCACACCCTGGAATTTATTGAAGAGTGCCTGCGCCGGACATTGCCACTGACCAGGAATGCCCGTCTGAAGACCCTACGAACTCTGGGAATGTCCGCCTGGTAAGCTCTCCCACCCCGATGTCTGATGCTCGCCTTAGCCGTCACAGGATTTTAGGTTAACTTGATCCCCACACTTTTTTGCAGACCGTGCGGGCTCCAGAATAGTAAACTAGTAAACGCAAAGGCTACGACTTGCATCCTGCGCTGCCTTGGGCTTATAAATAGCACAGGATGGCCCACCCCTCTTAGCCACTTTCCCCCCAATTCTTGACTTCGTCCGCTTAGTGAAAATGACCGTGATGAACCAAGATGTCCTGGAAAAGGTGATGGTTAGGGCCAACAAGTTAGCGAAACCTCCTCAGCGCGAACTCCCGCTGAAAATTTGCCGAAGAAGGCGGGTTCGTAGGAAAACTTGCGAAAAACGATGACCAGGAGAGCTCGTCTAGTCATAATGCCAACGGTCATTAGGGGCTCCTCCCTAAAGAACGCTATATTAGAGGGAAATATCTGAGTGTCGATGAACCCGGTGAGTGGGCCTATCACCCGAAAGTCTATCGGGGAAGAGGTGTCGATGAAGGCTCTATCCCTCCTGCGGATGCCTGTAGATATGGACGCAGGAACGCTCCAAGGTCTGCCATCCTGACATTCGATGCCTCTGAGGGAATATTTTCCCGCACGACATCTGATGTGGTTGATAGGAGCCGGGAGAGCGCCACAACGAAGGATCAACTATGGATAACACAGTTGGAGGAAGAGACCGTCAGGATACCTCTAGGGAGCAAAAAAGTAAAATCCCCCTACTGGTAATTGAGCATGATTGAGGGGAGATTTTTTGCATAGAACCACCGCCTTACGTCGACACCAACTCACAGGTTAGTCATCACCACAAGATGCTGATCCTCCCGGCAAGTTCGATCATGATACAAGGCCAATGAGAAATGAAGTATAGTGAATAACATTAGTCCACAATCATATATATATATATCAAGAGAATTAGTCCACAATGAGAATCAATAAAGAAAGTGTGGGGTTATGCCCGATACATATCCAAATAAAAAGGTACACACTCTCTCTCACCACAAAAATACGGAATCTAAGTAATACTCTCATCAACCTAAAGTCAGGTAGTAGTAGAAGTAGTAGTGCGTGTTCTCTGCTCCTGATGTCCTGCCACCTCATACTGTTGGTCCTCCGGGTCGTACTGTGGTTGCGGCTCCACACGCTCCTAAAATGATGTGGCCCACGACCGTTAGTCAAAAAGACTAAGTTGCTTTGTGCTTGCCTTACCCCCGCGACTCCTAGACACCATGTGGGAGGATGAAAGTAGGGACAACAAAGCAGTTTTAAAAAGGCATGTGACATGGCATTAAGCTAGCAGCTGTGTATATAAAAAACTATAACTACAAGTAAGGACTAAGCTAGCATTAACTAGTTAAATAAGTAAACAGTAAAAGCAGTAAGGAAAGTGCGGCGCATCATGTAAAGTAAATTAACTACACTTCAACATTATCATAAATGTGTATATTGACTTATATGAATGTCCATACAAACTTATAAATAAAGATTTTTGGTAATATAAGTCATCATATAAAAAAACTCATACTAGTTTATATGATGATGATTTGCAATTATGAATGATACGATATGTAATGTAATGTCTATGTTATGCTTATATAAGTACAGCTCATACACACGGCTCTATGCATACAGACCTTTAGTTCCCAATTTCGTAGGTAGCTAACCTCTCGGGCACCCCCATCGTGGTCAAACAATGGCAGGGTAGCAGACACCTCCCCACCTAGGTGGGTATATTGTGTCCATTGATCCCAATGTCCCAGATTTGTAAGAAGTCAAACAAGTTAATGGTATACACATAATTGTATTTGATGTATATTTAAGTTCATGCATGCAGTTGGTCTATGCCATATTGATTGGACAGGTGGTCCAAGTGGCATTGACAGGTGGACTCAATGAAGCTGACTGGAAAGGAAGAAATTTGCCTAAGTCTGCAGGCATTAAGTGAAGCAAGCTCACTCAACACCAGATATCAAGGCAGTTGTTGGAGAAACAAAAATTTACTAAGTCCACGGGCGTTGACTGAAGTCAATTCACTCAACTCCATGCAACTAACAATGCTGAGAGAAGGCAGACAGTCAAAGATTTAAGTGTTGGCAAGACAGAAATGCGGCTAAGTCAACAGGCGTTGAGCGAAGACAACTTACTCAACGCCATATAGCCAAAAGCATTGAATCAAGCAGCTTCAATTAAAGCCACAACAAATATGTCAAAGAATTTGGCTAAGTCCAGAAGCATTGAGTGAAGCTTGATCTCTCAACGTCATGTTGTTTATGTCAAAGCCAAAAAGAAGGAGACAGAAAATCGACTAAGCCCAAAAGCGTTGAGTGAAGTTTGTTCACTCAACGCAAAGATCAAAAGGCTTTGAGTCAAGCTAATGCACTCGACGCTAGATTTCAGAGGCAAAGACAGAAAGCGTTGAGTGAGGCCAGCTCACTCAACGTCTTAAGACAGAAGGAGATTTGTGTTGAAGTTAGTGACCGGGCGGTCTGGCGGTCTGGCTTGACGGGTTGATGACCGCACGGTTTGGCGGTTACCCTTCAGCAGTTTGGTTGCTGTGTGTTGCTGTCTGAGGTCCAAGCGGTCTAGCGGGTTGTCTCTGGCGACTTGGAGACCGGGCGGTCTAGCGGTCTCCCATGGCGATCTCTCTCTCTCTGGTAGTAGCCGAGCGGTTAGCCCTTCTGCCTAACCGCGCGGCTTGTGCGGTTTGTGTCTGTATAGTCCGCTAGTGTCATGTAAATTTTTAGTCCCACATCTCTTATTTGTATTCTCTCTTCTCTCCTACATTCTATATAAGGGAGGCCATACCTTTATAATAGATACCTTTTTTGGATAATAAAATTTCAGTTAAAACCATTTCGGTTTGTTTTTGTTCGGTTTTTACATGGTATCAGAGGACTCGATCTACTCCTCCTGATTCTGTGTCTTCCCTGTCCGCGCGGCTTGTCTCGCCGGTTTGCACCCTGTCCGCGCGGCCTCTTCCTCTTCTTGTTGTTGCCCTCTATGTGCGCGACTTTTTTGTTTCCTATTCTAAGTCGTCGCCTCCTGTCGCAGCGACCTGTTTTGTCGCTGCTCCTGTTCGCGCGGCCTGTCCTCTAGCCGTTCGACTTCTTCCCCTCTGGTTGGGTCTGCAGCTTGGTCGTGGCTTTTCTGGCCGCTGGTTTCTACCCTCGTGACCGCTGCAGCTTTTCTTCTTCCTATCCTTGCAGGTTGTTTCCTAACCGCCCGACTTCCCTTTTCCTTCTCCTATGGCTCTTTCTGATGCCTCTACTGCCACCACCCCTGTCACCAATCCGGCTCCGCCTCTTCCACCTACTCCTTCCGGGAACCTTGGCACCGTTTCCAAGCTTGTTGGCTCCAACTACCCGGATTGGAGCGCCTCTTTCACCTTTCTACTTCGCTCACAACGCAAACGCCACCATCTCGTTGATGACCCACCTCCTATCACTTCACCTCTCTTTGATGACTGGGATGCGAGTGACGCGCTTGTGCGTACTTGGATCGCGAACAGTCTTTCCGATGAGTGCCTTCCCGTCATACGTCATGATGAGACGGTCAAGGCCGCTTGGCTTCATCTTGCCGCTCTGTACTCCAAGGGGGCTCAGACGTCCCGCATCTATACGTGGTATGCGGACCTCTTTGCCTGTCCTACCTTGTCTCCTGCTGCTGCCTACCAACAGGTTCAGGCTCTTGGGGCTGAGATTCTTCAGAATCGCCCCTTTTTTGTGGATTTGGCTCAACAACACAAGCACTTCCAGGAGCTTCTGGTTGTGTGTTATCTGCTTCGGCTTCCTGATACTTATGACATGATCTGCCAGAAAATTCTGGGTGAGGCAGAATCTCCTACCTTAGATGCCACTGCTGCCCGCATCGCTGCTGTCACCTCTCTCCTTCAGCGCCCACTTTTGCCCGCTCCTCCTCCACCGGATAACTATTCTCATCACACTCAGCGGAGTGGCTCTGGTAGCCGCAGTCACCAGTCCGGCAGCTGTGCTTCTTCCCGCTACCTTTGCTCTCATTGTGGCCGCACCAGACATACTTCCGAACGTTGCTGGACGAAGCATCCCCATCTTCGCCCCTCCGGTGACTCTTCCAAGCTGTCTGCCTCTGTTGTCACATCCTCAGGTAGTGCCCACATGGTGACTCAAGGTAAATGACTCATCGACTCTGGTGCAACTAATCACATGACAGGCAATCCTCAGTGCTTCTCTTTACTCGAACAACATGATCGGTTGCCCCCGGTCCTCGTTGCGGATGGTTCTCCCTCCCCGGTTCATGAGACGGGAGTGGTTCATGTTACTCCGTCACTACGACTAGCGGACACTCTCTATGTGCCCAAGTTTCCGTGCAATCTATTGTCTGTTACCTCTTTATGCAAGCAGCTTCAGTGTTCTGTGACATTTACTCCGACTTCTTGTTCTTTTCAGGATCCGAGCTCCCACCGGACGATTGCTGCTAGGACTGAGAGCGACGACCTCTACTTCCTCGACAACGTTTCCGCCTTGTCCGCCTTCTTCTCTTCTTGTACGGATCTTCTCCAGTGGCATCTCCGCCTCGGTCATCCTCCACCACGACTTCTACATCAGCTTCTGCCCCACCTCCCTCCGTCTAGTACTCCTCTCCAATGCGACGCCTGTCAACTAGGCAAGCATCACCGTTCCTCCTTCCCACCGAAGCAAGGTCGGGGCTCTACTCGTCCTTTTGATCTTGTTCACTCCGATTTCTGGGGACCTTCTCCTACCCTCACCATTGGCCGGGGTAGTTCTTATTTTGTAACTTTTATAGATGATTTTTCTCGATGTAATTGGGTGTATCTCCTCCGAGATCGCTCTGAACTTTTAGATGTATGGATCTCTTTTTATCAGTTAATTAAAACTCAGTTTAATGTTTGTATTAAAACATTTCGCTCCGACAATGCTAAAGAGTATTTGAGTCATGCTTTTATATCTTTTTGTGTGCAACATGACATTATTCATCAGACTAGCTGTGTTTACACCTCCCAACAAAATGGGGTGGCGGAACGCAAAAACCGTCACCTCCTCGATGTGGCTCGCACATTGATGACCCAGATGCATGTCCCTCACTCTTATTGGTGCTATGCTGTTCTCCTTGCCTGCTACCTCATCAATCGCATTCCATCTACCGTTCTCCACGGGAAAACACCATTCTCCATTCTGTATCCGGGCAAGGACCCTTTTCCTCTCCCTCTCCGAATCTTTGGATGCACTGCATTTGTGCATACCCCATCTGCCACCTGTGACAAGCTATCCCCTCGCTCCACCAAATGTGTCTTTCTGGGGTACTCCACCACTCAGAAAGGCTATTGTTGCTTTAACCCTGTTCTTCGTCAGCAGTTCGTCTCTGCTGACGTTACCTTCTTCGAGAATGCCTCCTACTTCTTGGCTGAATCCTCCTCTCTTTCCCCCGCTTCCTCTCCTCTTCCCCCAGCTTCTGATTCTCCTACTATTCCCTTCGTTCCCTCGTCTCCTACCGAGATATCCACCCCTCCGCCATCTCCGTCCCCTCCTCTCGCTCCACCTCTCTCTCCCACCTCTCCACCACCGTCTCCATCCTCTCCGCCGCCGTCTCTCTCTTCTCCCGGGCCAGCTCTCTCTGCCACGGACGCTCCGGATACCGAGGGAGCCGCCGACCTGGATCTCCCTGTGGCTCTTCGAAAAGGGGTGCGGACATGTACCCTCCACCCCCTTGCTGCTGTTGTTTCATATGATCGTCTTACCCCTTCTCGCAGGGCCTTTGCGCTGGCTATCTCTGCCACTGCCACGCCTCGTTCCTATCAGGAGGCCCTTGTTATTCCCCACTGGAAGCTGGCCATGGATGAGGAAATGACGACCCTCACGGAGCGTGGTACCTGGACTCTTGTTCCTCCTCCCTTCGGTACTGATGTTGTTGGCTGTCGCTGGGTCTTTGTGGTCAAATTTGGCCCCGACGGCACGGTGGACCGTTATAAAGCTCGCCTTGTTGCTAAGGGCTTTACTCAGACATATGGAGTTGATTACTTTGACACTTTCTCTCCGGTGGCTCGTCTCAGCACAATCTGAGTCCTTCTCTCTGTGGCGGTCAATCGAGAGTGGCCGATTTCGCAGCTGGATGTCAAGAATGCCTTCCTTTATGGTGATCTTCAGGAGGCTGTCTATATGGAGCAACCTCCAGGGTATGTTGCTCAGGGGGAGACCCGAGTATGCCGGTTGAAGAAGGCAATCTATGGCCTTAAGCAGAGCCCTAGAGCTTGGCTTGACAAGTTCAGCGGCATCGTGGCGGCCGTTGGTTTTGTGCGCAGCTCTGCCGATCACTCGTTATTTATTCGCAAAACCTCCTCGGGCCTAGTGGTTCTTGCTGTGTACGTCGATGATATTCTTCTAACTGCGATGATCAGGAAGGGGTAGCCTTGACAAAGCGGCATCTTCGTCAACATCTGGTCACGAAGGATATGGGCTCTCCGAAGTATTTTTTGGGGATTGAAATCTCTCGGAAGCCCAATTCCTTAGTCCTCTCCCAGCGTAAGTATGCTCTAGATCTTTTAAAAGAAGCAGGATTGACTGGAGCCAAACCTGCCCGATGCCCCATGGCTATTGGCGAAGACAAAATCTGGACGGATGATTCGCCCCTTCTTTCAGATACTACGCGGTACAGGCGTCTAGTTGGTAAGCTCATATATCTCACAGTGACCAGACCCGACATTTCCTATGCTGTGGGGAAGGTGAGTCAATTCATGCAAGCTCCTAAGGAGTGCCATCTACAGTCCGCCTTGAGGATCTTGGAGTATGTCAAAGCAGCGCCTGAGAAAGGATTACTCTTTCAGAAGAATGGTCACCTGAGGGTTGAAGCATACTCAGATGCGAGTTACGCTGATGACAAAGGGGATCGCAAATCTACCTCCGGTTTCTGCACCTTTGTTGGGGGAAATCTGGTAAGCTGAAAGAGCAAGAAGCAGTCTGTTGTTTCCAGGTCCAGTGCTGAAGCAGAGTATCGGAGTATGACATCGACCACTTGTGAGTTAAAATGGCTACGAGCTCTCATGCTGGATTTAGGAGAGGTCTACCACTATCCTCTACCTATGTTTTGTGACAACAAGGCTGCCATATACATCTCCAAAAATCCAGTCTTTCATGAAAGAACCAAGCACATTGAGGTCGACTGTCATTTCATTCATGAAGAGATTTTGAAAGAACAAATTTGCACTCCCTTCGTCACTTCTGATAAAGAGCTGGCTGACATCTTCACCAAGCCAGTTTCTACCTCTTTTCTTCATATTTGTGACAAGCTGGGTATGATCGATATATATGCTCCAGCTTGAGGGGGAGTGTTGAAGTTAGTGACCGGGCGGTCTGGCGGTCTGGCTTGACGGGTTGATGACCGCACGGTTTGGCGGTTACCCTTCAGCGATTTGGTTGCTGTGTGTTGCTGTCTAAGGTCCAAGCGGTCTAGCGGGTTGTCTCTAGCGACTTGGAGACCGGGCGGTCTAGCGGTCTCCCATGGCGATCTCTCTCTCTCTCTCTGGTAGTAGCCGAGCGGTTAGCCCTTCTGCCTAACTGTAACGGCTTGTGCGGTTTGTGTCTGTATAGTCCGCTAGTGTCATGTAAATTTTTAGTCCCACATCTCTTATTTGTATTCTCTCTTCTCTCCTTCATTCTATATAAGGGAGGTCATACCTTTGTAATATATACCTTTTTCGGATAATAAAGTTTCAATTAAAACCATTTCGGTTTGTTTTTGTTCGGTTCTTACAATTTAGCTAAGTATAGAGGCGTTGAGTGAAGCCAGTTCACTCAACGCTCTCAACGCCTAGCAGACAAAAAATTATCTAAGTCCAGATTCGTTGAGTAAAGCTTCTTCACTCAACACACTTAACTTTTGGGTAGTTGTCTGAAATTTTATAAGTCCAGAATGAATGACGTCAACAAAGTCAACAAAAGTCAACAAAATTCAAATTGGCTATGGAAGAGCTGCAATTCATCACTAACGTCGCCGTCAGTCTTATTCTGTGAAATGAAGGTTATAATATGTCATTAAAATAGCGACATGTGTCAATCAAGTTGTTGGATGGCGGTATTATGCAATGGAATCAGATCAGATCGATAACTTTTGGCTGAATCAATTCATTTTGGCGAAAGAGGAGCGGGACTTCGTCTTCTTCCCCTCGTCATTGGTCGTTTCGACGAATCTGAAGGTTCTCTGAGTTAGCGGCGACAATCAACATCTGCTACAACACGATTAGTGATATTTTCTGAGGAAGATGAAACAGCCAAGGCTAGCCCTAGCTGTAGTGACTTCTCGATCCAAGCAGAGCAAAATCTAAAGATCAATCTCAGGATCAGTGAAGAAGATATCTGTTCAAAGTTTTCTCGGGACAGAAGGAGAGGCAGAGCAATCTAATTTCTGCCAAAACAGGTTAGCTGATTAAAGACCATCATTCTTGATCTTTCCCCTTCATTAGTACGATCAGAAACTTGTTTCTGAGTTAATTCCAGCACAAACATCAGATTCTTGAAGAACATCATCCTTGTGACTGAAGAAAATTGGGCTGAGATTCTCTCAGTTTAAGAAGTTGTAAACTTAGAGAATAAATCTCTAGAGTCTAATCTACATCAACAATTACTTCATCTCTATAGGATATTTTCAAGATCTAAGTTGTAAGCCTAGATTTTAAAGGCTGAAGGTTACATCTGTGAGATCTGTGTTATAAGCCTAAGTTATAAAGGCTGAGTGTAGGATCTGGTATAGATCTGAGTGGTAGGATCCCTTGGATCTGAGGTAGGGTCGTGGGCCTGAGTGGTATGATTCATTCTTGAATTTGATTGGTAGGGTTCTGTACCTGAGTTTTAAGTCGTGGAGGAGACTGGGTGGTCCTACGAGATCGTGTTGTAAACTCTGAGAAGCTGAGTTATTGGAGAAGTACCTTGTCTAACATACTGTTAGAAAGGCAAGAGGGACAATGGATGTACCTATACACTGGGGAACCACTATAAAACTTTGGTGTGATGTGTGTGAATGTCTTGAAAGCAGAACTAATCAATCACAACAGAGCCTAAATCAGTTAAAGGTCAAAAGAAAACAAAAAGACCATAATAACTTATTCACCCCCCCTCTAGATGATTAACTACCCTTGAATTCAAATAATTTCAAGTGGTTTCAGAGGGAGGTTACTCAAGAAAGGCTTAACAGTCGGAGTAGATCTTCAAAGGTAGCCGACAGAAGAAACTTATGGGTTCAGGAGAGAACCATAAGGAACTAGGTTTCATGAAGCTTCCTCTCTATAGGAAGGATAATTTTGGAATCTGGAAAGAAATGGTCAGGTTGTTTATGGAGGCTTCTGATCCTAGAATTTATATTACAGTACAAGAAGGACCATTCATTCCCTTGAAGGTATTTATCCTTGATGAAAATGTCAAGACTCCTAAAAGTTATGCTGAAATGACTAAGGATGAAGTCATCTTGGGTATAATGGATAAGATGGCACACAATATTATAGTTAGTATCATAGATGACTCAACTTTTCAAAACCTGGTGCACTGCAAGACCTCAAAGGAAATATGGGACACTCTAGTGATATACATGAAGGGTACTGAGGAAGTCAGAGATGATAAAAAGTCTATGCACAATCAAGAGTATGAGGCTTTCAGGCAGATCAAGGAGGAGACCATAGCTAGTTGCTATGAAATGTTCTTTAGAACTGATGATCAGCTAAGGACCCATGGCCGAGTCTTTAACAACTATAAACTTAATGACAAGTTCCTAAGGTCTCTTACTAGAGACAGAGACACTAAGATATGCGCCATTAGGGAAGTGACAAAGCTGGCAAATACTCCACCATAAACTTTGTTTGGGAAGCTGCTGTCTTATGAAATGCAGCTGACTGCAAGGAAGGAGGAAGAGAAATCAAGCAAATCTCAGGCCAGAGAAAACACAGTGGCCTTCAAGGCTGATAGCTCCAAGAGGAGCAAAGAGAAAAATCCTTCTCCTCCTAGAAGGCCAACTGAGTCAGATAGTTCAGAACAAGGTACATCAGACTGTTATATATCTAATGAGGAATTTGTTGCCTTCTCAAGGCAGATTCTGAAGCTGATGAAGAAGAAGGGGTGGAGGAGCAGACCTTCCTCTTCCTTTTAACACAAGGAGGACTACTACTGAATCAAGAAGAATTCTTCCAAGGAAAGCAGGTATGACTCAAAACACAGTAACCGGATTTCTAATAAAGTTATCTGTTATTGTTGCAGCAAGCCAGGTCATATTATAATTGATTGCCCAGTGAAGAAGAAGGATGCTGGTGAAAAGAAACATCATCAGAAGAGCAAGAAGGAGAAGACCTTTATTGTAAAGGAAGGAATAACCTAGACTGACTCATCCTCCTCAGAGTTAGATGAAGAATATGATGCCTACATTAGGTTGATGGCAAGATCTGATGAAGAATCCTGCCAGGATCAGCCTGGTCCAGGTAAGGTACCCTCTGTAACGCCCCGAAACTCAAAAGAGCGACGAGGGATGTTTTGGGACAGTTTTGAGTTCTGGCAGGAGGCACACGGCCTGGGACACGGGCGTGTCCCAGGGCGTGTCAGGCTTGTGTCGACGATTTGGTCGAGAGGTCGACGAATTTTGCTCGACGTTGTGTCGAGACAGGGCACACAGCCTGAGACACAGGCGTGTCTCAGGGCGTGTCGAGCCCTGTCGATACTCAGCCCGCGAAGTCGACATTTTGCGCTCGACGAAGTGTCAAGACATGACATACGGCCTGAGACACGGGCGTGTCTCAGGGCGTGTCGAGCCCGTGTCGACACTCGTCCCGGGGAGTCGGCGAATTTTGCTCGACGAAGTGTCAAGACAAAGCACACGACCTAGGACACGGGCGTGTCCAAGGCCGTGTCGTGAGGTCGACGAACTTCGCTCGACGAAGTGTCGAGACTGTGAACACGGCCTGGAGCCAAGGCGTGTTCGAGTGGACACGGGTTAGGACACGGGCGTGTCCTAGAACCCGTGTAGTTATCGGGTTATTTTCGGGATAAATCGATGGGGGTACACGGCCGGCCACACGGCCGTGTCAGGTGGAACACGGGCGTGTCAGGTCGAACACAGGCGTGTTCGATGCCCATGTATTGTTCCAGGCGCGTCGATTTTGACGGCGAATGAGGCACACGACCCTGGACACGGGCGTGTGCCAAGCCGTGTTCGGTCCAGATTGTACTTTTCAGTCCCGAATCAAGGCCGTTCGTTTCTTTATTTTGGGATCTGATGGTTGGGGGTTGTTCCTTCTGGGATATACCCGGGATTGGGCCTTTAAAACCCTCACTTTTACTTGAGTGGTTATCTTTCTAAAGTATAGAGAGAGAGGAGAGCCAAGGAAGGAAGAAGAAGCTAGATCCGGCCATTGGAGGAGCTTCAAAGCTCCAAATCGGGAGCCGACTCCGGATCCATGAAGGCAAAGAGAGTGCGGTGCTTTTCATCCACTTACTTTTCCATGGCACCAAAGAAGAATGCTAGGGTAACGATTCTTTTCTTGAGCATGTGAAGCTCTCCTTCTTTGCATAGGAAGCCCGCTCTCGCGAGTTTGCGGTGAGTTGGAGGCGTTCCTTCGGGTAGATATGTAAAGTCCCCATTGTGTAGAGTCCGTAAGCGAGAACGGACATAGGCATGATGTGTGAAGCCTATCCGGACATGTTGGTCTGGATCGGTGATGTTGCATTGCATAAATGCCGGAGAAGACTCCGTGCGATTGGTTGTATTTCGGGTTTTCTACGCGGTAGATTGCAACAGGGAGCCTTGGGGATTAACCCAAAGGTGCACCCGAAAAACAGGGCAGATGCGTGATCTTGCCAACTTGGTGGCCTGAGAGCCAACTTGAACATAACCGGGTTATGTGAAATGTGACGGAAATGGGACTCGGGAGAAGTTTGACCCGCGCATATGGCTTAAACTGTCGTTGCGATGTGAGCACGAGTTAGACGGAACCATACCCGTTCTATGTCATTCGGTTAAAGAGACCTAAGGGTACGTGGCACTTGCCGTTGGCATAGATTAGGGTCTTCGGCGGTCTATGGCTTAAATTGTCGTGACCTAGGCCAATAAGACATAATGCTCATAGGTTTGGCCGTCAAAGTGGTGGTGGTGAGTCCGGAATGTCTATGGCTTTAATTGACGTGACATTGACCGGTTCGCCGAGAATGTGCCCTGAGAGCACGGGGTGTGTGGCCGTATGAGCCTACGCCTGTGATGAAATGAACATTGATATATTGCTCGCTTATGCTAATGAAATACAGGGAAGGAACATCGCCGCCCCGAGTTGGGGGCGGGATCGTTATAATTTGGTCAGCATTGCTGACCGTTGTCTTGTTTTGCCACCGTGCGGTGGTTTTGTCGCTTGCAGGTACTGCTGGACCAAGCGGTCAATAGAGGGCTAAAGCCCAAATTGCGAAGCCGGCCCTCGAAGGCCTAATTGGAGTGTTTACTGCTTTTATTCATGTATGACCGGCCTGCGTGCCGTAGTTTGTAAATCATGTAATATGAAGTGAACAATTTTGTAAGGCCTTAAGGCCTGTACTTGTGTATGTGCAACATTCCTATTTGGTATTAGTGGACATTCATGCTTTTGAGCTGGGTTCTTTATTGCAACTTATTAAACTGCTTCCGCTAGAATGCTCTGTGTAGGACGTTATGGTTGGTTGGATGGTTTCCATTGAGTAACCACCCGGTCTGTCTGTAGTATATGGCGTCGGGCCCCGGCCGGACCTACTGCACTATGCTATGTGACGGATAGAGGGTGTTACAATTTGGTATCAGACTACTGGTTTTGGTCGGGCTTCAAATGAATTCGTGGACGAATTCTTTTTAAGGGGTGGTGAGCACATGTATGTGCGTCATCGTTATAGCAGTAAAAGAACCCATGAATGTCCACTTACGAATGAAAATACACGTGTTTGAGGAACCTGCGTGTTCCTATAATTGCTGTTTGTAATTTTATTTAGTCGCTTAACGGTGTTTTGTACCACTATAGGTGACCAGAAGTGGTGCTGGGCCGTCGGAACGTCGAGTTTTTGAGGCTAGCAGTGCACCTAATGAAGCTCCTGCAACACCTCTATCGGCTGAGATAATACGATTGGTGGCCGAAGCAGTGTTGGCCATGATTAATGCGCAGCCTGCAAGGCAAACGCAGCAGCCCGCTCCTGTGATGGAGCAGGTACCGCTGCAAGAGGCTGAGCCGAGGAGAGTGGAACAAGTGGTAGTGGAGCCGATGGTGCCAAGGAGGGCAACCGAGAGACAGCTCAAGCATGTCATGAGCTTTAGTCCTCCGGTATTCTCGGGGTTGGTAACCCCATCTCAAGCTGAAGACTGGCTCTCCAGGGTGAAGAGAGTCATGACAGCAACAGAGACGGAGGAGTGACAAATGACCACCATCGCTACGTTCCTTCTAGACGGTGAAGCGAGAATGTGGTGGGAAGGATTGGAGCTGCACCTATTGAGAGGTAGGCAACTTGTTCATGTCTCGATGGAGGAGTTCTCGAGATTGTTCTTGGCTAGATACCTCCCTTCGGCGCAGAATATAGCGTTGGAGAACGAGTTTCTGAAGTTGGTTCAGGGTGGGAGGAGCGTGGATGAATATCTCCACGAGGTTACTCGATTGAGTCGATATGCTAGCTCTACCATCGCGGATGAGGAGCACAAGACGAATCGATTCTACGAAGGCTTGAGAGATGAGTTGAGGTTACTACTCTCGGGGCCGATGACACAGGGTTTCTTGACCTTAGTCAACAAGGCCCGGTCCTTGGAGAAGGACATGAAGAATGTACAAGCAAAGAAAAGCTTCGGTGATAAGAAATCTGAATTCAAAGTGCCGACTACTTCAAAGTCCGGCTATCAGAGGTCCTTCAAGAAGCATAGGACTTCGGGTCCAGCTCCTTCTGGTGCTTCTGGGGCGACTACGGGTTGGACCCCGGGTGCATGTTTTACTTGTGGAAAGACGGGGCACTTTGCCCGCGATCGTTGGAGCGGACGTCCCAAGTCCGAAAGGAAGCCGGGAGCTACTTACGAAGAGAAGGGCAAGGCGGTGGATTCGACCGCGTCCCACTATGCTCCGGCCCAACCAAGGGTGTATAATCTTGGCCAACAGGAGGCCATCAAACAGGCTGATGTGGTGACAGGTACAGTTTAATTTATAGCAAGTCAATTTCTTTAAATACGTGTTATGCACATGTTACCTTACCACTGCTTGTTTAGGATTTGTTTTGATTTGTGAAAATCCGGCAAGAGCACTCTTCGATACGGGAGCTTCACACTCCTTCTTGTCCGAGGGATTTATATCACGCATCGGAGTCCCTTCTTCGATGGCGAAGGATAAGTTGGATGTGTTGTTGCCCAATGGGTGTTCGATGCGCGCGGATAGGATCTGCGATGTTAAGATTCATATTGGGAATCAGGAGTTCGATCTGCAAGCATCGTTACTTCCGTTGGTGGAGTTCGATGTTATATTTGACATGAACTGGCTCTCGGAGCAGCATGCCTATATTGATTGCGGTCTCAAGGAAGTGAAGTTGGGAGCAAGTCGTGAGACGACTTTTACGGGCTTAAAGGGGTCGAGCAAGACGTTGATGTCTGCTCTTCAGGTGGTGAAGGCGGTTCGTGCCGGTGCAGAACTGTTCTTTACACTAGTGGAGGTTGCAAAGCCGAAGCCCGCATTGGATAGTATTTCAGTGGTATCGAAATACCCTGATGTTTTCCCTAGAGATCTTCCTGGAGCCCCGCCTCAGCGGGAGATAGATTTCACGATTGAGCTAGTGCCAGGTGCAAAGCCTGTGTCGCGATCTCCTTATCAGCTAGCGCCTAAGGAAATGGCGGAGCTGAAAGTTCAACTGCAAGAGTTGTTGGAGCAAGGGTATGTGCGGCCAAGTTCTTCGCCTTGGAGCGCGCCGATCCTCTTTGTTAAGAAGAAGGACGGAAGATTGATACTATGTCTTGATTATCGGGAGCTCAACAAGTTGACGGAGAAGAACAAGTACCTGATCCCCCGGATCGATGATCTTTTTGATCAGTTGGTCGGGTCGACGGTGTACTCGAAGTTGGATCTCAAGTCTGAGTACTATCAGGTGCGAATAAGGGAGAGTGATATCCCGAAGACAGCATTTAGTACGAGATACGGGCATTATGAGTTTACGGTCATGCCGTTTGGGCTGACTAATGCGCCGTCAGTGTTCATGGATTTGATGAACAGAACTTTCAGGGAGTACTTGGACCATTTTGTGATCGTCTTCATCGACGATATTTTGGTGTACTCGAAAAGTGAGGAAGATCACTTCAAGCATCTTCATTTGGTTTTGGAGACACTAAGGAGGAATCAATTGTATGCCAAGTTCTCGAAGTGCGAGTTTTGGTTATCCTCAGTGGCGTTCCTCGGTCATATAGTGAGTGGAGAGGGTATTGTAGTGGATCCGACGAAGATTGTTGCGATACGGCAGTGGCATGAGCTTGCTACTGTAGCGGAAGTCCGGAGCTTTCTGGGGCTTGCCGGCTATTATAGGCGCTTCGTAGAGAACTTCTCGTGGATAGCGTTACCTCTCACTACTTTGACGAGGAAGGAGCAGAAGTTCGTTTGGATGCCGGAGTGCGCGCGAGCTTTTGAGGAGTTGAAGTGTCGGTTGACCACGGCGCCTGTGCTGAGTTCTCCATGTGGGACCGAAGGCTATGAGATTTATAGCGGTGCTTCGGGCAGCGGTTTAGGTTACGTGCTACTGCAACACGGAAGTGTGATAGCTTATGGCTCGAGACAGCTAAAAGTGCACGAAAGGAATTATCCGGTCCATGACTTGGAGTTAGCGGCCGTGATTTTTGCCTTAAAGCTGTGGAGACACTATTTGTACGGTGTGAAGATTGATATCTACACCGATCATAAGAGCCTGAAGTATCTGATTGATCAGAAGGATCTGAATATGCGGCAGCGTAGATGGATGGAGTTCCTGGGGGACTATACATTCAAGATCCACTACGTACCGGGTAAAGGTAATGCGGTTGCGGACGTGTTGAGTCGCCAAGCCCCAGCTCAAGCCAATTGTCTATCAGTGCATGATGAGCGGTTGGTGCGGGAGTTGGAGGCGTTGGAGATTGTTTGTGTGGATAGGCAATCAAGTGCTGAAGCAGTTCTGAATTGGACTGAAGTCCAATATGACCTGGCTGATCAGATTCGGCAGGCTTTGGATTTGGATGACCACTTGAAGCAGTTCAAGGAAGAGGCTCTGGATGGGTCAAATTCCCAATTCGTCGTGGAGGACGGATTACTTTGGAAAGACGGTCGTCTGTGTGTCCCAAGTGTGGGCAATCTGCGGGTGGAATTGTTATACGAGGCACACCATACTAAGTACTCGATTCACCCGGGGAGCACAAAGATGTACCGCGATGTAAAGAAACTGTTTTGGTGGTCGGGCTTGAAGAAAGATGTGGCGCTCTACGTGGCGAAGTGCCAAACTTGCGCCTTGGTGAAGGCGGAATGCCAAAAGCCGGGAGGATTTCTTAAGTCCTTGCCTATTCCGGAGTGGAAATTCGACGACATCTCTATGGACTTTGTGCACGGTTTGCCAAGGTCGCAAAAGGGGAACGACGCCATTTGGGTGGTCGTGGATCGGTTGACGAAGGTGTCACATTTCATTCCGCATAGGAAGGATGATCTGGTGGAGAAGTTGGCAAAACTGTATGTGGATAACATTGTACTGCTTCACGGTGTGCCCCGCAGCATCGTGAGTGACCGAGATGGGCGGTTCACATCCAATGATTGGAGGCTTGTGCAGCAAATGTTGGGAACAAAGCTAAAATTCAGCACAGCCTTCCATCCGCAAACGGATAGGCAGACCGAGAGGGTCAATAGAACTATGGAAGACATGCTTCGCATGTGTGTCTTGGATTTTGAAAAGCAATGGGAAGACCATCTTTATTTGGTGGAGTTCGCATACAACAATAGCTACCAAGCGAGTATTCAAATGGCGTCCTTTGAGGCCCTATATGGTAGAAAATGTCGCACGCCGTTGTCTTGGCTAGAAACGGGTGAGTCAAAGTTGTATAAACGATTAGAAGTGGAGGATGCTGCTTCTTTGGTGAGAACCATTTAGGAGAGGTTGCTTATCGCTCAGGACCGGCAAGCAAAGTACTATAATGCCAAGCACATGAACGTGGAGTTCGCTGTGTGCGACTATGTGTACTTAAAGATCAAGCCGTTCAAGGGTGTCTCGCGGGCGCGACGATTGAAAAAGCTAAGCCCGAGGTACCTTGGGCCGTTTGAGGTTCTGGAGCGGGTTGGTGAAGCAGCCTATCGGTTGAAGCTTTCAGTGGAGCTTGGTGGATTATATGATGTATTCCATATTTCGGTGCTTCAGAAGGCGGTGCAAGAGCCTTCGCAAGTGATCACGGTTGATCAAGTGCCGGTGGATAGTGGGTTGACGACAAAGGTCAAGCCCGTGCGGATTGAGGACTCGAAGGTCAAGCGGCTACGCAATAAAGAGATCAGGATGGTCAAGGTCCGGTGGGACAATTGCTGTCGTGAGGAGCTCTCTTGGGAACGAGAGCAAACTATGCTTGTGTTGGAGTTACCATGGTGATCTGGAAGTGATCAAACATGTAATCTCACTGCCAACACGATATGAGCCTGCAGGGTCGCACATAAGAGATGTGGAGAAGTTGGATGATTGACTGTGTTGGTAAAGGTTACCAATCACCGAACTGAATGGAGTTTTGGGCAAATATTGCCTTAAAGAGTTCGATGAGTATCGTCGAGAGAGTCGTCGACCGCGGCTCGACGATCGACGAGAATCGTAGAGAGTCGTCGACCGCGGCTCGACGATCGTCGAGAGTCGTCGACCGCGGCTCGACGATCGACGAGAATCGTCGAGAGTCGTCGACCGCGGCTCGACGATCGTCGAGAGTCGTCGACAGCGGCTCGACGATCGACGAGAATCGTCGAGTTTTGTACTCCGATTCTCGCCGATTCTCGCCGACTGATACTCGCCGGTTCTGGGACCCTATTTTCTGGGTGGTCTACGGATAGCGATATTCCTAAGTTTATTTACGCCTCTGGTATAAATAGACACTTAGGGTTTTCGGGTATTCTCTCTAGCAGCTGATCGAACCGAATCCCACAACGGAAGCGTTCCGCCTTTCCATTCGTTCCGCCGACCCCGAATCCCGCCGCCGACGGAAGTGTTCCGCCGCCGCCGTGCTCGCTCCGTCGACGTCCTCCCCTCCGGCGATCGTCGCTGGTGTTGCTTTTCCTGGCGCGGACCTAGCAGTCCGTGGAATAGCAAGGTGCGGTCATCATCCTTCCCGATTATCCGTGCGACGGAAAACTCGGCGTTCTCCCGCTCGTGTGGATTTCTGCAGAGACGTGGATATTATTCCACGTAGAACTCGCCACTAGCAAGAAAACGAAGTTTGGAGCATCTCCGTTGAGTTGTGACTCAACGCCACCGAGGTAATTTTTACCTAGTTGTATGTTAACTTCTTGATTCAACTACCATGGCCCGATCCCATCTCTTTTGGGTTTTCTTGATGTTTTTATTCTTCCGCTGCGTGCACAAGCGTTGTGCCATCCTCATAGAGAAACCCAACAGTGGTATTAGAGCCAGGTTTCGGCCATGATTGTTGTATTGGAAGTTTTGTTATTCCAGTGCGTGTAAACCTAGGGATTTAGAAGTGTTCTAAATGTCTAGATTTAGTCTTGGTACCCCGCCAAGAACTTCTGGAATTTCGTGGAAATTTCTAATTGTTAGAAATTGTAGTCTCCTTAGCAGTAACCATCCCTCGATTTTGTTTTGGATTTTGAATCCAACATAGAGAGATGAGCTTGTCTACTGCTTTAAGTTGAGTTGTCTTTGCCTTTGTCCAATGCATGTAAATCTGAGGATTTGGAAGTTTCCGGATGTTCAGATTTATCCCTTCCTTCTATCAAATATTGATGGTGTCAGGTTGTGCACATAAGGGATGCATGTGGTTTTAGAAATATTGTATTTCCTTGGATGTGCACATTGATCAAATGTTGATCATGGTTAACTGTTAACCTATAATCAAAATCCCTTCATCAAATATTAAGTGTTCGGATGCCTTCCGATGGATGACACTCTTCCTGCCTCGATCGATGAAGTGTGGGCTTGCCAAAGCAAGGTGCATTAATCTATCTTGGTAAGGGTGCGAGCGGATAATTGTGATATCTCACTGTCGACATCGGGTCCAGCTTAACTAGGTGACCTCAAAGGTTGAGTGCCTAGAGGCATAGGGTTGACATGCACCATATGATGGATGCGAGTAAGGAGTTATTCACCAACCATACAAGAATTGCATAAGGATGCAATTGACAAGCGTTGCCTACCTAAATAACCGCATCGTGAGAGGAAAGCAAAAGCTGACTCATTGTGTTGGTGAAATACGGATCTTGTCCACTAAGAGAGTAGCTCACATGAACTCTCCGAATTGTTAGTGAGGACTATTATTTCGAATAAAATAGTGGGAGTGTTTTAATTGAAGTCCAAATTAAAATAAATTGTATTTGAAATTTTGGTACTGATTTTATTCTACATGAATTCTTGTAGAATTCCATGGCAAGTGTTTCACACTCCACGTTGTCTCTGAGAGCCATCCTTGAGAAGGATAAGCTCAGTGGGACAAATTACATGGACTGATATAGGAACCTGAGAATTGTTCTCAGGCAAGAGCGAAAGCTCTATGTCTTGGAAGAAGAAGCCCCCGAGGTGCCGACCGGGAATTCTTCCCGTGCTGAGAAGGATGCTTATAAGAAGTATACTGATGATGCTTTAGATGTCGAATGCCTTATGCTTGCCACTATGAACTCTGAGCTTCAAAAGCAATACGAGAACATGGGGTGCAAGGAGATTGACGAGCATCTCAAGAAAATGTTTCAAGGGAAGGATCGTCAAGAGAGGTTCGACGTCACAAAAGCGTTGTTTCAGTGCAAGATGGGAGTTCGAGACTCAGTAGGGACTCACGTACTCAAGATGATTGGGTATATAGAGAACCTTGAAAGGCTGGATTTTCCTCTTGGTCAAGAGTTGGCCACAGATCTGATCCTGCAATCGTTGCCGGACAGTTATGAGCAGTTCGTCTTGAACTACAACATGAATGAAATAGACAAGACACTGCCCGAACTCCTAGGCATGTTGAGAACTGCCAAAATCAATATGAAGAAGGCCAAGCCTGCCAGCCCCATACTGATGGTGCATAAGGGCAAGGGCAAGGCCAAGGGCTCTAAGAAGACGAAGGTGGGACCTAAGTCATACCTTGAGCCCAAGTCTTCAGCACTGATGAAAAAGAAAAGCACGGTGAAGGAAGGGAAATGCCACCACTGTGGCAAGGCTGGTCATTGGAGGAGGAACTGTCCTTCGTACATTGAAGGTCTGCAGAAATTGAAGGGAGGTATGACTTCCGCTTCAAATGTTTACGTTATAGAGATAAACTTTTCTGCTCCTTCATCTTGAGTATTGGATACCGGATGTGGTTCTCACATTTGTACAAATGTGCAGGAACTGGGAAGGAGAAGATTGCTGAGTAAAGGGGAGGTGGACCTCCGCGTCGGCAATGGAGCAAGAGTTGCTGCTGTAGCCGTAGGGGTTTACCGTCTTTCTTTGCCCAGTGGGCTTGTAATAGAACTAGATAATTGTTATTTTGTTCCGGCCATAACTAGAAACAATATATCTATTTCATGTTTGGACATGATTGGATTTTCTTTTATAATTAAGAACAACTGTTGTTCTATATTTAAGAATGATGTTTGTTATGCTGTAGCCCAATTGTTTAATGGTCTTTATGTTTTGAACTTGGACCATCTGATCTATAATGTAGAAAATAATAAAAGACTAAGAACAAATGACTCGAACCCTACATTTCTCTGGCATTGTCGTTTGGGCCATATCAACGAGAAGCGCATATCCAAACTCCATAGAGATGGACTTTTGGACTCATTTGATTATGAATCATTTGAGCGATGCGAATCTTGTTTGTTAGGCAAGATGACTAAAGCTCCTTTCACTGGTTATACTGAGAGGGCTGAGGATCTCTTGGGTGTTGTACATAGTGATGTATGCGGACCCATGAGTTCCATGACTAGAGGTGGGTATTTCTACTTTGTTACATTTACTGATGATTTCAGTAGATACGGATATGTGTATCTTATGAAGTGCAAATCCGAGACCTTTGAAAAGTTCAAAGAGTTCAAGAATGAAGTAGAAAACCAGTTGGATAAAAGGGTTAAAGCACTCCGATCTGATCGAGGTGGCGAATACCTGAGTCATGAGTTCCGTGATCATCTGAAAGAGTGTGTTATTGTATCACAGCTCACTCCACCTAGAACACCACAACATAATGGTGTGTCTGAGAGGAGAAATCGTACTCTGTTAGACATGGTACGTTCGATGATGAGTCATGCAGACTTGCATGTTTCCTTTTGGGGTTTTGCTTTAGAGACTGCTGCAATGACATTGAATCGCGCTCCAACGAAAACGGTTTTGAAGACACCATATGGGATATGGACTGGGAAGCATCCTAGTATGTCGTTCATTAAAATTTAGGGCTGTGAGGCATACGTGAGACGTCAAATGCCTGACAAGCTGGAACCCAAATCGGATAAATGTTATCTGGTGGGATATCCTAAGGAAACGAAAGGGTATTACTTTTACCTACCGTTTGAGGGCAAAGTGTTTGTCGCAAGGACTGGTGTCTTCTTGGAGAAAGAGTTCTTATCAAGAAAGACTGAAAAGATAGAGCTTGAAGAAGTTCAAGAACCACATGTAATGAATGAACCGGAATTGGATTCTGAGACAGGACTACAAGATGTTGTAGCTAGAGAACCTGCTCAAGGAACACAAGTCCTACGTAGATCTGGTAGACCGAGGTTTGAGCCTGAGAGATATGGATTTCTCGTGTCTCAAATAGGTAATGTGTTGCTTATGGATCATGATGATGAACCAGCAACCTACCAAGATGCTATGAATGGACCGGACTCCGACAAATGGCTTGAGGCTATGAAATCCGAAATGGACTCCATGTATGCAAACCAAGTTTGGAACTTGGTGGAACCACCTGAAGGGGTACGACCCATAGGGTGCAAGTGGGTCTTCAAAAAGAAGACCGACATGGATGTGAATGTACAGACATTCAAAGGGCGACTGGTGGCTAAGGGTTTCAAGCAAATTCATGGTATTGACTATGATGAGACTTTTTCCCCTGTTGCCATGGTAAAGTCCATAAGGATATTGCTTGCTGTTGCTGCATATTATGACTACGAGATCTGGCAGATGGATGTCAAAACGGCTTTCCTTAATGGAAACCTCCTTGAGGAAGTGTATATGACACAACCCGAGGGTTTTGTATCCCTAGATGAAGCCACTAAAATATGCAAGCTGAATAAGTCCATTTATGGACTGAAACAGGCCTCTCGAAGTTGGAATCTTCGTTTTGATGAGAAAATCAAAGAGTTTGGTTTCATCAAGAATGAAGATGAGCCTTGTGTTTACAAGCGAATCAGTGGGAGCATTGTTGTCTTCCTGATATTGTATGTAGATGACATACTGTTGATTGGGAATGATATTCCTACCCTGAAAGTTGTTAAGAACAACCTAGGAAACTGCTTTTCAATGAAGGATTTGGGTGAAGCGACTTATATACTCGGTATTAAGATCTATAGAGATAGATCGAAGAAGTTGTTGGGTTTGACCCAGAGTACGTACATCGAAAAGGTGTTGAAGCGGTTCAACATGCTTGAGTCCAAGAAAGGATTTTTGCCCATGTCTCATGGTGTGAATCTCTCTAAGGACCAGTGTACGAAGTCTTGTGAAGATAAGGACCGCATGAAGTTGATTCCATATGCTTCGGCAATTGGATCAATCATGTACGCGATGTTATGTACTCGACCCGACGTCTCCTTTGCTTTGAGCATGACTAGCAGGTATCAGTCAGACCCCGGTGAGTGTCACTGGATTGCAGTCAAGAATGTCCTGAAGTACTTGAGAAGGACTAAGGATGTGTTCTTGGTGTATGGTGGAGAGGAAGAGCTCGTTGTAAGTGGTTACATGGATGCTAGCTTCCAAACTGATAGAGACGACTCCAAGTCTCAGTCAGGTTTTGTGTTTTGCCTGAATGGAGGAGCTGTGAACTGGAAGAGTTCCAAGCAAGAGACAGTTGCTGATTCTACAACAGAGGCCGAGTATATCGCCGCAGCTGATGCGGCGAAGGAGGCTGTATGGATTAGGAAATTCATCGGCGAGCTTGGTGTAGTTCCTAGCATTGTTGGTCCCGTAGTTCTCTACTGTGATAACAATGGTGCAATTGCACAATCTAAGGAACCTAGATCCCATCAGCGCTCCAAGCATATACTTCGGCGGTTTCATCTTATTCGTGAGATTGTCGAACGAGTAGATGTGAACATTTGCAGAGTGCAGACTGAGGAGAATATTACGGATCCACTGACAAAGCCTCTCGCGCAGAGAAAGCATGATGGTCATACTAGATCAATGGGTATGCGATACCTAAATGATCAACTCTAGTGAGAATCTTGTGGATTGCATGTAAACATGTATTTTGTTGGCTATTTGTTCATATGATGGACAATGTACCTAGTTTTTCTCTTACAATTAATTGCAAGTTCTTTTATTATGAGTTTTTCTATATGATATTTAAATGTTAACATAATAGATACCCTTAGAATGTTCGCTTCCATGGGACATCAAGTACGTGACTTGAATGTGAGAGCCTATGATTTATTTGAAGCTTCATTCTTAAAAGGTCCCTGGTCGAGTATCATCATAGAAGCTAAGGGTGATGATGGTACATGAAGGATAGCACGTGCGTTGACTGATGACCGGTTCTCACAGGTCATGATATTGTGATATCAAGTCATCACGTGGGTACTTGTTAGTGAACAAGTTGTACTGGACAGACCCAACTTGAGGCTACTCTGTGGATTGTCATCCAATCGTGTCACGAGTAGGTCTCAATTGACAATGGTGTTGTGGTCTTTTAACCTGAAGTCACAGCATTCATCAAGTGAGGAAGAGCGTGCTTTGATGCCATCTAAAGTCTTCCTTGAGAAAGGTTGATGATAAGGGTGGTTGTTGGGCATGTTACGAATCATTTGGGTGTTTGTGTGTGAGCAAATATGGGATTTGTCCTCCTATATGACAGGAGTTGCATCCATGGGCCCCTTGATGGAATTGGACTGAGAAATGCATGGCCATGCTTGGTTGAGTCAATATGTGATATTGGACTCACCATTCTCTGGAAGTCCGTCCTGGATCAAGAAACTTGGATTGAGCTATTACGAGGGTGACACGGTCCATGCCTCCAGTTCTTTCCGGATGTAAGGGACAAAGGGACAAAGACAACGCTGATACATTGGTCATAAAGGCTTATGAGTTATAAACTCTTATTGCTTGGGGAGCAATGATGCATTGCTAGATGCCGCTCATTGTTTGCGAGGTTTTTGGTCTGATTCTTTCAAGATCAAGTGGGAGTCTGTTGGAGTTACCATGGTGATCTGGAAGTGATCAAACATGTAATCTCACTGTCAACGCGATATGAGCCTGCAGGGTCGCACATAAGAGATGTGGAGAAGTTGGATGATTGACTGTGTTGGTAAAGGTTACCAATCACCGAACTGAATGGAGTTTTGGGCAAATGTTGCCTTAAAGAGTTCGATGAGTATCGTCGAGAGAGTCGTCGACCGCGGCTCGACGATCGACGAGAATCGTCGAGAGTCGTCGACCGCGGCTCGACGATCGACGAGAATCGTAGAGAGTCGTCGACCGCGGCTCGACGATCGTCGAGAGTCGTCGACCGGGGCTCGACGATCGACGAGAATCGTCGAGAGTCGTCGACCGCGGCTCGACGATCGTCGAGAGTCGTCGACAGCGGCTCGACGATCGACGAGAATCGTCGAGTTTTGTACTCCGATTCTCGCCGACTGATACTCGCCGGTTCTGGGACCCTATTTTCTGGGTGGTCTGCGGATAGCGATATTCCTAAGTTTATTTATGCCTCTGGTATAAATAGACACTTAGGGTTTTCGGGTATTCTCTCTGGCAGCTGATCGAACCGAATCCCACGACGGAAGCGTTCCGCCTTTCCATTCGTTCCGTGACCCCGAATCCCGCCGCCGACGGAAGTGTTCCGCCGCCGACGTGCTCGCTCCGTCGACCTCCTCCCCTCCGGCGATCGTCGCTGGTGTTGCTTTTCCTGGCGCGGACCTAGCAGTACGTGGAATAGTAAGGTGCGGTCATCATCCTTCCCGATTATCCGTGCGACGGAAAACTCGGCGTTCTCCCGCTCGTGTGGATTTCTGCAGAGACGTGGATATTATTCCACGTAGAACTCGCCACTAGCAAGAAGACGAAGTTTGGAGCATCTCCGTTGAGTTGTGACTCAACGCCACCGATGTAATTTTTACCTAGTTGTATGTTAACTTCTTGATTCAACTACCATGGCCCGATCCCATCTCTTTTGGGTTTTCTTGATGTTTTTATTCTTCCGCTGCGTACACAAGCGTTGTGCCATCCTCAAAGAGAAACCCAACAGCTTGACGAGTATCCAGAGTTGTTCCGCTCAGGTACAATTTAATTTTGTACATGTCTTTCCTTTATATAATTTCGTGGACGAAATTCTTTTAAGAGGGGGAGAGTTGTAACGCCCCGAAACTCAAAAGAGCGACGAGGGACGTTTTGGGCCAGTTTTGGGTTCTGGCAGGAGGCACACGGCCTGGGACACGGGCGTGTCCCAGGGCGTGTCAGGCTTGTGTCTACGATTTGGTCGAGACGTCGACGAATTTTGCTCGATGTTGTGTCGAGACAGGGCACACGGCCTGAGATACGGGCGTGTCTCAGGGCGTGTCGAGCCCATGTCGACACTCAGCCCGCGAAGTCGACATTTTGCGCTCGACGAAGTGTCGAGACATGGCACACAGCCTGAGATACGGGCGTGTCTCAGGGCGTGTCGCGCCCGTGTCGACACTCGTCCCGGGGAGTCGGCGAATTTTGCTCGACGAAGTGTCGAGACAAGGCACACGGCCTAGGACACGGGCGTGTCCAAGTCCGTGTCGTAAGGTCGACGAACTTCGCTCGACGAAGTGTCGAGACCGTGAACACGTCCTGGAGCCCAGGCGTGTTCGAGTGGACACGGGTTAGGACACAGGCGTGTCCTAGAACCCGTGTAGTTCTCGGGTTGTTTTCGGGATAAATCGATGGGGGTACACGGCCGGCCACACGGCCGTGTCAGGTGGAACACGGGCGTGTCAGGTCGAACACAGGCGTGTTCGATGCCCGTGTATTGTTCCAGGCGCGTCGATTTTGACGGCGAATGAGGCACACAGCCCTGGACACGGGCGTGTGCCAGGCCGTGTTCGGTCCAGATTGTACTTTTCAGTCCCGAATCAAGGCCGTTCGTTTCTTTATTTTGGGATCCGACGGTTGGGGGTTGTTCCTACTGGGATATACCCGGGATTGGGCCTTTGAAACCCTCACTTTTACTTGAGTGGTTATCTTTCTAAAGTATAGAGAGAGGAGAGCTAAGGAAGGAAGAAGAAGCTAGATCCGGCCATTGGAGGAGCTTCGAAGCTCCAAATCGCGAGCCGACTCCGGATCCACAGAGGCAAAGAGAGTGCGGTGCTTTTCATCCGCTTACTTTTCCATGGCGTCAAAGAAGAACGCTAGGGTAACGATTCTCTTCTTGAGCATGTGAAGCTCTCCTACTTTGCATAGGAAGCCCGCTCTCGCGAGTTTGCGGTGAGTTGGAGGCATTCCTTCGGGTAGATATGTAAAGTCCCCGTTGTGTAGAGTCTGTAAGCGAGAACAGACATAGGCATGATGTGTGAAGCCTATCCGAACATGTTGGTCTGGATCGGTGATGTTGCATTGCATAAATTCCGGAGAAGACTCCGTGCGATTGGTTGTTTTTCAGGTTTTCTACGTGGTAGATTGCAACAGGGAGCCTTGGGGATTAACCCAAATGTGCACCCGAAAAACTGGGCAGATGCGTGATCTTGCCAACTTGGTGGCCTGAGAGCCAACTTGAACATAACCGGGTTATGTGAAATGTGACGGAAATGAGACTCGGGAGAAGTTTGACCCGCGCATATGGCTTAAACTGTCGTTGCGATGTGAGCACGGGTTAGATGGAACCGTACCCGTTCTATGTCGTTCGGTTAAAGAGAACTAAGGGTACGTGGCACTTGCCGTTGGCATAGATTAGGGTCTTCGGCAGTCTATGGCTTAAATTGTCGTGACCCAGGCCAAGAAGACATAATGCTCATAGGTTTGGCTGTCAAAGTGGCGGTGGTGAGTCCGGAATGTCTATGGCTTTAATTGACGTGACATTGGCCGGTTCGCCGAGAATGTGCCCTGAGAGCACGGGGTGTGTGGCCGTATGAGCCTACGCCTGTGATGAAATGAACATTGATATATTGCTCGCTTATGCTAATGAAATGCAGGGAAGGAGCGTCGCCGCCCCGAGTTGGGGGCAAGATCGTTATAATTTGGTCAGCATTTCTGACCGTTGCCTTGTTTTGCCACTGTGTGGTGGTTTGGTTGCTTGCAGGTGCTGCTGGACCAAGCGGTCAATAGCGGGCTAAAGCCCAAATTGTGAAGCCGGCCCTCGAAGGCCTAATTGGAGTGTTTACTACTTTTATTCATGTATGACCGACCTGCGTGCCGTGGTTTGTAAATCATGTAATATGAAGTGAACAATTTTGTAAGGCGTTAAGGCCTGTACTTGTGTATGTGCAACATTCCTATTTGGTATTAGTGGACATTCATGCTTTTGAGCTGGGTTCTTTATTACAACTTATTAAACTGTTTCCGCTAGAATGCTCTGTGTATGACGTTATGATTGGTTGGATGGTTTCCATTGAGTAACCACCCGGTCTGTCTGTAGTATATGGCGTCGGGCCCAGGCCGGACCTACTACACTATGCTATGTGACGGATAGGGGGTGTTACACCCTCTCCATCCAGCTCTTCATCTAAGTCAAAATATGTGACTGTTTTAGGTTCAAAAGCATTTTCATCCAAGGATGATGGTGATTGTGAATCTGAGGATGACATCTATCAAGTGATTGATAAGTATGGTGAACTTCTGCATGCATTCAAAAGGAGTAAGCAACTGTCTAAAAAGCAGGCTCAAGAGATTGCATCTCTACAGTGTAACAACCCCATCCGTTCGTATGGTATATACTAGAAGGTCCGGCCGGGGCCCCACAACATATATCACAAAACAGGCGAAAACGTTACGGGATGATACCAGAGTAGCGCAGCGCACCTAAACACATTGCATTCTAGCGGAAGCCTATACTAACACTTGAACTCCACACTTGACTGTCCAACATATAAAACAACTCCACATTGTATATATATAATAGGAATGTCTTACAACAACACAAAAGTTGGTCTTATGGCCTTACATGGCTTTCAAACAGTGACCTAAACATTGGCGCGCAGGCCGACCACAGTAAAAGAAAACACAACATGCATTCCAAATAGCCTTCGAGGGCTAGTAGCAGCAACAACAGCAGCAGGGACATCAACCTTTATGCGCCCGCTTGGCTCTCCAGCACCTGTATAGGGACAATCCACCCAACAGTGACAAACAAAAGCAATGGTTAGCATTCAGTTGAACAAATTATAACGAACCTACCCCTTTTTCCTGGGCAGCGGTATTCTTCCCTGCAGGCATAGCATTCACAAGCATGTATATAATTCATACAAATGTGCTCTCACGCACACACATGCCATCACAATCGTCAGCCACCCGGCCCGACGATCCGTGCACTCAGGGCACATTCTTAGTGTACCGGCGAACCAGTTTCCCACCACCATATTAGACAGAGCGGACCATCAGGACCATGGATGATCTGCTGTGATTATGTATACTAGATACGGGGAGGCCCTGGGAGAGACTGTTGCCTCTGGTCGAGTTCTCCTACCACAACAATCACCAGGCGAGTATTGGGATGACACCTTATGAGGCTCTGTACGAGAGGAAGTGCCAGACTCCGCTATCTTGGGTTCAGGATGAGGACCCCAGGGCACTTGGATCAGACTACATTGAGGATACGGACGCCCAGATACGATTGATCAGGGACCAAATGCTGGAGGCCTAGAGTAGACAGGGCAAGTGTTATGATGCACGCCATCGAAAGGTGGAGTTTCAGCTGGGAGACATAGTATTCTTGAAGATACATCATGTGCATGGTGTCTCTCGGACGCGGAGACACAAGAAGCTCAGTCCACGATATATGGGGCTGTACTTGATTCTGGAGCAGATCGGCCCCTTGGCCTCCAGGCTAGAGCTGCCACCAGAGTTGGGAACCATGCACGACGTCTTCCACGTCTCCTCGCTACGGAAAGCTCTCCTTCGACCAGAGCAGCATATTCCCACTACAGCAGGCCCGCTAGCGTCCGATAGATCAGTTCGGTTGGAGCCAATCCGGATCGACGATACATCAGTCCGAGTGTTGTGAAAGAAGAAGGTTCCTCTTGTGAAGGTGTTGTGGTCTAATCATGGACGGGAGGAACACACCTAGGAGCCAAGGGACCTGATGCTAGTGCGGCACCCGGAACTTTTCACTGCAGGTATGCCTTAGTTTTATTTTTAAAATTCCTTAATTTCATGCTTGGAAACCCCGTAGACCCGAACTTGAATTTCGGGGACGAAATTATTTCTTTGTTTTTTGGAATTTGTAATATTCCACTTGCAATTAGACCCCTCTACTTAGGTTGGGTTAGGGCATGTGGTGGGGAATGAGTTTAGACTAGGTTGAACCATGAGATTAAGGTTTAGTCACATGGGGCCCACAATAGGGCCCAAGATGATTTAAGTCAAACCAGCCTCAATTGGGGTCCTAGCCACACATTGATTCAACTACTACATCCCTAGCCCTAACACCAACCTAAGGGAACCATAGGCCATATCACAAGGTCACCAATTGACTAGAGTTGACCCAAGTCAACCCTAGTCTTAATTTGGTCAAACCCCCACCTAACGGACCAAATAGTCCAAGTGGGGCACCACCATGGCCCAACCCAAGTTGGGTGGTGTCATAGGGTCCATGACCTTCAGGTGGGGTCAGCCAATTCATCAAGTTGACCAAGTCAACTCTAAAAGTCAACTTGGTCAAACATGTGACCTAAAGAGGAAAATAAGGGTGAAGCCCATTCCCAATGGGAAAAGCCTACTAACCATGGCCCATGACCAGCCCAAGTGGTCAAAGACAACTCCTAACCCCCAAAATCAGGAGAGAGAGAGAGAGTACATGAAAAGGGGTAGAAAAGGAATTTGGAGAGGAAAGAGGAGAGAGAAGAGGAATGAAGAGGAAGGATGGCCACATGACCACTTATTCAGCTGCCTAAGCTTGCTGGCCGGCCTCCTCAGGCAATTCCAGAGGAATTTGGAGCATGGTGGCCACTTGGCACCATGGGTGGAGCAACCAAAGCTCAACCCGAGCTCCCCCTTGGACTTATCTTTCCATACACCCCCTCTCAGCAAACTCCAGCCACACCATCAGCTTCAAAGAGGGGAATCGACTGGAGAACGAGTCCTGGAACAAGGAATTTGCTGGAGAATCGAGGAAACGGGGAGGAGTTGCCGGAGCAAGCTCAGCCATGGCTCACCGCCGCCAAACTCACCGCCAAGCCTCAATTCGGGTTCGTTTCACCTCACCTCTACCCGTACTAGGATCCTAGATCTTTTAGGGGAGATATCGGGCTCAATTGAGCCCGATGCCATGTGAGAATTGAGTAAATTTCTCGAGTTTTTCTTCTTGCTCGGGATCGCCGGAGGAGCCGCCTCCGACCGCCTCACCGCCGGGAAACGCTAGCCCCCACCTCAACGGAGGTGGTGACAATAATCTCTGGCGGTGGCGCCGGCCCAGGTGGCCGGAAATGGCCATACAACATGACCCAGGCAGGCTCAATCTCAACTGTTGCTGATCGGGGACGATGAAGCAATGCCGTCCGTTTTTATTTAAATGAATGATTAAATTTAACTTAGGAAATTATTTGAAATGTGTCACACTCTCGCAGTAATTTTGATTTCAAATTTTAGGTTGCTTAGGACATTTCCAGAGGTAGTGATGAATAAGAATGTTGTAGGCCTTGCTCTTAACGTTCATTTGCCACCCTAAAGTTCAAATTTGGGACACTAGAACTCCCTGTAGGGCTGTTCTACTAGGACTGGTCCTAGACAAGGGCAGAAATTCAAATGCATGCCCATGCCAAACCAGAAGTCCACAAGACCCAAACTTTTGGATATGTGCTTGACTAATGTAAACTTAAACTCTGTCCAAAAATTGGAATTTTTGGGAAAACTTTTTCTATAGTATTTGTGAAAATACACAAAAGTAAATTAATGAAATATTTGGAGTAACATGACTCCAAATGGCCCCAAATTTTGGTGGCATGTACTTGGGTTCATTATAGGCCCATGATAAAAATTTCAGTCACTTTTGACTTCTGCATGATGGGTATTCCTTCTTGCATGTGAAGGGTTAATATAGGCTTGGGGTGCATATAGCCATATTTACCAAAATATGAATTTATCCCTTATTACACATGGTATGACTACAAAACTCTGGACATGAGTTCACAGGGATGGAGTTTACCCCTCATAGAAATATTGGGATTTTTGGAAGCATTTGTCATAGTATCTCATGCATAAACTGACATAAAAAACTTAATTAAAGAATTTAATTTAGGGTTTTAACGACATGGGAAAATTGTAAAATTTCATATGGTCAATAATACATATCATACTACCCTATGATAAATATTTAGGGTCATAGCGACCAAAGGATTGTAAGTTTGACTATACGGGTGGTATTGGGTCATGGGTAGTGTTTAGCACAGTTAGCCCAAACTACTAGGACCACAGGGGGATATGATTAACTATTGAGGTGAGAATTGCATTAGAGGAATAAGCCCTGATTGGTCTCCTATAGGTCACTACCGGATCATGAGGGGTGGAGTGCAAACCATAAGGACAGTGGTTAAAACGGAGATCGACGGAAGACCGCCGATTTCCCGATAATTTCTTAAGTCATTAGGTTTGTTCCAGAGCAACAATGAGAGCTGGGGGTGAATTATGGGTAGTCATCAACTAAGGTAAATATCCTTGAGAAAGGGAGCTTTGGGCATAATCCCATCGCAGTTCCTAGTGCCCCCGAGAACCCTTCACCGGGTATACCCTGGGCAGTCCTGGGATTAACCTTAAATCACTAAGTATAATAACTCGTAGACAAGAGTAGTCTAATAAGTTAAGCAACGTATCATCATTCTCACCCGTATAGGGTTGGAGGGCTTGTGGTAACATTCTCACCCGTGAAGGGTTGAAGGGATTGTGGTAACATTCTCACCCATGTAGGGTTGGAGGGATTCAGGACGGGTTGGTCCTGCGAGCTAGAGGCTCGGGTTAGAATATCTTGCATGTGCATGAACTTGTGGCGGGTCATGCGGTACTGGGCCAATTGTCACAACGATGGCAGTACGGTGGCTCTGGCGAAGTGTGATGGTTTGAGGGTCCAGTGGGTTATTTTACATTACGGTTTGGAGGACGATCCCCGAAAACGCACACTCGACCAAAAAGACTGGTGGGTAGCCATCAATTAGTACGCAGAGACTCTATAGTGCACCTAGGACGTGTACAGAGGCGTATGGGAGGTCTAGGCTTGGTAGTGTGATACCCGCCTAGGAGTGGAGATGCCCGCTCCACTGCTGCCGTAGCCACAACGGTGGTACCAGAGAGTGATGCTAGCTCCGAAAAGTGAGAACTAAAGGTCTGTAATCACAGAGTCGTTGTGTGTGAGTTGCACTTGCATGACTCATAAATAACTGCACATACGCTTCGTGGATCCTTATCATATAAATTAGTATGAGCTCTTTTATATGATAAGTTAATTTTGGAAACTCTAACTTATATGTTTGTATGGGCACTCATATCAGTTAGGGTACTTCTATGATGTAAATTAGCAGTATATTTTTATACTTTATTTACTGCACTTACTTAATTCCAGTTTAATTACTTTCGTACAGTACTTGCTTATACATTTGGACTATATATATAAAACTGCTAGTATAGATTTACTGTTTTCATTCATACTTGGTAGCATAGATTCCATGTCACCTGCTTCCCTTTTGTTACCCCTTGTTGTCCTCCGCTTCGTCCTCCCGCACGGTGCCTAGGAGTTGCGGGGCGAGGTGCGGAGGAAGCGACTTAGTCTTTTTGACTAATGGTCGGTGACCAAACTATTTTTAGGAGCTCAAGGAGATGGAGCACCAGCACGACCGGCAGGACGAGGTGACAGGACATGAGGAGTTGATACCACCACCACCTACTACGTCTACTACAGCCCGACGTCAGATGGGACGAGTTCTCTGAGGATAGTTTTGCTTCCGCATTTTATGGTGTGAGGAGAGTTGATATTCATGTATAGGGAATAAGCCCTTTTACTCTTCTAATTATTGCTACTCATTGTGGACTGGATGTACTTTCATTTTATTATTTGATATGTACTGTGTCTGTGGACTAGTTTGTAGTCCATTTCTACATTACTGCTATACTTCTTACTCTCTTTTGGCCAACAGGTTATGTGATCGTTCTAGCTGACAGAATCAACATGTTGCGGTGTCGACTAACCTGTGTGTTAGTGCCACGGTAAGACGACGGTTCTGGGCATAAGACCGGGAGCCTCCTTGGTAAGGGGAGGGGTCTTACAGCCTGTGCCTTGATGGAGAGCCTTCGTACAAATGAGACGTCGAACTCAATGAGCTCGATGGACCACTTGGCTAACTGCCATGAGTGCTCAACCCCCTCAAAAATATTACGCAGTGGGTGGTAGGTCACCACCTTGATTGAGTGAGCTTGAAAGTATGGCCTAAGCTTCCTGGCCGAGACGATCAGAGAGAAAGCCAACTTCTCTAGGATGGGGTAGCGCAACTCAGCCATCATCAAGATCCTACTGACGTAGTAAATGGGTAACTATTTCTTACCTTCTTCCCTTACTAAAATGGAACTCATAGCCTAAGCCCCTACCCCATCGTACAAGGCTAGGTACTTTCCCTCCTTCGGGCTCTGTAGGAGCGGCGCTTGGGATGGTTGAGCCTTCAAGGCTCGGAAAGCCTCCTCACATTCCTCCATCAACTCAAACGTTTTATTCCCCCGAAGCGTTTTGAAGAAGGGTGAGCACTTCTCCTCGGCACGAGAGAGAAACCGACTCAACCCAGCCAACTTGCTTGTCAAACGCTGAACTTCTTTGGTGCTGCGAGGTGATTCCAACTCCACAATGGCCTTCACCTCATTTGGGTTAGGCTCTACCCCTGTTGGGATTAGAAGATGCTCGAAGACCTTGCATCGGCTTGCCTCGAAGACACACTTCTGGGGATTTAGCCTCATTTTAAACTTCCGCAATGTTGCGAATGTCTCCTCTAGGTCGAGTAGGTGTGAACCCACATCCCCACTCTTCACCATAAGATCATCAACGTAGATCTCCAGGTTCCTACACCACTGATTTTCGAACACCCGATCCATCATTCGCTGGTACATAGCCCCCGTGTTCTTTAGCCCGAAGGGCATCAATTTATAGCTGAAGCATCCTCCCTTGTGATGAAGGAGACATCTTTGTCGTTGGGGGATGCATGGCGATCTGGTGATAACCTGAAAAAGCATCCAAAAAACTCATAATAAAAAAACCGACGGCTGAATCCACCAGCGCGTCGATCCGAGGCAGGGGGTAGAAATCCTTAGGACATGATTTATTTAATAAAGAAAAGTCTACACACATGCACCACCTTCCATCCCCTTTTTTTACCATTACCACATTGGAGACCCAGCATGGATACTGGATCTCTGAAATGAAATTTGCGTCGAGAAGCTTCATGACCTCCTCGCGGATGGGCACCTCCATCTTGGCGGCGATGGTCCAAGTTCAGACAGTGGCAAGCCACATCTGCCTCAATGCCCGACATGTCAGATGCGCTCCAGGCAAAGACGTCGACGTTTTTTTTGGATGGACTCCCGCATCCTTGCCTGGTCTTCTGGGAGCAAGCCCCCACTGACCCTTACCCTCTCTGTCTTCTCTGCCTTGCTGATGACCTCCATCTCCACGACTTCCTCTGCCGGATCCAGCCGGGACTGCTCCCTGCCGGCCCTGTCCACCTATTCTCCCAACTCTTCCTCACCTCCTACCCTCTCAACCTCCATCTCCTCCAATTGGCCCTCCCCAGGCAACTCCACTTCTTCACCCCTCTAGGTCTCACCCCCAGCTTCTCCCTCTACCCCTTGCTCCCCCGCAATCTTCTCTCCAACCTCACCTAGGCTCACCACTTCCTTCTCTACAACCTCCTCTTCAGTCTTATTTTTAGCCTCACCGAGGCTCACCACTCCTTCCCCTGCTATCTTCCTGCCAGCCTCTCCTAGGCTCATCTCTTCCTCCTTCGCAGCTTCCTCCTCCACCGCCATCCCCTTCTCCAGCTCCCCTGCCTTCGTCATCCAGGAAATGGTGTTGATGGTAGTCACATAACACTGCCTCACCACCTTTGGGTCTCCCCTGATCCTGGCCTACACTCCTCCACTACTGAACTTAAGGCACTGATGAAATGAGGAGGGGACGCAACGAAAGGCATTATTGAGAGGCCGCATAAAAATTGCGTTATAGCTGCTCGGAGCGTCAACGATGACGAACTGACAGTTCCTCGATACCCCCCACCAGCTAGAACCCTCCAACCCTCCACTTTTATCTCATCGAAGGCTTTCTTGAAGATCACATTCACGGAGTTCCCGTTGTCAACTAGGATTCTGGAGACCGTGAAATTTTCTACCGCCATATGGATCACCAAGGCATCACAGAATGGGTCTTCGTTGTCGGGCATGTCCTTTGCTGAGAAAGTGATTTTTTCTTCCTGTGGGGGGGGGGGGGTCTGGGAGGTCGAGGCGATGCTCCTTCAGTACATGGTTTGGAAGCTCCCTTTATGGGTGGCTTCGATCCCCACACCCCCATGAATCACCCTGATCCCTCATCGGGCTCAAACGTCTAACCGGTCCTCACATCTATCCTCTCCCCCTTGCAGCACTTCCTCAATCCTCATGGGCTGCTGCTGCTGGACTTGCCCCCTAGCCTCTCTCATCTCCAGAAACTTCGGGTAGGTCGCCGTTCCGTGACCCACTTCCTGGTGGAAGTCACAGAAGGGGAACGCCACCCTACCTTCTCTTCTCCTTGCTCCTCCTCGAGCTCCCCTCCTTCCTCCTCTTCCTCTCACGATCTCTATAGCTTCCTGCTGTGGTGGGAGGGGGGCCCTCTGTCCCTGCCTCCTGGACAGCTGGTTGAACCTCCTTTGCTCGCGGTTGTTGTCCCTTCCTTGGAAACCTCCACCCTGAGGGTGACCTTCCTGGGGGCCTCCAGCCCAACCTGTTGTTTGGCTCACGCTGCACCCAAACTTGATGTTGTCCATGTCCTCGAGGTTCTTCTATTCTTCTCTCCTATCTCTGCTCCCTCTGCCTCCCTGTTACTGACTCGTTCACGTCATCCTCCACCAACTTGGCCAACTTTTTGGTAAACGCCGGATTGGCCGCCTCGATCTCGATCTCCTTTGTCATCCTCTCCATCAGTTCCTCGAAGGAGGGGGGGGGATCTCTTCAGCTCCATGCTAAAGAAGCTTGACCTCAACCCAAGGGTGAAGGCAAGCATCACAGTGTACCCCGACATATCCTGAACCTGCAGAATCTTCTCTTGGAACCTATCAACATAGCATCCCAGCATATCCTCCAGCCTCTACTTGATGGCAAACAAGCACTCCGCTCCCTTCTTACTCTTCTTGGACGTTGAGAATCTCAGCAAGAACCCACGACGCAGATCCTCAAAACTGTAGATCGAACTCGCAGGCAACTGGTGGAACCTGTCCTTGGCCTTCTCCTTCAGAGTGATGGCAAAGAGCCTACACTTGAAGGCATCCGACATTTGCCTTATGGGAACGACGTCTTCAAACCACTGCACATGCTGCATGGGGTCGTCCCTCCCCATATAGTAGGTGATGTCTGGCTCTCAGAAACCCTCCGTAACTGGAGCTGAGATGATGAGCTAACTGAAGGGGCTCCCGCCCCCTGCCTGTCGAGAGGGCACGTCACGCGACCACGACTCGCTAGTCCTGTCTGCACTGGTCTGTTCGGGAAATAGCTACTGCCTGGCAAGATCCCTTTCCACAGTCTCTGCCGGAACCTCATTCCCAGGATGCTACCCGGGAGCATTCTCGCCCAATGACGGAGCAGCCACCATCGGGACCTGAGGAGTCTCCCACTCGCCTCTTGCCGAGAAGGCCAAGTGGATGGTCTGGAGGACTTCCCACCTGAAGTCTTCCAGCATACCCAATGTCACCCCACTTCCTCGAGAGGGAGAATCCCCTGAGACTGCTCCTTCATCCCCAGCCATGAGACTTGGGATTTTCCTGTGTCAGCTACGATCCAGGTTCACCGCACCAGAAATGTTGAAGCCAAAAACTGGCCTCAACTATAGTTCGGACCTAGGGGTGTAGCTGACACCTATTTCTCCCAAACCTCAACTCCTGACTTGTGATAAAGAACCAAGAACTGACCCTAATCCTCAGCTGGGAGGTCCCTGCTCTAACCCGGAAGTTCTCTAAGCGCTTCCCCTCCAAAGCCAATTGGTCGGCTAGGAGTACCTCAGAAAGCTCTAGAAGGAAAATGGAAGTATGAAAAAATCCTATCTTTTGAGATATCCTGTGGGTATATTTATAGATTTTCAATATCTGGTCTACAAAAGCGTAATTTCATTGCTCTAAAATTACTAAAATACCCTAGGTTGGTCCGCCAATAGCCAAACTCTGCTATTTTGAGGAGCTAATTGCAGACCTAGGGGCGTCCAGGTATTTTCACCCCGGGACCCCACCCGACGGGAACCTTTCCACTGATCTATGCAGAAACCCCGCTCGCTTTGAGCGCGAACCTCCCCGCTAACATCAGGCATCATCCTGGGAATGAGGTTCTAATTTTTTTTCTGAACACCTGCCCATTATAAACCCCAGGCGGCCTTGCCTTGATTGCTTGCTTATTAGGATTAAAAGACCAAGGCGACCTCAGTTGAGCACCCACCTATTAATATTGGAAGATCTAGGTGGCCTCGGTAGAGTGCTCGCCTATTAGATGATTCAAGCGGTCTCGGTCAAGTGTCCGCCTATTAAGATTAGAAGATCCACGAGGCTTTAGCGCCGAATGTCTGGTTCGATAAATTATAGCAGAGTGTGTGGTCTCTTGCCGAATAATTCCTGACCAAATGTCGTGAATTGCTGCATGTGCGTCGAAGCATTGCAATTTGTCGAGTGAATGCTTTCCAGACAGATCCCGATGAGGTGCGGCAAATTGTCGAGCGAACACTCGCCTCGGGAAACATGAGGGACCTCTTTTGCTCCTACTGAGGAGCGGTCCACTATTCCAGGGGGTTTGATTGTTAGAGGTTAATGATTCCAGTCAGGCATGAGGCATCCGCAGGGTTCTCATCTGCAAATAATGTCAAATGATGGCGGAGGAGAATAACGCACCTGTTGCTCAGAGCTTGTCCTCGAAAAGGAAGCAATAACAATAAAAAAGCCTCGATCAATGTGCAGTTGGTCAACACATCCGGACCTACCATATATACCACTTGGGAGTATGTCCAACAAGGACAATTAGCGAGGTCTTGTGGTAGGGGAAGTGACTTATACTGACAGAAGGGTTTGAGGCCCGAAGTCTTAGGTTCAAGAGGCTTGGATGCATCTGAAGTGGTCAAGCAGGCACCGATAACCACAGAGGGGTGTCAATCCCAGATCCGTCCTTAATTTACCTCAAGGTCTTGTACCTCTATCAAGCAGATATCCTGCTCGTCCTAAAAAGTCATGCAAACCTTAAGCCTTTGAGATAAACATACAAAAGTTCTTATAACGATGGCAAGGAAAAAGGAGGAACAAAATGAAAAGATTACACTGTAAAAGACCTTGCTTGTGCTACCATGGAGATAGAAGAACAGATTGACCTGCCTGCCATCCTCAACTGTAGGCGGAGCATACTCTACCGTTGTGTGCGTAAGCCAAGTGTCTTCTACCTGGAGTGGGACATATTCCTCCACTGTATCTACAAATTGAATTCTCCCTACCAGAAGCGGGATGTATTCATTTACTGCGTATGCAGGCTAGAATTCCCCGACTTGAGGTGGTACATACTCCTCTATGGTGGTCATCGATCAGATATAACACTCTCGAGACGTCCTCGGGTCGCTCTTGACCTTGAATTACTTTCCTCCAAATGGGAGCTTGAGGACCTAGTGATAGGTGGATGCGATGGCTTGGAAGTCATCCAAGATGGGCCTCCTAAAGATTGCGTTGTAGCTGTTAGGTGCATCAATGACCAAGAAGAATTCCTGTCGGGCTATCCAGCATGGGATGACATCCAAGTCTATGCTCCCCTTGACCTCTTTCTTCTCCCCTATGAAGCCAAAGAGTGGGTCATCGCAGACTTTCAGTGGTTTGCTATCTTTCATTACCTCATACGCATACTTGAATAGGATGTTGACCGAACTACCTATGTCTACCAAGATTCGGGCCACAGAGTAGTCTCCCAATATGACCTTGATGGCGATCATGTCGTGAAAGGAGTTGACGACCAGGAGCAAATCCTCCTCCTTGAATGTTACCATCCTGCGAGGGTGCGGTGCCAGCGATGCTGCTGCTACTTCTCTTCCCTACATACGCCTTAGAATTCCCTTGTAGGAAGACTCCACTCCCGCCCCATCGTGTATGTAGTTGATACATCCTAGCTGACCGGCCCCTTCTACCTCTACACACTCTTCCTCTGTGATGACTTCTTGCTTGATAACATTATACCTTAGGGCACTTGGCCCCTCCCCAATCTTCTCCTTACCCTTTTAGGACGAGGCCTCCTTGGCCTTCTCTGTCTGTCTTTCTGCAAGCAGATGCTCCAACTTTCCTTCCTTAAGCAACTTCTCCACCACATCGTGGAGGACCCAACAATTCTCAGTATCGTGTCCCACATCTCGGTGGAACTTACAACAGAGGTTCAAGTTCCTACTTCTAAACCCTCCTTTCATAGGACTCGTGGGCCAAAAATCAGGCTGTTGTTGGAGGATTTCCACAAACTCTTCCGATGGTACTTTTGTGTCTGTATACTCTTGTGCCTCACCCCACTATTTGAGGGATTCTCCTAATAGTAATTGTGGGTTATCACTATCTTCTTGTAGCGACTGGTGGTGTACTTGCCACATCAGTTGATAGGCCAGATGGCCTCGACTGTGAGCTAGGGGTTGATGCTCCTGGTGAATAAAATTACTCTTTTGGGGAATGAAAGTCTTTGTTTCAAGAGTAGCTATACACCTAGAGGGTGGGGGGGGGGGTGAATAAATTTCTTAGTCTTTAAGACTATCATTTTTTTTGGTGTGTTGAGTGTTCAGTTATTTTAGTTAGCTTTCAAGAAAGAGACACAACACACCAGTATTTATAGTGGTTCCCCAAGGTATGGGTACATCCACTGTCCTTCCCACCTTTCTAATAGTGTGTTAGACAAGACAATCTTCTCTAATATCAGCTCAAAGATCTTACAACACAGATCCCTCAGGATCTCTCAGACTTCCTCCAAGTCTTACCTCAGGCCAAAGCCCTACAACTCAGAGTAAATACTACTCCTACAGCTCAGTGATCCACAGATCATCTACCTCAGACTTAATCAAAAGTCCTACACCTCAGGCTAGGAGGATATCCATACACTTAGAGAGAATAACTCTCCTGCAGGTCAGATCAAGAATGATACTACCTTAGGCTAAAGTCCCTACCTCAGATTCTCAACAGAATCCTACCCAGAGAATAAATCTCCTACCTCAGGCACACAAGCCCTACCTCTGATCCATCACATGATCCTACAACTCAGCCTTTATATTTCAGGCTGAGAGCTCAGATCAAGACTGATCCTACATAATGAGTAAGTTTGTTGTTGTGGATTGACTCTAGAGAAAATGTCTTCTGAGCCGGCCTGCTGAACTGAGTAAACTCAGCTCCATCTTCTTCACAACACCAAGAATAGATCTTCAAGATTGTTCTTCTTGTGCTGAGAAGTAATTGCAGAGCACTACTTCTTCAAGCCTAGATTGTAGTAGAGGTTTGTGCAGAGGCCTTGAAGATGAGCAGCAGCTTTAAGCTTGCACTACTTCACTTTCTTTAAAAAACAATTTCTGATCTTGATGTTGAAGACAAGTTTATTCTTTGGTGAGTTGTTTATTCAACATCCAACTCTGTTTGTGAATCACAGACTAACTATAGAGCAAGTTTTTAGCAATCTTCCACTTAGTCGAGAGGAAGAAGATGACCAAAAAGCTCCGTCTCCAAAAAAACTCTGTTCTTCTTTCTCGGAACTCTTCTTTGTATCCCACCGTCCAATGGCTCTATGTGTAGTACAGACCACCGGATTTGATAACTGCAACACTTCTTTTACATTAAATGTTGTACTAAAGGCAAGCAGCGCCTTTTGTCGTCCAGCATGCAAAACCCGCAACATTTGAATTCTTGATGACGTCAGCATGACTCCGAGCTTCTAGACTTAGTAATTTCCAGACAATCTGCATAGGCATTGAGTGAAGCCTTGTCACTCAAAGAAAAAGTACTTGGCAGAATTCTGCATCTTCAGGCATTGAGTGAGCCTTCATCACTCAATGCTTTCTGACTTTTATAGTCTAACTATTAAGGTGTTGAGTGATCCTTCATCACTCAACGCTTTTGGGCTTGGTTGAAATTTCTCTGCATGAAGGCGTTGAGTAAAGCTTCTACACTCAATGCTTTCTGACTTAGCCTGACTTCTTGATGAGGTGTTGAGTGACCCATATTCACTCAACGCTTCTGTACTTAGATAAAAATCCTATTGAGTTGGCATTGAGTGTACTGTCGTCACTCAACGCTTCTGTACTTTCGACAGATTTCTTGATGAGGCGTTGAGTTGCCCGTCTTCACTCTACACTTCTGTACTTGGACAGATTTCTTGATGAGTAGGTGTTGAGTGAATTGTCTTCACTAAACATGCACTTCTGTCCTTAGATAAATTTCTTATCAACAATACTGCGGCTTTGACTACAAGTAGTTCTGTCAATGCTTTTAGGCTCCTAGCGTTGAGTGAAGTGAGTTCACTCAATGCTTCTATCCTTAGACAGATTCCTGCCTGTTCAACAACCTGTCTTTGGTATAATAGTCATTATAACACTGACAACTTGTGAAATCAATGTAACAAAAATACAACCTGCATAAAATGAACTTTGAGCATATATTAGATTCATTCATGTGTATACTATTGACTTGTGGGCCTTCTTCAAATCTAGGACGTTGTGATCAATGGACCCAACAATCTCCCCCTATTTGAAGTAGTCAGAACCATAGTCAATGATATACACCACCAAATATAGTAGATAAGCATTCACAGAATTTAAGAGCAAAAAATGATACACACACAAAAATATGATTATTATTAAAGGCAATAGTCATAAATATACATTGTGCTTAAAATAATGTTCACTTTCCTATATCCCTTAAGGAAAACACAAAAAAAAACATGTCATGTTTCTTGTTCCTTGATCAATATCCCCCTGCTGGATTTCTTTGCACCCTTTTCCTTATCTTCATTCTCTTTCTTCTTTTATCTCTCAAAATAGTTGCAGGGCTTAGGAAAGTACTTGCTGGGCTCAACAGCGTCTGGTGGCACAACACTTGACTTTTTATCTCTTCTGAACTTCCTCCTGGCCTCTTCATTTATTTCTAACTTGGCCCATTATAGGGAGCTATAAAGATTTCCCGTGTTAGTTTTCTTATCTTTGATCTGATCCCATACAGACAAGATGATGGTCCTTGATTGTGGACTCCACTTCTCAAAGTCTGGCCTGATCTCCATCTCTTCTCTGTACCTTTTCTTGCTGAGTCTGATCTCTTCCTCTTCTTCAACAATGGACTTGCCCTTGGCTCTAGCTATCTAGTCAGCAGTGGGGATGAATGTGGGAATTTCAACAGTAGTAGAGGGTTCAGTCCACTGAGCACCAACTTGATCATCATATTGATCACCATATTGTTCATCATACAGACCTTCTGGAATAGGGTTAGGAGCAGCAGGAATATTGTCATATGTATACTATTCAAGCCCCAATGAACCTCTGATTATATTGGTAACCCAAGCATCATTCTCAGTGTTGGCCTTGATCATTGACTTCTCCCCATTTATGACTTCTTCAGATACAACTGCAGTCAGAGAGGTTTTGGCTATAGAGAATCTTTCATATAGAAAATTGACTCTCTTAGTGACATAATTCTTGACCTCTAACATGTGATCATCAAGAATTTGAGTACAGACATCCATTCTCCTTTCTATTGTAGTCTTGTGGGCTTCCATCAGCAGTTTTTGAGCATTATGGACCATTTCCATATTGCTAGAGGTAATGTGGAGAATATCATTCAATGTAAGTATGATTTTTTGATGCTTGCTTTCAGTATAGGTTACAGCAGGAGTAGCCCTTGTGAAGAATGCTACTGTAGTGGCTTTCAGCAGGTTGACTTCAAACCTGATGGACTTGATTTAAGTGGAAAGATCATGTCTGTAACATCCCACTTGCACTTAGACCCCTCTACTTAGGTTGGGTTAGGGCATGTGGCGGGGCATGGGTTTAGGCTAGGTGAAAGTGCAACTAGATCTGATATACTCTAGAGGGGGGTGAATAGAGTATATGGTGCTTTAAAAAATTTTACAAACTTTTACAACAATTATTGTAATATGTGTGAGCAGGGAAGCAGAAATAAATCTAATCACAGTACTAAGCTATGCAAAAACTAAGCACAGAAAAATCAAGGCCAGAAACAAAAATGAAAGCAAGCAGAACCAGAAGACACAAGGAAATATAGTGGTTCCCCAAACTTGGGTACATCCACTCTTCTACCACCCTAGGTAGGAATCCACTGCAGGATGAGTTGATCAGGTGTCCTGGGCACCAATGAGCTTTTGATAAGGTGCTCAAAAACCAAAGCAGATTTTTTGATCAGGTGTCTTGCCACCAATGAGCTTTTGACAAGGTGCTCAAAAACCAGATTCAAACTTTTGAAGGGAGTTTGAAAAACCCTTTACAGAGTGGGGGTGAGAGAGTGATGGCAGTCTTCTCTTTCTCAAACAACTGAGAAGACTATGTGGATTGATGTCAAAGCTCCCCCTGAATCCTTGAAATCTTCAGGAAGAAAAGCTTTGCTAAGGGTGATAGGCCTTCAAATATTGAACTCCAGCAATGGATGATTTCAGCAAAAGGGACTGAAATGTTGAGTGTCTGGAGTCTGGAATATGTTGGCCTTGAACACTTTTAAAACTAAAAGAGATCTGAAGATTTGAAAACTTGATCTCCTTAGATGAGTGTTCTTCAGAATTCTTTTTGACAGAAGATCTTTGAGGTTGTCTCTGTAATCTGTATTATGTGTGCTCTGTTGTGAGAGATTCAAAAATCCTGTCTTTTATTCTCTGGTACAGAATAGAATATTATTCTCTGTCAAGGATAGCCGTTGGTCTGCATTGATTGCATCCTTAATTGCATAATCTCTTCTAGAGGAAAGGTTCACAGAAACATTCCTTGAAAAATCCCTTGAAACTTGGTCCAGAATTGAATGAAAACGGCTAGCAAATCTCTGAATTAATTGCAGAATAACTCCTAACTGATTTGAATTTGAATTCTGGAAGTTATCTGAAATCGTCGAACTGAGCTCTGCTATCGTCGAGCTGAGCTCAGCGATCTGGAAAACTTAAGCAGCAAAATAATCGTCGATCTGAGCTCAAAGATCGTCGAACTGAGCTCAGAGATAAAGTTCCAAAGCAGAGTCAAAATCGTCGAACTGAGCTCACCGATCGTCGAATGGAGTTCGACGATATTATGAAGTTGAGCTCAGCGACCGTCGAATGGAGTTCGACGATCTGTCGAAGTTGAGCTAGACGATCGTCGACCGGAGTTCGACGAATCGTCGTGCTGAGCTCGACGATATGACTTAGTCTTCAGACTGAGAATCCTGGTCTTCAGGGCAGCTTCCAAACCTAGACTTCTAACCCTTAGACTCAATTCTAATTGACCTATTAAGCTATACAGAAGGTCAAGCAAAGGTTCCTAGAGACATAGTGATCATGACCCAAATTAGTAATAGGGTGTTCCAACAATCTCCCCCTATTTGGGTTAGGATTACTATTTACAGACTTTGGAAAAATTCAAATAATAACATACAATCAGAAACACAGAAAAGCAACAGTTGGATATAGCAGAAACATCACAGAGATATATATATGGCATCCAGATAATCAGAAATTCAGAAATTGTCACCTTACAATGTTATTTCTTCTCTTTGCCTTTAACCATTTTAATTTCTCTGTTTGGATTTAGGGCTTCTTTGTTGGACCTGGTGTCATCTGCTGCACCCAAATAAGTTTGCTTTGTAGGCCTGGGAACCACAACAGCAGGATGTAATTCCATATATCTGTCAGCATCAAAGAATTTACTGGAAGCATATCTGTCTAGTTCTTTCTGTCTCTGCTCAGACATTGTAGAAATGTTGGAAGAATCTAGTCCTTGTTCTCTGGCCTTCTTAATCTGGTCCAGTGCAGCCAATTCCTTCATCCTGGCAGTCCAAGCAGCTGGATTATTTTCAGGGTCCTCAAAGGTACAGGTGGCTCATACCTGTTGGAAGGATTGTCTTGAGGAGGCCTGGCAGACACAGTCTCTTTCAGCTTGTAAGGGAAAGGACCTGAAGATGTATCAGATGAAACATGTCCTCCCCTAGAATATGGGTGCTGCCTGGAGTACCCTTTAGAATAAACTTGAATATCTCTCTGATTACCCCTGTATCCTCCTCTCCTAGAATATGAACCCCTGGATTGGCTTTCCCTTTGGTAGGATCTGGCATGGGGTTGATAGGGAGCCTGGCTTCTGGCTGGGGCTTGACTTGCAGAGCTTCCACCTGCACCTGCATCAGGAGGAGGTGGTGGAGGAGGATGAGGGTGCTGGAATTGGGATGAGCCCTTCTCAAATTTTCTCTTTTTCTTCATGGCTTTCAGCTGGTTTTTAGAATATTGCATCCAATGTTCAGTGATAGGGCAATTATGAAGGATGTAATAAGGAATGTCATTGTTATCTTTAACTTTTGCAGGAGGAACCCTTTTCATTGCCTTGCTCCTTGCCTTCCTTTTCCTGGCAATAGTAGCAGAAGAATCATCAGAGTCTGTTTTGAACTCATCAGATTCAGAACTCTGGTCATCATATAGAGCATCAATTTTCTTCATCAAGTCTTTCTTCAGCTGAACAGAGGCAGATGAGGCAGAAGCAACAACAGCAGCAGCAGGAGTGGTGACAGCAGCAGTAACAGTCTCACTTACAGCAGAAACAACAGATTCACTCTCAACAGCAGATTCACTAACAGCCACAAAAGCTGGAGAGGTGATAGCAGCAACAACTTCATTGATAACAGCAGTAACATCATCAAAATCTGCAGCAGGCTCATTTCAGTGGCCTCTGACATCAGAAAGTCCTTGGATATTGGCTCAGCAGAATCAGTTGGAACTTCAGCATCAATATTAAAAATCTCAGCAGCAGTATCAACAATCCTTTCTACAATCCTTTCTTCAGTAGAGCAGCAGCAGCAACATCTCCAGTAGCAGCAATCACTGAAAGTACAAAAGAAGAGATAATGCTAGGGTCACAGCAAGAGAAAGGCACCAGTGCCTTGGATAAGTCTTCTGTGGGCTGGACATCATTACTCTCTGGCAGACAGCTGAAGAAGGCAGTATCAAAATCAGATAGCAAAGACCTTAGGTCAATTGCAAGAACTGCAGTAGGAGGCTCAGCAGCAGCAGCAACAAGAGGAGGAACAACAAAAGAAGCAGAAACAGCAGCAGCAACAGCAAGAAGGCTTTCTTCATGTGGCATCTCCCCCTGCCTAGATGCAGATACATCTGGATCAAGGCACACTGCTGGAGGTGCTGCCTGAGGAAGGAGGGAGGAAAGCCTGGCAGAGAGAGCTGCCACTGACAGGTGTAGAGGAGCCAAGGAGGTCTCCAATAGTAGAGAGAGCCTGGGGGCAATCAGCTCATACAGCCTGTCAGCTAGGGCTGAGAGGTCTACTTGCTCAACAGCTGGAGCAGAGGTAGATGGAATAGGAGTAGCTGAAGATTCTGGAAGTGGAGGGCTGGAGAGTGGTGGTATGGATGGCTGAGGTGTTGGGATGGTGGATATGGAGGACAGGGGAATGGATATGGATGGGGTGAAAGTTGGTTGATCAATGATGTGGTGTAGGAGATCTTGGAATGAAGTGGAGGAGGAGGGTAACTCAGGAGGAGAGGATGGGGAATCATCCATATAGGAGTCATCCAAGAGGGTGAAGGATGGAATGGATGGTGAAGAGGTGATATCTGGTGGAGGGTATGAGAACAGTGGGTGGAATTGGTCTGCTGGTGGAGGCAGAATGGGTTCTGGAGATGAGTTGATGTTGGAGATGGGCTGGATATGGTAATGGTGGATGGAGCTGGAATGGTGGATGGTAGGGGAAGGGTTGGAATTGGAGGAGGAGAAGAGGCAGCAACAGCAGCAGCCAGGTCATCTGCAGGGGCAGAGACCTGTGGGAGAGTGACTCCTTGAGTCCTTGTGCCTGAAGGAGCACTTGAGGAGGGCCTGCCAGGCTTGCTTATTTGCCTGTCCCACTTGCCAAAGAGGGCACAGGTTAGTCTCTTGGAGGCATTTATGTGAACTCCAGAGGAGACCAGCAAGGCAGGGCACCTGGTCTGCAGGAAAACTCCAAGAATCCTTCCAAAATTAACAAAACTTTTGTTTATTTTCTTTTTGATTAGGTCAAAGAAGACCTCTCCCCAGTTCAGATTTTTCTTATCCACCAGAGCTCCCATGAGACAGAGCTGATGTCTGGATATAGTATCATGGGCAGAGTGCTTTGCAGCAGCACTTTCCCTACCACATCTGCTAGGAACCTGTATTCAACAGACAGATTCCTCTTGAATAGCTTGCTAGGGTTTCCCTCTGGATGACCCATCCTGGCAAGTAGTTCAGAATATTCTTCTCCTGATAACTCAGCAATATCTTCTCCATTTCTCAGTCCAAAAACCTCTGTTAAAATGGTGGGGGTCAAGGGTACCTGATTTCCAGTAAGGACCCAACTATTGTAGAGTTGTCTTGATTATGAGCAGTATAGACCCACTCCTTTATCTCATCTGAAGCCAGCTTGATCCTGGTGGTCATGAGGGCAGTTAGATTCTGATCTTTGAACAAACCCAGTATGTCTTGGAAAATCTGATCGGTGGTGCTGAATGATTCTATATCAATGTCAAAGCCTGCATCAAACTTCATTGCGGCAAGAACTGCAACTGACACAGCCATTGTACCTGCAAAAACTCAACAAACAAAACGACCAAGCGTAGAACTGTTTGCAGGGAAAGAAAATTCTTGCAGAGAAATCGAAAGCGCAAAAGAGAACGACGGCGAAAAAACAGTTTTATTTTAGGGTTCGACGCAGAATTGGAAAGATTGTTGAACTCAGTTCGACGATCGAGGCTTCTAAAGGAATCTGAAGAGTCTTCAACATCGTCGATCTCCGTTCGACGATATTGGAGAGCGGCGAGCTCCGTTCGACGATCGTTCAGAGAACAAAATCGTCGAGCGCCGTTCGACGATCGTTGACCGGAAGAGATAGTTCATACTATCTGAGAGGCGCTGAACTCAGTTCGACGATTTTGGAAATCGTCGATCTCCGTTCGACGATCTTGTGGCAAATCGTCGAGCGCAGTTCAGAGATCAGAAAAATTCTAGACACTAAGAAAAATCAGAAGTTTGCCTAGTCTTGGTCAATTTTTAAGCTTTCAAAATCTTGATATTATTTAAGGACTTCCTCCATCTAACATTCCTAACTGATTTAGGAAGAAGGTGTGTTTCTTTTCATCCAAAGGCTTGGTGAAAATATCTCCCCTTTGTAAATCAGTTGGGATATATTGTAATTCAATTTTATTCTTTTCAACATTATCCCTTAAGAAATGATGCCTAATCTCTATGTGTTTTGTCCTACTATGGAGGACTGGATTTTGAGCTATGGAAATAGCACTTGTGTTATCACAAAAGATTTTAGACTTCTCTAAGTTGTAACCATAGTCTAGGAGTTGATTTTGAATCCACAAGATTTGTGAACAACAACTGCCTGCAGCCATATATTCAGCTTCAGCAGTTGAAGTTGACACAGATGTTTGTTTCTTACAAAACCAAGAGACAAGTCTGTCACCAAGGAACTGACAAGTTCCACTGGTGCTTTTCCTGTCAATTCTGCATCCAGCATAATCAGCATCAGAGAATCCAGTTAACTCAAATGCTGAATCTTTTGGATACCAGAGACCTAGATTTGGACAACTTTTAACATACCTGAGAATCCTCTTTACTAATGTTAGGTGTGACTCTCTAGGGCTAACTTGGAACCTAGCACATATACATGTAGCAAACATTATATCTGGTCTACTAGCTGTAAGATACAGTAAAGAGCCAATCATTGCTCTATATGTTGTCTGATCAACAGGTTTCCCATGTTCATCAGCATCCAATACAGCATTAGTAGGCATGGGTGTTTTCATACAAGATGCCTCAGACATACCAAATTTCTTAACCAATTCATTTGCATATTTGGTTTGAGAAATAAAGATGCCTTCAGCATGTTGTTTGACTTGCAATCCTAGGAAGAAGGATAGCTCACCCATGCTACTCATCTCAAATTTAGAATGCATTAGGTTAGAAAACCTTCTGCACAATTTTGAGTCAGTAGAACCAAAAATGATATCGTCTACATAAATTTGTACTAGTAGGGTATGGGACTTATGGGTTCTAATAAAAAGAGTTTGGTCTACTCTACCCCTTATAAAACCATTTTCCAAGAGAAAGCATGCTAGGGTCTCATACCATGCTCTAGGAGCTTGCTTGAGACCATATAATGCTTTGTTCAGTCTAAAAACATAATCAGGATAAGTTGGAGAGATAAAACCTGGAGGTTGTCTGACATAAACTTCCTCTTTGATGTCTCCATTTAAGAAGGCACTTTTGACATCCATCTGATAAACCTTGAAGCCTTTATGAGCTGCATAAGCTAGAAATATTCTGATGGCTTCCAATCTTGCAACAGGTGCAAAGGTCTGGTCGTAGTCAATTCCTTCTTCTTGAGAGTATCCCTGAGCAACTAGCCTTGCCTTGTTCCTTATAATTACTCCTTGATCATCCAGTTTGTTTCTGAATACCCATTTTGTTCCAACAATGGAATGATCCTTAGGCTTTGGCACTAGTTCCCATACTTTGTTCCTCTCAAATTGATGCAACTCCTCTTGCATTGCAATGATCCAGTGTGGATCTTGCTCTGCATCTTGAATGGACTGAGGTTCAATTTGAGATAGGAAGCAGGTGTGCAACAGGTTTTGGTTGACCTGATTTCTGGTTTGCACACCAGCTGAGATTTCTCCAATTATTTGGGAAATTGGATGGTCTCTTGATGTTACTAAATCAACAGGGGGTGTTGATTGTTCACCAACCTGTGTTGTTGTTTCCTCTTGTGGTACAACAACTGGCTCTTCAGGTTGTGCTTCAATGTGTTGAGCATTCCCTTCATCTTCACTGCTTTCATCCTCTTGAGCAACCTGTAACTTGTTCATATCTTCAACTAGAGAGTGTTCCTGCAAAGGTTCTATGGTAGAAGAGATCTTCTCCTTGAAAGACATGTTAGTTTCATCAAATGAAATGTGAACAGATTCCTCAATTTTCAAAGATGATTTATTATAGACCCTATAGGCCTTGCTGATCATGGAGTATCCCAGAAACACTCCTTCATCAGCTTTGGCTTGAAATTTTGCTAAATATTTCTTGTCATTATTGTGAATGTAGCAAATACAACCAAAGACTCTAAAATAGTCAACTTTAGGTTTCTTCCCTTTGAGTAATTCATAGGGAGTCCTTTCCCTTTAGTTTATGTATCAGACTTCTGTTCAGCACATAGTTGGAGGTGTTCACTGCCTCTGCCCAAAAGGATAGAGGTAGATGAGCATCTGACAACAATGTAGTGGCAGATTCAATAAGGGTTCTATTTTTCCTTTCAGCTACCCCATTTTGTTGAGGAGTTCTAGGAGCTGAGAAAGTATGCCTGATCCCTTCACTCTGACAGAACTCTTGCATAAGAAGAGAATCAAACTCTGTCCATGATCACTTCTGATCAGGGCAATGTGAGTATTGAACTCAATCTGTATACATTTGAGAAACTCTGTCAGACACTTAAAGTTATCAGACTTCTTCCTTAGAAAGAACACCCAAGTGAATCTAGAGAAGTCATCTACAATTACTAAAGTGTAGGATTTCCCTCCTAGGCTTTGTACTGTGATGGGTCCAAAAAGATCCATGTGTAACAGATACAATATCCTAGGTGAATCACTCTTATTAAGTGACTTAAAACTGTTTTTAGTTTGCTTGCCTAATTGACAAGCCCTGCAGAGTCCTTCCTTCTTGTAGGGGCCAGAAGGTAGTCCTCTAACAAGGTTGTCCTTGGATAGCCTAGCAATAGTTCTAAGGTTTAGGTGTCCTAGTCTCTTATGCCATAAAACATTTGGTCTACAGACAGAGTTAAACAGGCAAATATCTACATCAGTTGAAAGAAAATCTACTAGATAGATGTTACCTTTCCTTTTACCTGTCAACACAGTTGTGTTGTCCTCTGACTTGATTTTGCATAAGGCTTTGCTGAAGGTCACCTGGTAGCCTTCATCACACAGCTGACTGATGCTGATTAGGTTGTGCTTCAGTCCTTCTACATAAGCTACCTTCTTGAAGGTTACTGAACCAATCTGGACTGCACCATATCCTTTAGTTTGTCCAAAGTTGGAATCACCAAAGATAACTTTGGGTCCAAGCTTGGCTCTAAAGGAAGTGAGGTTGTCCTTGTTCCCTGTCATGTGCTTAGAGCACCCACTATCCAAATACCATTGCTGGTTAGATGTTGGATAGGTCTTCACCTGCACATAAAACAATTCATTTGTTTTTGACCCAGTTTACCTTGGGCCTAGGTTGATAACCTCTAAATTCTGAAATGAAAGACATCCCAGGTTGACTCTTATATCCTTCAGGATGATATCTCCTTGGAGGTATAATCCATTCAGTATAAGGGTTAAAGGTTTGGGATGAAGAACCCTTAGGATTCAATTTTGATTTGCCTTTGAAAAATTTCCAGAGCTCTGACCTCTGTTCGACGATCTTGGAGCTGCGTTCGACGATCTTGGGTCAGATCGTCGAGCTCCGTTCGACGGTCGACTATGGCTGAGGTCAGGTATATGAGATCGTCGACCTGCGTTCGACGATTTTGGCTGAGATCGTCGATCAGCGTTCGACGATTTTTCCTGAGATCGTCGAGCTGCGTTCGGCGATCGTCGATCTTCATTCGGCGATCGTCGATCTCTGTTCGACGATTTCTGCTGGGACTTGGTTTTCTGAGGCAGATCAGAATTTTTCCTAGCAACCTCTACAACTCCCTTTCCCTTGTCAGAAATGAATTTGATGGGAGTTGTTAGGACTATAGGTTGGCTGGATGAAGCACCCAAGCCCAGTGTACTGTTAATCTAGAGTTCACTGTGCTTGTGATGTCCATCAGCTTGATGCTTCTCCCATTAAGGGATTCTTCAAGCTTCTTGGCCTCAGAGAGCTCACTTTTCAGTGTAGCTATCTGTTCCCTACAGTTCTCCAACTCCTGAGAGAGTTTGAGGTTTTCTGACTTTAAAGCATTGTGTTCAGATAATTGATTTCTGAGAGAGATAATCTCTTTCTCAGACTTTAGCAGGTCTAAACACAGTGCTTTAAATTCAGATTTAAAATCTTCTGAACTAAAATCAAAAGAGCTAATTACCTGATCTTCTTCAGGTTGAGTCTCTGAGTCTGACTCTGACTCCTCTTCCTCTGAATTGTGTTGTGAGGCATTGATTGCCATCATGCAGAACTCCTTTTCTTCTGCATCATCCTCATCATCACTGGAGCTAGAAGAGGCTTCTGACTCCTCTTCTGTCTCACTCCAGGATTCAGCAACAAACCCTTTTCTTGTATGCTTATTTTTGCTTGAAGAAGGTTTGCCATTTCCATTCCTTTTGGAGCCTTTCTCCTTCCTTCTTTCTTTCCTGTCTCTTCTGTCCTTGTTCTTGTTCTCTGGACAGTCAGGAACTATGTGCCCTGGTTTCCTGCAACCAAAGCAAATAATGTCTTTATTGTTGTTAATGGACTTGTCATACCTTGGCTTGTCCTGCTCCTTGTATGATCTTCTTCTGAAGTCCTTTCTGGCCATCTTGTAGAATCTTTTGGCCAGCAAGCTGAGTAGTTCATCATTGCCTGTGGCTTTATCTTCAGGCAGATCCTCAGTTGCCTTGAATGCTATGGTCTTCTCTTTCCTTGTGGCTGGTGAAGCAGCCTTCTGTTCTTCCTCTCTATTCTTGATGAGTAGCTCATAAGATTTGAGCTTACCCAACAAAGCTTCAGTGGTGATCTCATTCAGACTTCTGGCATCTTTAATTGGCCAGATTCTTGAATCCCAAGTGCTGGGGAAGCACATTAGGATCTTGTCATTAAGTTCTGTTAGAGAGATCTCTTTGTTCAATGTCCTCAGTTCACTGACAATTAGACTTAGTCTGTTGTACATGTCTCCCACTGACTCAGTCTCTCCCTTCTTGAAGTTCTCATATTGAGAGATGAGATGGGATCTTCTGTCCTTTCTTTCATCAGCTGAGCCTGAGACTATTTCTGAGAGCTTGTCCCAAATTTCCTTGGCTGAATTACATTCAGCTACCTTTTGAAATATGTCATCTGACATTGTCTGGGCTAGAATGTTCATAGCCTTGGCATCAGCTACTTTCCATTTTTTGATGTCAGCATCTGTTCCTGATGGAGGTGGAACAGCATTTGTACTTGTATTCTCTGGGGGTCTTGGACACACTGTCAAAACAGAATTAAATATATCTTCGTCAATAGAATTCATGTAAAGTCTAATCCTTACTTTCCAAAGTGCAAACTTTGATAGATTGCACACTGGAGGTCTGGTGCTAGCATAATCTTTGTTTTGGGCCATGATTTGTGCAAACAAAATCTAATAATAAAATACAAAAGAAAAACAGATCTAGTTTGGGATCTTTGGGTTCAGGTGTTAGCCTGTACAACCAATCAGGTATGGTATGTTTAACCAACCTGCTCTGATACCAATTGAAAGTGCAACTAGATCTGATATACTCTAGAGGGGGGTGAATAGAGTATATGGTGCTTTAAAAACTTTTACAAACTTTTACAACAATTGTTGTAATATGTGTGAGCAGGGAAGCAGAAATAAATCTAATCACAGTACTAAGCTATGCAAAAACTAAGCACAGAAAAATCAAGGCCAGAAACAAAAATGAAAGCAAGCAGAACCAGAAGACACAAGGAAATATAGTGGTTCCCCAAACTTGGGTACATCCACTCTTCTACCACCCTAGGTAGGAATCCACTGCAGGATGAGTTGATCAGGTGTCCTGGGCACCAATGAGCTTTTGATAAGGTGCTCAAAAACCAAAGCAGATTTTTTGATCAGGTGTCTTGCCACCAATGAGCTTTTGACAAGGTGCTCAAAAACCAGATTCAAACTTTTGAAGGGAGTTTGAAAAACCCTTTACAGAGTGGGGGTGAGAGAGTGATGGCAGTCTTCTCTTTCTCAAACAACTGAGAAGACTATGTGGATTGATGTCAAAGCTCCCCCTGAATCCTTGAAATCTTCAGGAAGAAAAGCTTTGCTGAGGGTGATAGGCCTTCAAATATTGAACTCCAGCAATGGATGATTTCAGCAAAAGCTGAAATGTTGAGTGTCTGGAGTCTGGAATATGTTGGCCTTGAACACTTTGAAAACTAAAGAGATCTGAAGATTTGAAAACTTGATCTCCTTAGATGAGTGTTCTTCAGAATTCTTTTTGACAGAAGATTTTGAGGTTGTCTCTGTAATCTGTATTATGTGTGCTCTGTTGTGAGAGATTCAAAAATCCTGTCTTTTATTCTCTGGTACAGAATAGAATATTATTCTCTGTCAAGGATAGCCGTTGGTCTGCATTGATTGCATCCTTAATTGCATAATCTCTTCTGGAGGAAGGTCCACAGAAACATTCCTTGAAAAATCCCTTGAAACTTGGTCCAGAATTGAATGAAAACGGCTAGCAAATCTCTGAATTAATTGCAGAATAACTCCTAACTGATTTGAATTTGAATTCTGGAAGTTATCTGAAATCGTCGAACTGAGCTCTGCTATCGTCGAGCTGAGCTCAGCGATCTGGAAAACTTAAGCAGCAAAATAATCGTCGATCTGAGCTCAAAGATCGTCGAACTGAGCTCAGAGATAAAGTTCCAAAGCAGAGTCAAAATCGTCGAACTGAGCTCACCGATCGTCGAATGGAGTTCGACGATATTATGAAGTTGAGCTCAGCGATCGTCGAATGGAGTTCGACGATCTGTCGAAGTTGAGCTAGACGATCGTCGACCGGAGTTCGACGAATCGTCGTGCTGAGCTCGACGATATGACTTAGTCTTCAGACTGAGAATCCTGGTCTTCAGGGCAGCTTCCAAACCTAGACTTCTAACCCTTAGACTCAATTCTAATTGACCTATTAAGCTATGCAAGAGGTCAAGCAAAGGTTCCTAGAGACATAGTGATCCTGACCCAAATTAGTAATAGGGTGTTCCAACAGTAGGTTTGAACTATGGGATTAGGGTTTGGTCACATGGGGCTCACAGCAGGGCCCAAGGTAGTCTAAGTCAAACCAGCCCCAAATTAGGGTCCTAGCCACACATTGATTCCACCACCTAACCCTAACACCAACCTAAGGGAACCATAAGCCATATCACAAGGTCACCAATTGACTAGAGTTGACCCAAGTCAACCCTAGTCTTAATTTGGTCAAACACACACCTAAAGGCCCAAATAGTCCAAGTGGGGCACCACCATGACCCAACCCAAGTTGGGTGGTGTCATAGGGCCCATGACTTTCAGGTGGGGTCAGCCCACTCATCAAGTTGACCAAGTAAACCCTAAAAGTTAACATAGTCAAATTGAAGCCTAAATTGGAGAAGGAGTGAACCAAGCCCACTCTCAATGGACAAAGCCTACTAACCATGGCCCATGACCTGCCCAAGTGGTCAAAGACAGCCCCTACCCCTCTGAATTAGGAAAGAGAATGCATGCATGGGGGTAAAATGGGAATTTTAGGAGAGAGAAGGTGGAGAAATGAAAATGAGGGCCATGTGGCCCTCCTTCCTTCTGTCCAAGGCACCTGGAAAGCTTCCCCAACTCATTCCAGAGGGAATATGCAGCTGGATGGCCACTTGACACCATGGGTGAAGCTTCCTAAGCTTGGCCGAGTCCCACCTTGAACCTAACTCCCTATACAGCCACTCCCATCTAAAAGAAAGCCCACCACCACCTTCAGTGAGCTCAGGCAAGTGGAAATCGACATCTGAAGCACTGCTTTTGCTAGAGAAACTAGGAAACGAGAAAGACTCGCCGGAGTAAGCTCGGCCATGGCTCACCGCCGCCAAACTCGCCGCCAAGCCTTAATTTCGGTTCGTTTCTCCTCACCTCTCACAGTACTAGAATCCTAGATCGACTAGGCAAGGCATCGGGCTTAATTGAGCCCGATACCATGTGAGCAGAGAGCAAAAATCCGAGCTTTCTCTTCTTGCTTGGGATCGCCGGAGGAGCCGCCTCAGGCAGCCTCTCCGCCGGGAAGCGCCAGCCACCACCTCAACGAAGGTGGTGGCGATAATCGCCGGCGGTGGCGCCGACCCAAGTGGCCGGAAATGCGAAATCAAGAAGATTCAGGTCGGGCTCATCTCAGCTATTGGCTGGATGTAGGAGATGAACGGATGTCATCAGTTTCATTTCATATGATTTAGTGAATTTAATTTAATATGAATAGTGCATTATTTGTCACACTTTTTATACAGTCCTTGCATGCCAAAAATGGGCCCCTTAAATGCAAATCAGATCCAGATAGCAAAACCAAAATTGCAGGCCTAGGTCTTACCTTCAATTTGCCACCCTAAATATGAGATTTGGAGCATTAGGGCTCCCTGTAGGGCCATTCTACTAAGACTGGTCCTAGGCTAGAGCAGAAATTTAATTGAATGACCATGCCAAACCAACAGTCCACATGACCCAAACTTTTGGGTATGTGCTTGATTAGGTCAACTTAGACCCTGTAAAAATATGAGAATTTTTGGAAGAAATTGTCCTATTGTTTTTGTGAAAATACATCTAATTAACTTAATTGAATATTTGGAGAAATACAACTCCAAATGGACCCAAATTTTGGTGGCATGTACTCTCTGTCAATATAAGACCATGATATAAATTTCAGCCTTTTTGGGCCTCTGCATGTTGGGTAAACCCACTTGCATGAGTATGATGTATATAGGCTTGGGGTGCCTTTAGCAAGAATTTATATAATGGGAATTTAGCCCATTTGGAACATGAAAAGTCTATCAAATCTTATTCAGAGGTCTATTAGGGTGAAATATACCTTCAACAGAAGTAATGTGATTTTTGGGATCAAAAATCCCATTACTTGGAATTTTTGGATATTAGGCCGTTTAAAGACAAAAATTTGAATATAGGGTTATTGATGAGTTAAAATTCTCAAATTTGGTTAAGAACTCAAGGGAGTCATATTTAACCTGAAAGTGCAAGTTAGATCTGATATACTCTATAGGGGGTGAATAGAGTATGGTGCTTGCTAAAAACTTTTTACAACAGTTGTTGTAATCCTAAGTGAACAGGGAAGCAAATAATATGAAGTAATCTAAACAAGAAGCAATCACAAAGCAATCACAAGCCACAGCCAGAAACAAAAATAAAGTAAGCAACCAGATGACACAAGGAGCTATAGTGGTTCCCCAATCAACCTGGGTACATCCACTCTTCTACCACCCTAGGTAGGAATCCACTGCAGGATGAGTTGATCAGGTGTCCTGGGCACCAATGAGCTTTTGATAAGGTGCTCAAAAACCAAACCAGATTTTTTGATCAGATGTCTTGCCACCACTGAGTTTTGATAAGGTCTCAGAAACCAATCACAAACTTTTGAAGGGAGTTTGAAAAAACCCTTTACAGTAGAGAGAGAGAGAGAGAGAGAGAGAGAGAGAGAGAGAGAGAGAGAGAGAGAGATAGAGAGAGAGAGAGAGAGAGAGAGAGAGATGAGAAGATCTTCTCTGTCAACAGTCAGAGAGAAGATAGTGGATGTTGTCAAAGCTCCCCTTGAGATCTTGAGTTTTTCAGGAAGTGAAGCTTTGCAGTAGGGTGATAGGCCTTCAAATGATTTGATCTCCAGTAAATGATGATTTCAGCAACAGCTGAAATGTGAGGTGTCTGGAGTCTTGAATGATGATGGCCTTTGAACACTTGAATCAAGAGAGATCTGAAAATTTCAGTTAGTTGATCTCCTTTGGTTGTGCTCTTGTATGAATCTTGAGACTGAGAATGTCTGGAACTCTCTTTCTTTCTCTTGTGTAATTGTTGTTTTAAGAGTTGTTGTTCTTGTTGTTGCAGAGAGTATTTTTCTAACTATTGAGAGGAGAGTGAAAAACTAATCTTTTATTCCTTTTTTCTGAATAGAAATGATCCACTATCCAAGATAGCCGTTAGCCTGTCATTAATTACTTCCTTAATTGCCATTGTCTTCTGGAGGAAGGTCCAATAAAACATCCTTGAAAACTCCTTGAAACTTGCTCCAGATTAATTAAAAACGGCTACAAGATCTCTGAATTAAATGCTGACAATAATTCCTCAACTGTCTGAATTTGAATCTTGAAAATCATTGAACTCTTCAGAAAAACGTCAAACTGAGCTCCACTATCGTCGAACTGAGCTCAGAGATTTGGACTTAGACAGAAACAGAGATCGTCGATCTGAGCTCAACTATCGTCGAACTGAGCTCAGAGATTGAGAGTCAAACTGGAGTCAAGATCGTCAATCTGAGCTCGAAGATCGTCGAATGGAGTTCGACGATTCGTTAAAGTTGAGCTCAGAGATCGTCGAATGGAGTTCGACGATTCGTCGAAGTGAGCTTACTGATCCTCGAATGGAGTTCGACGATTCGTCGTACTGAGCTCGATGAAATGACTTGTTCTCCAAAACAGAAAAACCTGGTCTTGAGGGCAGCTTCCAAACCTAACTACTAACCCTTAGACTCAATTCTACTTGACCTTTAGATCTATACAATGAGGTCAAAACAGGTTTCCTAAGAGACATAGTGATCCTGACCCAAATCAGTAATAGGGTGTATCAACAATCTCCCCCTATTTGGGTTAGGATTACTATTTACAGAAATTGGAAAATTAAAAACATACAGAGCAACAATATAACAACAAAACATTGCAGAATCACAGACATAATCTCAGATAGATCAGAAATCAAAATAACTGTCACCTTACAGAATTACTCTTTTTCCTTGCTTTTTATAAGTACTATTTCTCTGTTTGGATTGAGAGCTTCCTTTCTAGATCTTCTGTCATCAGCTGCACCTAAAGAAGTTTGTTGCTTATGTCTGGGCACTACAGCTTCATGGTGCAGCTTCAAGTAGATTTCAGAATCAAAGAACTTGCTGGATGAATATCTTTCAAGTTCCTTTTTCCTTTGATCAGATAAAGTAGTAATACTGGAGGTGTCTTTGCCTTGTTCTCTGGCTTTCTTGATCTGGTCCAGAGCAGCTAATTCTTTCATTCTAGCTGTCCATGAAGTAGGGTTGTTCTCTGGATCCTCAAAAGGAACTGGAGGCTCATATCTATTTGAGGGATTGTCTGGAGGAGCTCTGGAGGAGACTAACTCTTTAAGCTTGTAGGGAAAGGGACCTGAAGTAGTATCAGTGGAAGCTTGTCCTTCCCTTGAATAAGGGTGTTGCCTAGAGTGTCCTTTGGAATAGACTTGAAATTCTCTTTGGTTTCCTCTCCTTGACTGATAGCCTCTGGATTGACTTCCCCTATATTGGGATCTACCTTGAGATTGATAAGAGGTTTGGCTTCTGGCAGAGGGTTGAACAGCTGAACTACCACCTGCACCTGCATCAGGTGAAGGAGGAGGAGGAGGAGGAGGATGATAAAACTGAGAGGAACCTTTGTCATACTTTCTCTTTTTATTCATGACCTTCAATTGATTTTTGGAATATTGCATCCAATGTTCTGTGATAGGGCATTTATGCAGTATGTAATAAGGAATATCATTTGTGTCTTTGACTTTTGCTGGAGGAACCCTTTTCATAGCCTTGCTTCTGGCCTTTCTTTTTCTTGCAATAGTAGCAGAAGAATCATCTGAATCAGTCCTGAACTGATCACTTTCTGAGCTTTGATCATCATATAGTGCATCAATCCTTTTAAGATAGTCTTTCTGTTGTTGTGATTGAGCAGGAGAAACAGTAATGACAGCAATAGCAGGAAGAGGAGTAGAAGCAAAACTGGCAGAAGAAGTTGTGACAGCAGTAGTAGATACAGCAGTAGCTGAGGCAGCAGATTCAGATATAACAGTTTCAGTAACAGAAATAACATCAGCAGTAGTATCAGTTGAAGCTGGAAAATCATCACTAGAAGGGGTAAAAACAGCAATAACAGCAGGCTCAAGAATAAGTGCCTCTGTCATATGTATATCCTCAGATATTAAAGCATTATAATTAACAACAATATCAACAATATCAGTACTTTCAACAGAAACTGAAGGAGCAGCAACAGAAAGGGACTTTACAAAAGAATGTATTAAAATGGTGTCATAGCTTGAAATAGGCACAATGGCCTTAGAGAGATCTTCAGATGGCTGGATTGCAGTGTGCTCTGGAAGACAGCTGAAATAAATAGAGTCAAAATCTGATAATAGTGACCTGAGGTCCATTGAGAAAACTGCAACTTGAGATGTTGAGGCTTGAGCTTGAACTGAAGTAACAGCAGCAGCAGCAGCAGGCAATCTTTCACCTTCATGAGGCCTCTCCCCCTGCCTAGATTCAGAGAAGGCTGGATCAAGGCACCCAAAGGAAGTGATTGCCTGAGAGGGAAGAAGAGAAGAGAGCCTGGCAGACAGGTCTGCAACTGACTTGAGAAGTGGAGCCAAGGAGGTCTCCAACAGGAGTGATAACCTGGGAGCTATCAGCTCATAGAGTCTGTCTGCTAAATCTGGAAGATCTACATGCTCAAGAGGGACTTGAGCAGAGGTAGGGACTGAAGGTGGAGCAGCTAGAGATGTGGGTGGAGAGCTGGTGGATGGTGGAAATGAAGGTTGAGATATGGGGATTGTGGAAATGGAAGATAGTGGAATTGAAATAGAGGGTGTGAAGGAGGGTTGTGCAATGATATCTTGAAGCAATTGTTGATAGGATGTGGATGAAGAGGGTAGATCAGGAGGGGATGAGGGGAATCATCCATAAAGGAATCATCTATCAGATTGAAAGATGGAATGTTGGATGATGAATCAATTTCTTGTTGAGGGTAGTGATGTAAAGGGTGGAAGATTTCTTCAGTTAGTGGAAGAGTTGGAGAATGGATAGAAGTTGGAGATGGGCTGGAAATTATGATGGTGGAGGAAATTGTAATGGGGGATGTGGCTGGAGGAGATGAAATAAAAGGTGGTGGAGGAGGAGAAGAGGCAGGCAAGTCTTCTGCAGGGGCAGATACTTGAGGGGAAGAGACTGCAACAGTCCTTGTGCCTGAAGTTCCACTTGTAGAGAGCCTGCTGGGCTTCACTATTTGCCTGTCCCACTTTCCAAACAGGGCACATGTGAGCCTCTTGGAGGCATTAATGTGCACCCCACTGGAAAATAGCAGAGCAGGGCATCTGGTCTGAAAGAACAGCCCTAATATTCTCCCATAAATCACAAAATTTTTGTTGATCTTCTTCTTAATCAAGTCAAAGAAAACTTCTCCCCAGTTCAATTGTTTCTTATCCACTAGAGCACCCATCAAGCATAGCTGATACCTGGAGATGGTATCATGGGCTGAGTGTTTGGCCAATAACACCTTTTCTACAACATCAACCAAAAATCTGTACTCCATAGATAGATTTTTCTTCAGGAGTTTGCTAGGGTTTGCATCTAAATGACCCATTCTATTAAGTAAATCAGAAAATTCTTCTCCAGACAGTTCAGCAGAGTCTTCTCCAGAATTCAATCCAAAAATCTCTGTCAGGGCAGCAGGTGTGAGAGATACCTGGGTTCTTGAAATTGATCCAACAACTGTATTCTGATCCTGGTTGTGGGCAGTATATACCCATTCCTTTATTTCATCCGCAGCTAACTTGATCCTGGTGGTCATTATTGTAACTAGCTTTTGTTCCTTGAAAAGTTCTAGAATATCTTGGAAGATTTGATCACTGGTGCTAATAGAATCCATGTCAATGTCAAAGCCTGCATCAAATTTCATTGCGGCCAGGACTGCAATTGAGACGGCCATTGATTCCTGCAAAAATCAACAAACAAACGACCAAGTGTAGAGAAATTTGGAGGGAAGGAGAAATTTGCAGAGAGAATGAAGGCGCAAAGAGAGAACGACGGCCAAAAAATGAATTTTATATTAGGGTTCGACGCAAAAAAGAAAGATCGTTGAACTCTGTTCGACGATCAGGGCTTCTAAAGGAAACTGAAAGGTCATCAACATCGTCGATCTCCGTTCGACGATATTGGAGAGCGTCGAGCTCCGTTCGATGATAGTTCAGAAAATAAAATCGTCGAGCACCGTTCGACGATCGCTGACCTGGAGAGATAGTTTAGACTATCTGAGAAGCGCTGAACTCTGGTCGATGATTTCGGAAAGCATCGATCTCCGTTCGACGATCTGGGGGAAAATCGTCGAGCGCAGTTCAGAGACCAGAAACACTCTATATACTAGAAAAATCAAGATGTTTGCCTAGTCTTGGTCATTTTTAGAGTTTTAAAATCTTGGATATTATTTTAGACTTCCTCCATCTAACATTCCTAACTGATTTAGGAAGAAGGTATGTTTCTTTTCATCCAAGGGTTTGGTGAAAATATCTCCTCTTTGCAAATCAGTTGGGATATATTGAAGTTCAATTTTTTTCTCAACATTATCCCTTAAAAAGTGATGCCTAATTTCTATGCGTTTTATCCTACTATGGAGGACTGGATTTTGAGCTATAGAAATAACACTGGTATTATCACAAAAGATTTTAGACTTCTCTAAGTTGTAGCCATAGTCTAGGAGTTGGTTTTGAATCCACAAGATTTGTGAACAACAACTACCTGCAGCCATATATTCAGGTTCAGCAGTTGAAGTTGACACAGATGTTTGTTTCTTGCAAAACCAAGAGACAAGTCTGTCACCAAGAAACTGACAAGTTCCACTGGTGCTTTTCCTGTTTATTCTGCATCCAGCATAATTAGCATCAGAAAATCCAGTTAAGTCAAATGCTGAATCTTTTGGATACCAGAGACCTAGATTTGGACAACTTTTTACATACCTGAGAATCTTTTTTTACTAATGTTAGGTGTGACTCTCTAGTGCTCACTTGGAATCTAGCACATATGCATGTAGCAAACATTATGTCAGGTCTACTAGCTGTAAGGTACAGTAAAGAGCCAATCATTGCTCTATATGTTATCTGATCAACAGGTTTCCCATGTTCATCAGCATCTAATACAGCATTAGTAGGCATAGGTGTTTTCATACAAGATGCTTCAGACATACCAAATTTCTTGACCAATTCCTTCGCATACTTGGTTTGAGAAATAAATATGCCTTCAGCATGTTGTTTGATTGCAATCCTAGAAAGAAGGATAACTCACCCATGCTACTCATTTCAAATTTATAATGCATTAAATTGGAGAACCTTCTGCACAAATTTGAATCAGTAGAACCAAATATAATATCATCTACATAGATCTGTACTAGTAGGGTATGGGACTTATATGTTCTAATAAAAAGAGTTTGGTCTACTATACGCCTTATAAATTCATTTTTCAGAAGAAAGCATTCTAGGGTCTCATACCATGTTTTAGGAGCTTGCTTGAGACCATATAATGCTTTGTGCAATTTGAAAACATAATCAGGATGAGTTGCAGAATAAAACCTGGAGGTTGTCTGACATAGACTTCTTCTTTGATATCTCCATTGAGAAAAGCACTCTTTACATCCATCTGGTATACTTTGAAGCCTTTGTGTGCTGCATATGCTAAGAAGATTCTTATGGCCTCCAACCTTGCAACTGGTGCAAAAGTCTGGTCATAATCTATCCCTTCTTCTTGAGAGTACCCTTGAGCAACTAGCCTTGCCTTGTTCCTTACAATGACTCCTTGATCATCCAACTTGTTTCTGAACACCCACTTTGTTCCAACAATGGAGTGATCCTTAGGCCTTGGTACTAGTTCCCAAACTTTGTTCCTTTCAAACTGATGCAACTCTTCTTGCATTACAATGATCCAGTGTGGATCTTGCTCTGCATCTTGAATGGATTGAGGTTCAATTTGAGATAGGAATCAAGTGTGCAACAGGTTTTGGTTGACCTGATTTCTGGTTTGCACACCAACTGAGATGTCTCCAATCACTTGGGAGATTGGATGGTCTCTTGATGTTACTAAATCAACAGGAGTTGTTGATTGTTCACCAACCTGTGTTGTTGTTTCCTCTGGTGGTACAACAACTGGCTCTTCAAAGTTTCTCTTTAAGGTGTTGAATGTCTTCTTCATCTTCACTGCTTTCCTCTTTTTGAATGATTTGTAATCTGTTCAAGTCTTCAGCAAGAGAATGTACCTGCAATGGTTCTATGGTAGAAGTGTTTTTCTCCTTGAAAGACATGTTAGATTCATCAAAAGATATGTGAACAGATTCTTCAATTTTAAGAGTTGATTTATTATATACCCTATAAGCCTTACTGATCATGGAGTATCCCAGAAACACTCCTTCATCAACTTTAGCTTGAAATTTTGCTAAGTATTTCTTGTCATTATTATGAATATAACAGATACAACCAAAAATTCTAAAATAATCTACTTTAGGTTTCTTCCCTTTAAGTAATTCATAGGGAGTCATGCCCTTCAGTTTATGTATTAAACTTCTATTCAACACATAGTTGGAGGTGTTCACTGCCTCTGCCCAAAAAGATAGAGGAAGGTGTGCATCTGACAACAATGTAGTGGCAGATTCAATAAGGGTTCTATTTTTCCTTTCAGCTACCCCATTTTGTTGAGGAGTTCTAGGAGCTGAGAAAGTATGCCTGATCCCTTCACTCTGACAGAACTCTTGCATAAGAAGAGAATCAAACTCTGTCCCATGATCACTTCTGATCAGGGCAATGTGAGTATTGAACTCAGTCTGTATGCATTTGAGAAACTCTGTCAAACACTTAAAGTTATCAGACTTCTTCCTCAGAAAGAACACCCATGTGAATCTAGAGAAGTCATCTACAACTACTAAAGTGTAAGATTTCCCTCCTAAGCTTTGTACTGTAATAGATCCAAAAAGATCCATGTGTAACAGATACAAAATCCTAGGTGAATTACTCTTATTAAGTGACTTGAAAACTATTTTTAGTTTGCTTGCCTAATTGACAAGCCCTGTAGAGTCCTTCCTTCTTATAGGGGCCAGAAGGTAGTCCTCTAACAAGGTTGTCCTTGGATAGCCTAGCAATGGTTCTAAGGTTTATATACCCTAGTCTCTTATGCCATAATACATTAGGTCTACTAACAGAGTTAAACATGCAAATATCTACTTCAGTTGAAAGAAAGTCTACTAAATAGATGTTACTTTTTCTTTTACCTGTCAACACAGTTGTGTTGTCCTCTGATTTGATCCTGCATACGGATTTGCTGAAAGTCACTTGATAGCCTTCATCACATAGCTGACTGATGCTGATCAAGTTGTGCTTCAGTCCTTCCACATAGGCTACTTTCTTGAATGTGACTGTCCCAATTGGACTGCACCATATCCTTTTGTTAGTCCAAAGTTTGAATCACCAAATATGACTTTGGGTCCAAGCTTGGCTTTAAAGGATGTGAGATTGTCCTTGCTTCCTGTCATGTGCTTTGAGCACCCACTATCCAGATACCATTGTTGGTTTGATGTTGGATGGGTCTTCACCTGCACATAAAATAATTTACTTGTTTTTGACTCAGTTTACCTTGGGCCTAGGTTGATAACCTTTAAATTCAGAAATAAATGACATCCCTGGTTGACTCTTATAACCTTCAGGATGATATCTCCTTGGAGGTATTATCCATTCAGTATAAGGGTTAAATCTTTGGGATGAAGGACCCCTAGGTTTGGATTTTGATTTACCCTTGAAGAAGTTTTCAAATCTCTGATCTCTGCTCGACGATCGTTGAGTTGCGTTTGACGATCTTGGGTTAGATCATCGAGCTCCGTTCGACGATCGACTGTGGCAGAGTTCAGGGTTTAGAGATCGTCGACCTGAGTTCGACGATTTTGGCTGAGATCGTCGATCTGCATTCGACGATCGCCTAGGTCCGTTCGACGATTTCTGTTGAACACTTGATTTCTTGGGTAAGTCAGAATTTTTCCTAGCTACCTCTACAACTCCTTCCCTTTATCAGAAATAAACTTAATTGGGGTTATTAGTACTATAGGTTGGCTGATAAAGCACCCAAGCCCAGTGTACTGTTGAATCTAGAGTTCACTGTGCTTGTGATGTCCATTAGCTTGATGCTTCTCCCATTAAGGGATTCTTCAAGCTTTTTGGCCTATGATAGCTCACTTTTCAGTGAAGCTATCTGCTCCCTACAACACTCCAACTCCTCAGAGAGTTTGAGGTTTTATGATTTTAAGGTACTATGTTCAGATAATTGATTTCTGAGAGAAATGATTTCCTTCTCAGATTTTAATAAGTCTAAACATAGTGCTTTAAATTCATACTTAAAGTCCTCAAAATTGAAATCAAAAGAACTTATTACCTGGTCCACTTCAAGTTGAGTCTCTGAGTCTGAGTCTGACTCTTCTGCATCAGAATTGTGTTGTGAGGCATTGATAGCCATCATGCAGAATTCCTTTTCTTCAGCATCATCCTCATCATCACTTGAGCTGGATGAAACTTCAGATTCCTCTTCAGTCTCACTCCAAGATTCAGCAACAAATCCCTTCCTTGTATGTTTGTTCTTGCTGGAGGAGGGTTTGTCATTGCTATTCTTCTTGAAGTCCTTGTCTTTTCTTCTTTCTTTCTTGTCCTTTCTGTCCTTATTTTTGTTCTCTGGACAGTCAGACACAATGTGGCCTGGTTTCCTGCAATCAAAGCAAATAATTTCTTTATTATTTGATTTATCATACCTTGGCTTGTCATGCTCTTTGTATGATCTCTTCCTGAAGTCCTTTCTGGCCATTTTGTAAAATGTTTTGGCCAGTAGACTAAGCAGCTCATCATTGCCTATGACCTTATCTTCAGGCTGATCTTCAGTGGCTTTGAAAGGTATTGACTTTTCCTTTCTTGTGGCTGGTGAGGCAGCCTTCTGCTCTTCTTCTCTATTTTTGATGAGCAGCTCATAAGACTTGAGCTTGCCCAAGAGAGCTTCTGTTGTGATTTCATTGAGACTTCTGGCATCCTTGATTGGCCAGATTCTTGAGTCCCAAGTGCTTGGGAAGCACATTAGGATTTTATCATTTAGATCAGTCAATGAGATTTCTTTATCCAAAGTTTTCAGTTCATTAACTATCAGACTGAGTCTATTATACATTTCAGCTACTGACTCAGCTTCTCCTTTCTTGAAGTTCTCATATTGGGTTATGAGGTGAGATCTTCTGTCTTTTCTCTCATCAGCTGATCCTGAGACTATTTCAGATAGCCTATCCCAGATTTCCTTTGCTGAGTTGCATTCATCTACCTTTTGGAATATCTCATCAGACATGGTCTGGGCTAGAATGTTCATAGCCTTTGCATCTGTAACTTTCCATTTCTTGATGTCGGCATCTGTTCCTGAAGGAGGTGGAACAGCATTTGTACTTGTGTTCTCTGGAGGTCTTGGACACACTGTCAAAACAGAATTGAAGATGTCCTCATCAATAGAATTCATGTAGAGTCTAATCCTTGCCTTCCAAAGTGCAAACTTGGACAGATTGCACATTGGAGGTCTGGTGCTAGCATAATCTTTGTTTTGGGCCATGTTTTGTGAAGAAATAATTCTAATAACAAAATCTACAACAAGCAGATCTAACTATATGAATCTTTGGGTTCAGGTGTTAGCCTGTGCAACCACTGAGATGTGGTATTTTTAACCAACCTGCCTCTGATACCAATTGAAAGTGCAAGTTAGATCTGATATACTCTAGAGGGGGGTGAATAGAGTATGGTGCTTGCTAAAAACGTTTTACAACAGTTGTTGTAATCCTAAGTGAACAGGGAAGCAAATAATATAAAGTAATCTAAACAAGAAGCAATCACAAAGCAATCACAAGCCACAGCCAGAAACAAAAATAAAGTAAGCAACCAGATGACACAAGGAGGTATAGTGGTTCCCCAATCAACCTGGGTACATCCACTCTTCTACCACCCTAGGTAGGAATCCACTGCAGGATGAGTTGATCAGGTGTCCTGGGCACCAATGAGCTTTGATAAGGTGCTCAAAAACCAAACCAGATTTTTTGATCAGGTGTCTTGCCACCACTGAGTTTTGATAAGGTCTCAGAAACCAATCACAAACTTTTGAAGGGAGTTTGAAAAAACCCTTTACAGTAGAGAGAGAGAGAGGGATGAGAAGATCTTCTCTGTCAACAGTCAGAGATAAGATAGTGGATGTTGTCAAAGCTCCCCCTGAGATCTTGAGTTTTTCAGGAAGTGAAGTTTTGCAGTAGGGTGATAGGCCTTCAAATGATTTGATCTCCAGCAAATGATGATTTCATCAACAACTGAAATGTGAGGTGTCTGGAGTCTTGAATGATGATGACCTTTGAACACTTGAATCAAGAGAGATCTGAAAATTTCAGTTAGTTGATCTCCTTTGGTTGTGCTCTTGTATGAATCTTGAGATTGAGAATGTCTGTAACTCTCTTTCTTTCTCTTGTGTAATTGTTGTTTTAAGAGTTGTTGTTCTTGTTGTTGCAGAGAGTATTTTCTAACTGTTGAGAGGAGAGTGAAAAACTAATCTTTTATTCCTTTTTTCTGAATAGAAATGATCCACTGTCCAAGATAGTTGTTAGCCTGTCATTAATTACTTCCTTAATTGTCATTGTCTTCTAGAGGAAGGTCCAATAAAACATTCTTGAAAACTCCTTGAAACATGCTCCAGATTAATTAAAAACGGCTACAAGATCTCTGAATTAAATGCTGACAATAATTCCTCAACTGTCTGAATTTGAATCTTGAAAATCATTGAACTCTTCAGAAAAATGTCAAAATGAGCTCCAATATCGTCGAACTGAGCTCAGAGATTTGGACTTAGACAGAAATAGAGATCGTCGATCTGAGCTCAACTATCGTCGAACTGTGCTCAGAGATTGAGAGTCAAACTGGAGTCAAGATCGTCGATTTGAGCTCAAAGATCGTCAAATGGAGTTCGACGATTCGTTAAAGTTGAGCTCAGAGATCGTCGAATGGAGTTCGACGATTCGTCGAAGTGAGCTCACTGATCGTCGAATGGAGTTCGACGATTCGTCGTACTGAGCTCGACGAAATGACTTGTTCTCCAAACAGAAAAACCTGGTCTTGAGGGCAGCTTCCAAACCTAACTACTAACCTTTAGACTCAATTCTACTTAACCTTTAGATCTATACAATGAGGTCAAAACAGGTTTCCTAAGAGACATAGTGATCCTGACCCAAATCAGCAATAGGGTGTTCCAACATAACCCCTGGAAAATTTTATGCGTCTGTTAGATGATTATATTTTGGAAATATGTAGAGTTTAAAATTTTGCCCTTTTATGGTAATTATTCAAAAATGATGGAAATTTAGTAAGAATATTATGGGAAAATTCCTAGTGTTTTAAATATGCATTTGTGACCTTGTGTAATTTTCTTGATATTTGTGGATGCTTCTATAAGTTTAAAATCCAAATAATGATATTTTTGTAATATTTATCATATGAATGTTGGTAAACCAAATTACTGTTTTGGACCATGAATTTTGTATTTTGTGTTATTTCAGCAATTCACATCTGCAATAATTTTCCTAGAATTTTTAGAAACATATTTAATGTACTCATTTGTAAAGTGGACATTCATGGATTTAACTTAAAATGGAAATTAAATGAAAGTATAAATGGGAAAATTACAAATCTTGGAAACCAGTCATAATTACCCTAGATGATCATCAGAAAAATTTATTAGATCAGGGGGATCATTTGATATAGTACTTCTTGTATAAAGTGACATAGGCCACTTAATTAAAGGATTTACTTTAGGGTCTTTATGACTTAGAAAAATAATGAAAACACCACATAATCAATATCATATGTCATACCATCCCATGATAAATGGTTAGGGTCACTTTGGCCAAGAAATTGGAAGTCGTACTCTTCGGGTGGTATTAGGTCATGGGTTGCGTCTAGCTCAGATAGTATATATTACTAGGACCGCAGGGGGATAAGAATAGATATTGAGATGGTAATTATTTTGGGAGAATAAACCCTGGTTGGTCTACTATAGGTCATTTCTTGGTTACGAGCGATAGAGCGCAAGTCCTAGGATAGTAATTATAACAAGGGCCAGCGAAAGACCGCCGCCCTTCTATTAACATCTTAAGTCATTAGGACCACTCCAGAGTAATAATGAGAGCAGAACATGGATCATGGGTAGATATCAATAAAAGTAATTATCCTTTCGAAAGGGAACTTTGGGATTAAACCCATCGTAGTTCCTAGTGCCTCGAGAGCCCTTCACCGGGCATGCCTTGGGCAGTCCTGGGATTAACCCTAAACTACTAGGTGTAACTAACACTAGACAAGAGTTGTCTAATAGGTTAAGGCATTATGGTTCATTCTCACCTGTGATGGGTTTGAGGGATTTGAATAAACACACAAATGTGCATCCTCACCCGTGGAAGGTTGGAGGGATTCAGAACTAAGACACTGATGTGCAATCTCACCCGTGAGGGTTTGGAGGGTTTCAGGACGGTTTGGTCCTACGAGCTGGAGGTTCGGGTTGGAATATCTTGCATGTGCATAAACTTGTGGTGGGTCATGCGGTACTGGGCCAATCGTCACACCGATGGCTGTATGGTGGCTCTGGCGAGGTGTGATGGTTTGAGGGGCCAGTGGGTTGTTTTACGCTACGGTCTGGAGGACGATCCCCGAAAAATCACACTTGACCAAAAAGACTGGTGGGTAGCCAGCAAATAGTACACAGAGATTCTAGAGTGCACCTAGGACGTGTACAAAGGCGTATGGGAGGTCTAGGCCTGCTAGTGTGATACCCGCCTAGAAGTGGAGATGCCCGCTCCACTGCTGCCGTAGCCACAACGATGGTACCAGAGAGTGATGCTAGCTCCAAAAAGTGGGAACTAAAGGTCTGTGATCACAAAGTCATCTCTGTGAGTTGCACTTGTATGAATCATAAAATGCATGCATGTCATACATTCATAACTAGGTCATACACACCATGGATCCTTATCATATAAATTAGTATGGGCTCTTTTATAAGATAAGTTATATTTCTAGAAACCTTAACTTATAAGTTTGTATGGACATTCATATAAGTTATGGTACTTCTGTGATGGTAGTAGTAGCTTATTACATTTGCTGTTTTACTTAGCTTTCCTGCAGTACTTGTTTATTTACTTTACCTGTTCCTGTTCAGTTCTTTTACTTTCCTGCACTATATATATAAACTGCTAGAATAGAGATATTGATGTATATATACTTGTTAGTACAGTTCCATTGTAGATATTGATGTATATATACTTGTTAGTATAGTTCCATTGTCACCTGCTCCATTGTTTTACCCCTTGTTGTCCTCCGCTTCGTCCTCCCGCCCGGTGCCTAGGAGTTGCGGGGCGAGGTGCGGAGGAAACGACTTAGTCTTTTGACTAACGGTCGGTGTGACCAATCATTTTATGAGCTCGAGGAGATGGAGCACCAGCAGGACGAGGTGGCAGGACGTGAGGAGCTGATACACCACCACCACCTACTACTACTACTGCAGCCCGACGTCAGGTGGGACGAGTTCTCTGAGGATAGTGTAGCTTCTGCTTCTTGGTATTTATGAGAGAGATATTTGACATCATGTACTGGGCATAAGCCCCTTTTTCTCTACTTTATATACTCATGCTGGACTGATGTACTCTATTTATTATGAGATATTACTATGACTTGTGGACTAGTGGTTGCTTTATATACTACTTTTACTTCTTACTCTCTTTTGGCCAATAGGTTATGTGATCGTTCTAGCCGACAGAATCAGCGTGTTGCGGTGTCGGCTAACCCGTGTGTTAGCGCCACCGTAAGATGGCGGTTCTGGGCATAAGACTGGGTTAACTCCTTGGTAAGGGGGAGGGTCTTACAAACTGGTATCACTTGAACAAACGATCATAAGAGAAGAAGTCCACAGCACTGGGCAACCCCACTCGAGCATTAGTTTGCGGACAAACTATGCAGCGGAAGCAATGGTGTGCCCATGTGTAAAAAGTCACATAAAACAGTCCACATAAGCAATGAGTTAGGCCAATTATAATATAAACCTTACCTTTGTGCAGCTTCCAGGGTCGCCGTACCGCAGAGCATGGCTCCTTCCCCTCCGGATCCCACCCTTTTCTACAGACAGAGATGGGCCATACCTTGACGGCCATCCTTGAGGCCTTCAGGGCCCAGCAGGTTCCGACACCGCTGTCGAATCCGGGATCAAACTAGCTGAGTGCGTTCAAGAGTTTGTCCCCACACATGTACCACGGGACGGAGAAAGCAGTAAAAACGGAGGAATGGCTCGAGGCTATCCATGAGATGCTGGCAGACATTAGCTGCCCTGTCAGCGAGGCAGTTCATTTGACGACTACTGCACTGGATGCCCGTGCGAAGAGGTGGTGGAAGTCCATGATGGACTCCACCTATATAGATAGAGACCTGTCAGAAATATCTTGGGAGGAGTTCGGCGAAGTATTCTTGGACCACTTTGTGTCCACCACGCATTGAGATGAGTTAGAAGAGAGTTCTTGAATCTCAAGCAAGGGACCAGATCAGTGATTGAGTACCAGAGGAAGTTTTCCCACCTTGCCAGGTTCGCAGGGGTACATGATACAGACGACAGGAAGTATGCCAAGAGATTCTAACGGGGCCTTAGAGACGACTTGAGGCAGGCCCTACTGCTCATCTCTCATGGCACATCAGCTCAGATCATCGAGATGGCCAAGAAGCTGGAGGCGGACCAGCTAATGGTGCAGAACAGAGGAAAGAGACCACAAGATGGGTCGTTCTTTGGGGAGAATAGTCGGGGCTCGCAGAGGGGCAGAGTCATTAGGCATAAGAGAGATGGGGGACGTTATCATCCCAACTACAGGCAGAAGTAGGGACCCCCTGCAATACCAGCTCCTCCACCACCACAGATGCATGGCCAGATGAGGCAGGATGATCGTGGTCAGCGACCAATAGTTTGCTTCACGTGCCATCAGCCGGGTCATATTAGATCAGAGTGCCCGCTTTAGTTTCGTCCACTCCCTCCTCCACCTCCTCTACCTCTAGTGGTCCCTCCAGTACAACATTGTCGAGGTCGAGGACGAGGTCGAGGTCGAGGCCGAGGCCGAGGACCATTTGGCCGAGGCAGGGGACAGGAGCAGATGTATGCATTGGACTTCGCTGAGCCGAGGAACCCGTAGGAAGTCATCACAGGTATATAATTTATGTTACAAAATTAAGACATTTTCCTTATTATTACTATTTTACATAATCTTGACCATGAAGAATGACTACCCATTTGAAACTCAATCAACCTCAGGCATAGTTTTCATCTGCAGCAAGCCCGCGCACACACTATTCGATACGGGTGCTTCACACTCATTCGTATCAGAATCCTTTGTGGAGGGATTGGACGACATAGAACGATTCACAGGCTCGATGATGAGAGTGAGGCTACCTGATGGATCGGTACTACTATCATCTGCCAAGTGCAATATGGAGGAGGAAATCGGCGGGAAGACTTTTGAAGCGCCTGCGACGATTCTGAAGATGTCAGATTTCGACTTGATCTTGGCATGACTTGGTTACATTAGAACCATGCCCAGATCGACTTCCCATCGAGGAGGATCACCCTGAGGCATGAAGACTCCCAAGTCATCGTCGAAGGTATTAGACTTGTCTCCCATCTCTTATTATCATCTGTACAGGCGGTCAAAGCCACAGGCAAGGAGAGGAAGTGTATATTATCTGCTTCGAGATGGCGGGAGTAAAGACTTCTATTGTGGATATACTAGTGGTTCAGGATTTTTCCGACGTGTTTCTGGAGAAATTGCCCGGATTGCCACCAGCTAGGGACGCGGACTTCCGTATTCAGTTGGTTCCAGGAGCTAGGCCCGTGTCTCGGGCGCCGTACAGGATGGCCCCAAAGGAGCTAACAGAGTTCAAAACGCAGCTACAGGAGCTGGTAGAGTCAGGGTTTATCCGACTGAGCTCATCACCGTGGGGAGCTCCGGTGTTATTTGTCAAGAAGAAGGATGGCTCCCTGCATCTCTGCATCGACTACCGGAGCTGAACCGGTTGACGGTACGAAATACATACCACTACCCTGGATCAACGAGCTGTTTGATCAGCTTCAGGGAGCCTTCTGGTTCTCCAAGTTAGATTTGAGATCGGGTACTATCAGCTGCGGATCCAGGAGGAGGACATCCGAAGATGGCTTTTAGTTCCCGCTACGGATTGTATGAGTTCACGGTGATGCCATTCAGGCTCACGAATGCGCCTTCTGCATTCATGAGCTTGATGAACCGCGTCTTCGAGCCCTACTTGTACAGATTTGTTATAGTTTTCATTGATTGTATACTGATCTACTCCCAGACACAGGAAGACCATACTCAGCATTTGGCCTTGGTTTTGGGGAAGCTGAGAGTTGTATGCAAAATTCTCCAATTGCCAGTTCTGGCTGTAGGAAGTGGCATTCTTAGGACACACTATCAGTGGGGCAGGGTTGGTCGTGGACCCAGCCAAGGTGCAGGCAGTTAGAGATTGGCCGCGACCAAATTCAACATCAGACATACACAGTTTCCTGGGGCTCGCAGGATACTATCGCAAGTTCGTGGAGGGATTCTCGAGGATAACACTCCCCCTCACGTCCTTGACGAAAAGGAAGCAACTTTTATATGGACGAAGAAGTGCGAGGCGGCGTTTCAAGAGTTAAAGGACAGGCTCACCTCTTCCCCTATCCCTGCACTTCCATCTGGGAAGGAAGGATTTCATATATATACCGATGCCTCATATCAGGGGATGGGTGCAGTCTTGATGCAGCACGAGCACGTCAACGCTTATGCTTCGAGGCAGTTGAAGAAGCATGAACAAAATTACCCCATACATGACGTAGAGCTCGGGGCGGTGGTATTCACATTAAATATCTGGAGACACTACTTATATGAGGTTCATTGTGATATCTTTTCGGATCACAAGAAACTCAAGTATGTTGATACACAGAAAGAACTGAACCTGTGCTAGAGGAGGTGGCTTGAATTCTTATGCGATTATGAATATTCCATGCATTATCATCCGGGAAAGCGAACACCGTGGCAGATGCCTTGAGCAGGAGAGCAAGCATCAGTACCAGAGCCTCTAGTGATGTCTATGGAGTTGTTGCAGATGTTGGAAGATATGCACATTTCAGTCGTTTCCGAGTCCCAGCCATGTAACGCCCCGAAACTCAAAGGAGCAAAAGGGGAATAATTTGGGCCAGTTTGAGTTCTGGCTGCAGGCACACGGCCTGGGACACGGGCGTGTCCCAGGGCGTGTCAAGCCTGTGTCGACACTAAGGCGTGAAGTCGACACTTTGGTCTCGACATTGTGTCGAGACTGGGCACATGGCCTGCGACACGGGCGTGTCGACCCGTGTCGACACTTAGCCGTGAAGTCGACACAGTGCTTCGACATTGTGTCGAGACACGGCACACGGCCTGCGACACGGGCGTGTCGCAGGGCGTGTCAACCCGTGTCGACACTCGTCCCGCGAAGTCGACACTTTGGTGTCGACAGTGTGTCGAGACATGGCACACGGCCTGCGACACGGGCGTGTCGCAGGGCGTGTCGACCCGTGTCGACACTTAGCCGTGAAGTGCCGAGACCTTGTACACGGCCTGGAGCCCAGGCGTGTCAAGGTGACACGGGCAAGGACACGGGCGTGTCCGAACCCGTGTCAGCGCTCGGGTTGGAAACGGGAGAAATTGATGGGGTACACGGCCAGATACACGGCCGTGTCAGTTGGAACACGGGCGTGTCAGATCGAACACGGGCGTGTTCGATGCCCGTGTGAGGTTCCAGGTGATTCGATTTTGACGGCGAATGAGGCACACGGCCCTGGACACGGGTGTGTGCCAGGCCGTGTTCGGCCCAGATTGGGCATTTCAGTCCTGAATCGAAGCCGTTCATTTCTTTGACTGAGGATCCAATGGCTGGGGTTGTTCCTGAAGGGATATACCCGGTTTTGACTTAGAAAACCCTCACTTTTTCCACTTGATCTCTCTCCAAACCCTTGGAGAAAGAAAAGCTAAGGCAAGAAGAAGAGGAGCTAGATCCGCCATTGGAGGAGCTTCGGAGCTCCGAATCGCAAGCCGACTCCGGATCCGCGGAGGCAACGCTAGTGCGGTCAATTCCATCCGATTACTTTTCGATGGCGCCGAAGAGGAACGCAAGGGTAACGATCCTCACTTTTGAGCATGATAGCTCTCTTTCTTAGCATAGGAAGCCCCCCTCTCGCGAGTTTGCGAAGAGTTGGAGGCGTTCCTTCGGGTAGATATGTAAAGTCCCCGTTGTTTAGCGTCCGTATGCGAGAACGGACTTAGGCATTTTGGTTGAAGCCTACCGGACATGTTAGTCCGGATCGGTGATGTTGCATTGCATAAGGCCGGAGAAGACTCCGTGCTATTTGGTGTTTTCGGGTTTCTACGCGGTAGATTGCAGCAGGGAGCCTTGGGGACTAACCCAAAGGTGCACCCGGAAAACTGGGCGGACACGAGGTCTTGCCAAATTGGTGGCTTGGAAGCCAACTTGAACATAACGAGGTTATGTGACTTGCGGTAGAATGGGACTCGGTGAAAGTTTGACCCGCGCATATGGCTTAAATTGTCGTTGCGATGTGAGCACGGGTTAGATGGAGCCGTACCCGCTTTATGTCGTCCGGTTAGAGCGACCTAAGGTTACATGGGACTCGCCGTTGGCATAAATGGGGTCTTCGGTGGTCCATGGCTTAATTTGACGTGACCAATACCATGAAGACAAATTGCTCATAGGAATGGCCGTCCAAGAGGCGGTGGTGAGTCCGGAATGTTCATGGCTTTATTTGACGTAACATCGACCGGTTCACCGTGAATGTGCCCTGAGTGCACGGGACGTGTGGCCGTACGAGCCAACGTCTGTGATGAAATGGCTATGATTATATGCATTGCTCGCTTGTGCTAATGAAATGCAGGGAAGGAGCATCGCCGCCCCGGGTTGGGGGCGGGATCGTTATAATTTGGTCAGCATTGCTGACCGTTGCTTTGTTTGCCACCGTGCGGTGGTTTGTTTGCTTGCAGGTGCAGCTGGACCAAGCGGTCAATAGCGGGCTAAAGCCCATTTTTGCGAAGCTGGCCCTCGAAGGCCCGAATGGAAATGTTTTATGTTTTGTTCATGTATGGCCGGCCTGCGTGCCGAGGTTTGGAAATCACGTAAAAGACAAGTGAAACATTTTGTAAGGCCTTAAGGCGACTTTTGAGTATTTTGTAATAACATTCCTATTATCTTGCTAGTGGACATTCATGCTTGTGCTGGGTTCTTGTTTTGCAACTTTAATAAATTGCTTCCGCTAGAATGCTCTGTGTAGGACGTTGAGATTGGTTGGATGGTTTCCATAAGTAACCACCCGGTCTGTCTGTGGTATATGGCGTCGGGCCCCGGCCGGACCTACTGCTATATGCTATGCGACGGATAGGGGGTGTTACAAGCCAGAGATCTACCAGGAGTATTTGAACTCCCTGATCGTGGAATGTGATATACGAGAACACATCAGGGTAGAACAGAGGTTGGATGCAGCTTTGGTACCGGTGTTCAGGACCGTGGAAGGGGGCAGGCCAGGTGATTATTCTTTACTTGATGGCCTCGTTCATTTCCGCGATCGTATTTATATACCCACAAGAGGTGGTATCCGGGAGGATATACTCAGGGAGGCACACATCACTCGGTACTCAGTGCACCCTGGTATCACCAAGATGACATCGGATCTACGGAGGAGCATGTATTGGCCATGGATGAAGAGGGAGATCATCTTTTATGTGACACACTGCGAGACCTGCCAGCGAGTAAAAGCAGAATGCAAGAGCCCAGGAGGATTGCTACAGTTACTGTCGGTCCCTGAGTGGAAGTTTGAGGATATTGCTATGGATTTTGTGCACGGATTGCCTCGCTCTCACTCGGGCACGATTCTGTTTGGGTCATTGTTGACAGACTGACCAAGGTGGCCCAGTTTATACCTATCAGGAAGTACAACCCAGTTACTATTTTGGTGAGGTTGTTTGTGGAGCAGTTCGTCAGGTACCACGGGGTCCCCAGGACGATTGTCTCGGATCGTGACGGTCGATTCAGTTCTAGGGAGTGGAGAGCGGTGCAGGCGTACTTGGGTTCTCAGCTTAGTTTTAGCACTACTTTCCATCCACAGACCGACGGTCAGACAGAGCGGACCATCAGGACCATGGAGGATCTGCTACGATTATGTATACTAGATACGGGGAGGCCCTGGGAGAGACTGTTGCCTCTGGTCAAGTTCTCCTATAACAACAGTCACCAAGCAAGCATCAGGATGACACCTTATGAGGCTCTTTACGGGAGGAAGTGCCGGACACCGCTATCTTGGGTTCAGGATGAGGACCCCAAGGCACTTGGATCAGACTACATTGAGGATACGGACACTCAGATACAATTGATCAGTGACCAGATGCTAGAGGCCCAGAGTAGGCAGGCAAAGTACTACGATGCGCGGAATCGGAAGGTAGAGTCCAGGTGGGGGACAGAGTATTCTTGAAGATACGCCTGGTGCATGGTATTTCTCAGGTGCGGAGGCACATGAAGCTCAGCCCTCGATATATGGGACCATATTTGATTCTGTAGCGGATCGTCCCCTTGGCATACAGGTTGGAGCTGCTGCCAGAGTTGGGGGCCTTAAACGACGTCTTCTACGTCTCCTCGCTACGAAGAACTCTCCTTCGGCCAGAGCAGCATATCACCACTATAGCAGGCCAGCTAGCGTCAGACAGATCAGTTCGTTTGGAGCCGCTCCAGATCGATGATACCGCGGTCCGAGTGCTGCGGAAGAAGAGGGTGCCCTGGTAAAGGTGTTGTGGTCCAACCATGGACGGGAGGAGCACACATGAGAGCCGAGGGATCTGATGCTAGAGCGGCACCCAGAGCTTTTTACACCAAGTAACACTTTAATTATTAGCTGAAGTACTTAAATTTTCATGCTTGGAAACCCCGTAGACCCGAACTTGAATTTCGGGGACAAAATTATTTCTTTGTTTTTTTGGAATTTGTAACATCCCACTTGCACTTAGACTACTCTACTTAGGTTGGGTTAGGGCATGTGGTGGGGCATGGGTTTAGGCTAGGTTTGAACCATGGGATTAGGGTTTGATCACATGGGGCCCACAGTAGGGCCCAAGGTAGTCTAAGTCAAACCAGCCCCAAATTAGGGTCCTAGCCACACATTGATTCCACCACTGCATCCCTAACCCAAACACCAACCTAAGGGAACCATAAGCCATATCACAAGGTCACCAATTGACTAGAGTTGACCCAAGTCAACCCTAGTCTTAATTTGGTCAAACCCACACCTAAAGGCCCAAATAGTCCAAGTGGGGCACCAACATGGCCCAACCCAAGTTGGGTGGTGTCATAGGGCCCATGACTTTCAGATGGGGTCAGCCCACTCATCAAGTTGACCAAGTCAACCCTAAAAGTCAACATAGTCAAATTGAAGCCTAAATTGGAGAAGGAGTGAACCAAGCCCACTCTCAATGGACAAAGCCTACTAACCATGGCCCATGACCTGCCCAAGTGGTCAAAGACAGCCCCTACCCCTCTGAATTAGGAAAGAGAATGCATGCATGGGGGTAAAATGAGAATTTTAGGAGAGAGAAGGTGGAGAAATGAAAATGAGGGCCATGTGGCCCTCCATCCTTCTGTCCAAGGCACCTCGAAAGCTTCCCAGCTCATTCCAGAGGGAATATGCAGCTGGATGGCCACTTGGCACCATGGGTGACGCTTTCTAAGCTTGGCCGAGCCCCACCTTGAACCTAACTCTCTATAAAGCCACTCCCAGCTAAAAGCAAGCCCACCATCACCTTCAGTGAGCTTAGGCGAGTGGAAATCGACATCTGAAGCACTGCTTTTGCTGGAGAAACCAGGAAACGGGAAGGACTCACCAGAGCAAGCTTGACCATGGCTCACTGCAGCCAAAGTCGCCGCCAAGCCTCAATTTCGGTTCATTTCACCTCACCTCTCACCGTACTAGAATCCTAGATCGACTAGGCGAGACATCAGGCTCAATTGAGCCCGATACCATGTGAGCAGAGAGCAAAAATCCGAGCTTTCTCTTCTTCCCCAGGATCGCCGGAGGAGCCGCCTCCGACAGCCTCACCGCCGAGAAACGCCAGCCACCACCTCAACGAAGGTGGCTGCGATAATCACCGGCGGCGTCGCCGGCCCAAGTGGCAAGAAATGGGAAATCAAGAAGATCCTGGTCAGGCTCATCTCAGCCGTTGGCTGGAGGTAGGAGATGAATGGATGTCGTCCGTTTCATTTCATATGATTTAGTGAATTTAATTTAATATGAACGGTGCAGTATTTGTCACATATTTATACAGTCCTTGCATGCTAAAAATGGGCCCCTTATATGCAAATTCAGATCCAGACATCAAAATGGAAATTGTAGTCCTAGGTCTTACCTTCAATTTGCCACCTAAACTTGAGATTTGGAGCATTATGGCTCCCTATAAGGCCATTCTACTAAGACTGGTCCTAGGCTAGGGCAGAAATTTAATTGAATGCCCATGCCAAACCAGCAGTCCACATGACCCAAAATTTTGGGTATGTGCTTGATTAGGTCAAACTTAGATCCTGTAAAAATATGAGAATTCTTGGAAGAATTTTTCCTATAGTTTTTGTGAAAAAACATCTAATTAAATTAATTGAATATTTGGAGAAATACAACTCCAAATGGCCCCAAATTTTGGTGGCATGTACTCTGGGTCAATATAGGACCATGATAAAAATTTCATCCTTTTTGGGCTTCTGCATGTTGGGTAAACCCACTTGCATGTGTATGATGTATATAGGCTTGGGGTGCCTTTAGCAAGAATTTATATAATGGGGATTTAGCCAATTTGGAACATGAAAGTTCTATCAAATCTTGGTCATAGGTCTATTAGGGTGAAATATACCTTCAACAGAAGTAATGAGATTTTTGGGATCAAAAATCCCATTATTTGGAATTTTTGGATATTAGGGCATTTAAAGACAAAAATTTGAATATAGGATTATTGATGAGTTAAAATTATCAAATTTGGTTAAGAACTCAAGGGAGTCATATTTAACCCCTGGAAAATTTTATGAGTCTGTTAGATGATTATATTTTGGAATTATGTAGAATTTACAATTTTTCCCTTTTATGGTAATTATTCAAAAATGATGGAAATTCATTAGGAATATTATGGGAAAATTCCTAGTGTTTTAAATATGCATTTGTGACCTTGTGTAAGTTTCTTGATATTTGTGGATGCTTCTATAGGTTTAAAATCCAAATAATGACATTTTTGTAATATTTGTCATATGAATGTTGGTAAACCAAATTACTGTTTTGGACCATGAATTTTGTATTTGGTGTTATTTCAGCAATTCACATCTGCAATAAGTTTCCTAGAATTTTTAGAAACATATTTAATGTACTTCATTTGTAAAGTGGTCAATTCATGGATTTAACTTAAAATGAAAATTAAATGGAAATATAAATGGCAAAATTACAAATCTTGGAAACCAGTCATAATTAGCCTAGATGATCGTCAAGAAAATTTATTAGATCAGGGGGATCATTTGATATAGTACTACTTGTATAAAGTGACATAGGCCACTTAATTAAAGGATTTAATTTAGGGTCTTTATGACTTAAAAAAATAGTGAAAACACCACATAATCAATATCATATGTCATACCATCCCATGATAAATGGTTAGGATCACTTTGGCTAAGAAATTAGAAGTCAGACTCTCTGGGTGGTATTAGGTCATGGGATGCGTCTAGCTCAGATAGTATATATTACTAGGACCGCAGGGGGATAAGAATAGACATTGAGATGGTAATTATTTTGGGAGAATAAACCCTGGTTGGTCTACTATAGGTCATTTCTTGGTTACGAGCGATAGAGCGCAAGTCCTAGGATAGTAATTATAACAAGGACCGACGGAAGACCGTCGCCCTTCTATTAACATCTTAAGTCATTAGGACCACTCCAGAATAATAATGAGAGCAGAACATGGATCATGGGTAGATATCAATTAAAGCAATTATCCTTGCGAAAGGGAATTTTGGGATTAAACCCATCGTAGTTCCTAGTGCCCTCGAGAGCCCTTCACCAGGCATGCCTTTGGTAGTCCTGGGATTAACCCTAAACTACTAAGTGTAACTAACACTAGACAAGGGTAGTCTAATAGGTTACGACATTGTGGTTCATTCTCACCCATGATGGGTTTGAGGGATTTGAATAAACGCACAAATGTGCATTCTCACCCATGGAGGGTTGGAGGGATTCAAAACTAAGGCACTGATGTGCAATCTCACCCGTGAGGGGTCAGAGGGTTTCAGGACGGTTTGGTCCTGCGTGCTTGAGGCTCGGGTTGGAATATCTTGCATGTGCATAAAATTGTGGCGGGTCATGCAGTACTGGGCCAAATCGTCACACCGATGTCAGTACGGTGGCTCTAGCGAGGTGTGATGGTTTGAGGGGCCAATGAGTTGTTTTACGCTGCGGTCTGGAGGACGATCCCCGAAAATGCACACTCGACCAAAAAGACTGGTGGGTAGCCAACAAATAGTACGCAGAGACTCTAGAGTGTACCTAGGACGTGTACAGAGGCGTATGGGAGATCTAGGCCTCGTAGTGTGATACCCGCCTAGGAATGGAGACGCCCGCTCTACTGCTGCCGTAGCCACAACCGTGGTACCAGAGAGTGATGCTAGCTTCGAAAAGTGGGAATTAAAAGTCTGTGATCATAGAGTCGTGTGTGTGAGTTGCACTTGTATGAATCATAAAACGCATGCATGTCATACATTCATAACTAGGTCATACGCACCATGGATCCTTATCATATAAATTAGTATGGGATCTTTTATATGATAAGTTATATTTCTAGAAACCTTAACTTATAAGTTTGTATGAACATTCATATAAGTTATGGTACTTCTGTGATGACAGTAGTAGCTTATTACATTTGTTGTCTTTACTTAGCTTTCCTGCAGTACTTGTTTATTTACTTTACCTGTTCCTGTTCAGTTCATTTACTTTCCTGCACTATATATATAAAACTGCTAGAATAGAGATATTGATGTATATATACTTGTTAGTATAGTTCCATTGTAGATATTGATGTATATATACTTGTTAGTATAGTTCCATTGTCACCTGCTCCCTTGTTTTACACCTCATTGTCCTCCGCTTCGTCCTCCCGCCCGGTGCCTAGGAGTTGCGGGGCGAGGTGCAGAGGAAACGACTTAGTCTTTTGACTAACGATCGGCATGACCAATCATTTTAGGAGCTCGAGGAGATGAAGCACCAGCAGGACGAGGTGGCAGGACGTGAGGAGCTGATACCACCACCACCTACTACTACTACTACAGCCCGACGTTAGGTGGGATGAGTTCTCTGAGGATAGTGTATCTTCCGCTTGTTGTTATTTATGAGAGAGATATTTGACATTATGTACTGGGCATAAGCCCCTTTTTCTCTACTTTATATACTCATGTTGGACTAATGTACTCTATTTATTTTTAGATATTACTGTGACTTGTGGACTAGTGGTTGCTTTATATACTACTTTTACTTCTTACTCTCTTTTGGCTAATAGGTTATGTGATCGTTCTAGCCGGCAGAATCAGCGTGTTGCGGTGTCGGCTAACCCGTGTGTTAGCGCCACCTTAATACGGCGGTTCTGGGCATAAGACCAGGTTAACTCCTTGGTAAGGGGGAGGGTCTTACAATGTCTTACTTCATTGATGGAATTATCAATGTAGTGCTCAAACTGTCTTCTTTGATCATCAAACAGACCATTCAATTGAGCTAGGAATGCAGGTGATATTTGTTCAGCTTGATGAGATGTACCTTATTCACAAACATCTTCATCCCTATCCCTAACCATATCTCTTTCTTCTGAGTCAACCATCATGTTCTCCGAAGAATGTGCGTTAACATGGACATCAGTAGTAACATTACCGTTGTCAGACACAGAGGAGTCTATGTTATACACTGTTTCTAGAGCAAGGAGTTCAGACTAATCTCCCCCTCAACCTCAACATTGTCCATAGGGACATCTAGTCTTCTGCAATAATGTTAAGAACATCTTCTTCCACTATTGTAGGAGCTTGTTCATCCCAAATAGGAGTATTGGAAACCTACCACACAGGCTCATCAGGAATCTAATCTATTCTGTTCTAGAGAGTCTCTAGAAAAGAGTTAAGCTTGTCATGCATACTAGAATGAACTTGCCCTCCCTTAATAGGAGCATTTATCTTGTCAGTCTCCCCCTTAATATTTGTACAGATGTTTTCCAATACCTGCTAAATCAGAATTTCTAGAGCTTCAGCTGGAATCTATTCAGACTGAGATCCACCCAGTTGATTTCTTGCTGCAGGTTCAGAGGAAATTGAAACCTGAGCACACATATCCCTTCTTGTCTCCTCAGTAGACTCAGACAACTGGGGATCATATGGCTCTTCCTCGCTTTTCTCAAAATAACTGCATTTTATGCCTTCCTCAGGGACTGGTATAGTTGTATTTTTCTTCTTCTCAACAATCTATTGATGTGGCAGCAAAACTTTATCCCACCTATCAAACATCTTGGAGTCCATTCTCCTCATGTGATGGATCTTTGTTCCTAGCCCCATGTTGAGGATCCCTAGAACAACACTATACATATACATAGATAAAATCCTTCCCATGTTAGGTTTTGGGATGCATTCTACTATTCTATCAAACAATACCTCTCCCCAGTCTATTTTCTTAAATAGAATTATCTTGGTCATGCGTTCAAATATCTTTCTGGATATCTTATCATGAGAACCTGTCTTGCAAAGCAGAGTTTTTCCAACTATATCTGCTAGAAATTTTTCTCTTAGATTCAGCTCCTTCCTTAACACTGATCTAGTGGTATGCTTTGAGAGCCCACACCACTTTAGGGCTGACTTCACATCATTCTGATATAAGTTTGTATCTTCATCAGACTGCTTGACCTTAGGTAGTTGCAGTACTTTGCACAATATCTTGGGAGTGATTTTGACCCTATGCCCATTAATGGAGGATTTGATTTTGTTTGAGGATGAGTCCACAGTGGAATTGGAGTTTAGTTCCAGAACTTCTCTCTTCCATATCAAGACAGGCTCGAACAAAATGAAACTTAGGTCAGCGACCTCCAGTAAGTGTAGAACTAGCAGAATTTCCTCTGAAGCATTCTCGAAACCATTTCAAACGAGTTCTGAGCCCTCAAACATGAAATCCATTCCTTTCGACGCCATGAATTTTCTGAGTTTTCGAAGTTTTATAGAGCTTTCGTCGTAGGGAGACAGTAGGTCGCAAGGGCTAGGAATATTGTTTTATATTCTAAGCATACACACTTATATTTATGCTAGCCTCTTATTTGAGAATATGGAGAGATGTGTACCTATTGTGATAATCATGAAGATATCAATGGCTGAGATTAACCCCGTGAGATAGCCGCAATCAGAATCCCATGACAGTATGCGTTAAGTGGACTCGACACACTCGATGCCTGAAGTTGACTTAACACACTCAATGCCGGAACCCTTATACTCAGCACATTCGATGCTTGGACACTTAGTCCATATCTCCTTTGTTATCCTGAAGGGAAAAATACTGCCTGCAATATAAAATGCATGAAGAGACATTGAAGCTATATCAAGTTCATCATACCCAATTCAAATTTGAAGGTGTTGAACTTGGCTTCATCTAGTGTATTAATGAAGATATCAACCACCTGCTTTTCTATAGGGACAAACTCAAGACTGATGTCCTCACTTTCCAAATATTCTCTAATGAAATGATACCTAATCTCTATGTGCATAGTACTGCTATGAGATACATGATTCCTAGCAATAGAGATTGCACTAGTAGGATCACAAAACATTGGAGTTCTACTTAGCTTTAGATTGTATTCCTGAAGCTGATGCTAGATCCAAAGCAGTTGAGCACAGTAGCTTCCAGCTGATACGTATTCTGATTCAGCTGTTGAGGTTGCAACACTTGTTTGCTTCTTGCTGCTCCAAGATACAAGCGTTCTTCCTAGAAATTGATAGGTTCCAGATGTTATTTTCCTTTCTTCTCTACAACCTGCAAAGTCTACATCTGAATACCTAATTAGTTCAAAGTTATTATTTGTAGGGTACCATATACCAAAATCAGGTGTGCCCTTAAGATATCTCAGAATCCTTTTTGCTGCAGGATAATGATACTCCTTAAGACAAGCCTGGTATCTAGCACAAACACATGTAACATACATGATGTCTGGCCTACTAGTAGTTATGTATAGGAGGGAGCCAATTATTCGTCTATATAAGGTTTCATAAACAGGTTTCCCAGTCTTATCCTTGTCTAATGACACAATTGAACAAATAGGAGTTTTCACTATGCAGACACTCTCCATTACAAATTTTCTAATTAACTCCTTAGTGAACTTAGAGTGAGAGATGGAGAATCCATTCTCAGACTGTCTTACTTGGAGTCCTAAGAAGTACTTAAGTTCACTCATACTACTCATCTCAAATTTCCCTTTCAAAAGTTTAGCAAACTTTTTGTAGAGGCCATCATCAGGAGACCCCAAAATTATGTCATCTACATAAATTTGGACTAGGATGATCTTACTCTTGACTTCCCTTAGAAATAATGTCTTGTCTATCTTTCCCCTTGAGAATTTGTTCTCAACAAGAAAGCTAGACAAGGTTTCATACCATGCCCCGGGGGCTTGCTTCAACCCATATAAAGCCTTTCTATGCTTAAATACATAATTAGGAGAGTTAGAGCTAACAAAACTTGAGGGTTGCTTAACGTAGACCTCCTCCTTTAGGTCACCGTTTAGGAAAGCTGACTTTACATCCATTTAGTAGACCTTGAATCCTTTATGTGCAGTATATGCAAGGAATAACCTTATAGCTTCCAATCTAGCTACTAGTGTAAAAGTTTTATCAAAATCAATACCTTCCTCTTATCTGTATCCCTTGGCCATCAGTCTACCTTTATTCTTGATTATAATACCATTCTCATCAAATTTATTCCTAAAGATCCACTTTGTTCCAATGATGTTATGTCCTTGTGATCTGGGAACTAGCTTTTATACCTTACATCTCTTGAACTGGTTCAGTTCTTCTTGCATAGCCACAATCAAAAATGGGTCTATGTTGGCATCTTCAAAACTTTTAGGTTCAACCTGAGATAGGAAGCTGGAGTACATAGCAATATTGAGGCTTCTGCTCCTTGTTGTAACCCCTTGGCTAGCATCACTAATGATTTGATATCTTGGATGATCCCTCAAATGCCTGACAGCTACTGACAATCTACTCTCAGCATCTTGACCTTCAATGGCTGGATCATGCTAGTCTTCATCCATGTCCTGTATGCATTATCCTTTTTCAGGATTGCATACCCCATCCTCTTCCACTTGGGTAGAAGGAGGAGTATCCTTGATGGTCAGTTTATCTATCTTTAACTCCACACCCGTATATCTGTAGGAGCTGGGCAGCTCACTGTTAATCATTGATAATTCATCAAACACAACATTTACAGACTCTTATACAACTTGATTTTTAAAGCTGTAGACTTTATAGGCTTTACTATGGTTGTTATACCCAATAAAGATTCCTTTATAGAATTTGGCAACAAACTTAGTCAAGTATGACTTCCCATTATTTAGCACAAAGCACTTTCTTCCAAAGATCCTGAGATAGACTAGATTTGGTTTTCTGCCTTTCATAATCTCATAGGAAGTCTTCTTTTGATACTTATTGATAGAAGCTCTCTTCAGGACAAGACAAGCATTGTTCACTGCCTCAACCCAAAAGTATTTCGGGAGAGAAGTATCACTGAGTAGAGTCCTGCCAGCTTCTATGAGAGTTCTATTTTCCCCTCAGTTATCCTATTTTGTTGTGGTGTTCTTGGTGAAGAAAACTCCTGATAAATTCCCTGTTCTTCACAGAACTTTGTCATGACTTCAGACTGAAATTAAGTACTATGGTCACTTCTAATTTTGACCATAGAACTGTTCCTTTCATTCTGAATTTGCCTAACAAAGGGCACAAAGAAGTCAATGGTTTCAGACTTTTTCTTTAGAAAGAAAACCCAAGCAAATCTGGAATAGTCATCAACTATCACAAGTGTATAGACTTTTCTATCTAGACTGTGAACTGATATAGGACCAAACAAGTCCATATGCAGGAGGTACAAACACCTCTCAGAATATTTAGACCCAATGCCATTAAAGGATGCTTTGGTCTAATTGCCCTTTTGACATGCAGAGCAAATTCCCTCCATGGTGCATCTTATATTTGGTCTATTTCTGATTAGCCTTTTACTAAAGAGCTTGTTAATTGTCGTGTAGTTCAAGTGATCAAGCCTCTTGTGTCATTGCAAATAAGAAGAGACTTTTAATTTGCTACCAGACATACTGGTGAGTCTGTAGTTAAACATAAAAAGTTTAAACAATATATATTTCCACTCCTAGTGCCTGTCAAAACGACCTCTTGGTCACTCATCCTTGTGGAAGACAATGACATGGCCCATATCACACAGTTGACTTATGATGATAAGATTGTATTGCAATCCTTCCACATAAGCTGCTTTTGTGATGGAGACTATGCCATTGGTGATCATACCATAACCCTTGGTGAGTCCTCTGTCTGAACCTCCAAAGCTCGCCTTAGGTCCATTCTTTACAGGAGTATAATCCTTCAGGTGGCTCCTTATTCCAATCATATATCTGGAACATCCACTGTCCAAGTACTATATTGACATTGCATGGGTACTTGGACTATCCTATAAACACAGTTTAGTTTATCTTAGGACCCCAAAAGGGATTGGGTCCTTGGTTCTTGTTAGCCTGAAAATGAATATGTTTACCTATAACACTTATGATAGGAAGACTCACCCTTGCCCTTGGCACACTAAGGTTGTGCCAACAATCTATGACAAAGTGACCCACTTTACCACAACACCAACATTCATGAATGTTGTATCTCCTCTTCTGAACAACCCTTATAGAGTGCAAGCTGTCAATAACTGTCTATTCAGAAGGGAGAGCAGTAGCTTTATTCTTATTTCTTTCAGCAAGAATTTGATTGAAGGTGAGTTTGCCAGAGGATGCACATGGCTTACTATGAGTTTCATCAACAATAGTCTTCTTTGCAGTTGACATGTTGTTGATTGCATAAGAGACATCTAAATGATCCTTACTGACTGACTTATCCTTGGTCAAGGTTTTTGCTGGAGGAGCCTGAGAATAGGCCACTGCCTTATCCATGAGTGTGGGGGCTGGAGCACAAAACACAAATGGTCCATGATGGGTCATCTGGATTTCCTCATGGGGAGCCTTCACTGCACTCAAACCCATACCCTTTCTCCTTCCATTATAAGATACCATTGTATTCTTACAAGAAGAATTCTAATTCTTCCAGTGACCATACATGTTGTCTTAGTCATACCTGTTGGAAGGGAGGATTATCTTATGAAAGGTGGTCTGAGGCTCTATAGGAGCTCTGCCTTTCCCTTTAGAATGGGCAGCTCTAGAGTTCCACTTAAACCCCAAACCTCTCTTATCCTTTTGAGAGGTAAAGGAGTCTATCAGTGGCAACACAGTTTTAGGCTTTGAGAATTCAGCCACTAACTTTCTCTCCTTAAGGATCTTCTCTTCAAGATCCATAATGACCTTGTTCTTCTGGTTGATGGTCCCTATTTGAAAGATTAAAATTGTCTTCAGTTGGCTAACTTATCTCTTCATCTGAGCTAGCAAGGGTGGTGAATCAGACTGCAGGGAAGCAGCTTGTTGCAGGGATATATTCTCCTCAGCTTGTCTCTTGACAAGTCTTTTGATCTTCTTCAGAGCATCCAAAATTGCACTACAACTGTCAATTAATTTATTGACATCTTCTTCAGAATCTAATCCCTCATCCCCACTAGAGGAAGTGGTTACATCAGAGTCTGAGCCATACTCATAGATAGAAGGAGAGCTAGGGATAGAATGTACCTCATCAGGAATAACATTATCCTGATTTTCTTCTGATAGAACCATGAGAGTGAATTCCTCATCCTCTTCACAATCACTGTCAACCGAGGGCAATTGGGCCCTTAAGCCAGATGGGGCAGCATGATGTTTATCCTCTTATTTAATGGACATGAGACCAATATAGGCCTCCTCTTCATCTGATTCTGAAGTCTAAGAATCATTGTCTAATAGACACACTTTCTTCTTTACCAAGAATCTCTTTTCAGTCTTCTTGTCCCTGTGATTCTTTTTGCCTTCAAACTTCATCTCCTCCTTTCTCTTAATTGGACAGTCAACAATGACAAGTCCACTCCTGTTGCAACAGTAACAAACAACATTAGACATAACATATTTGTTCTGTTTGGAGTCATACTTTTCCCTAGAGGGGTAATTTCTGAATTTGTCCTTGCTAGAGTTGGGCTTCATTGAAGTGGAGCTAGAAGAGTCTTTGTTCTTCCATTGTCTCCTTTTGCTCAGCAACTTCTTGAACTGCTTGGAGAAAAATGCTAGTTCTCCATCTGATAGTTCATTCCCAGAGGAGCTGGGATGTGCGCATTCTGACTCAGCAACTCTCCTTAGAGGACGAGTCTTTTCTCTGCTTCTCTTATGGCTTCAGCTTTGAAGGCCACTGACTTCTCTTTGCTAAGAGATCTAACTACATCCTCTTCATCCATCCTTGAGTTTAACTGTATCTCATGGGATAGCAGCTTCCCAAACAAGTTTTGAGGCAGAGTGTTGGACAGGTTGCCAACTACTCTGATGATACAGATCTTGATATCCCATTTCTTGTTTAGGGATCTCAAGAACTTGTCATTCAGCTCATAATTAGTGAACTATCTTCTATAGGTGATCAGACTATTCACTATCATGAAGAACTTCTCATAGCATTTAGCTATGGATTCCTTCTTCCCTTGCTTGAATGGTTCATATTGCTAATTTAGGAGGGATTTCTCATCATCCCTCACTTTTTTGTTCCTTTTATATAGACAATAAGAGAATCCCACATCTCTTTAGCAGTCTTACAGTGAACCAAGTTCTGGGAAGGTGGAGTCATCTATCCACTGATAATGATATTTTGTGTCATCTTATCCATAGTGGCCAAGATGACTTCATCCTTAGTCATTTCAGTGTATTTCTTTGGGGTTTGGACATTAACATCTAGAACAGAGATCTTCACGGGAATGAAGGGTCCTTCCTGAACTATAATGAAGATCCTAGTTTCTGAGGCTTCTATGAATGACTTGACCCTCTTTTTCCAAATCCCAGAGTTCTTCTTTTTGTAAACTGGAAGCTTCATTGAGCTCAGCTCCTTGTGGTTCTCACCTGAACCCATGGAGATAATCTTTGCTACTCTTGGAGATTTGTTAAAACTGTTAATTCCTTTTTGAACAATCTCCCTCTGATACCACATGAAAGTCTTTGTTTCAAGAGTAGTTATACACCTAGGGGGGTGAATAAGTTTCTTAGTCTTTAAGACTATCTTTTTATTTTAGTGTGTTGAGTATTCAGTTATTTTTATTAGCTTTCAAGAAAGAGACACAACACACCAATATTTATATTGGTTCCCCAAGGAATGAGTACATCCACTATCCCCCCCACCTTTCTAACAGTATGTTAGACAAGACAATCTTCTCCAATCTCAACTCAAAGAGCATACAACACAAATCCCTCAGGATCTCTCAAACTTCCTCCAAGTCCTAGCTCAGGCCAAATCCCTACAACTGAAAGTAAATACTACTCCTAAAGCTCAGTGATCCACATATTACCTACCTCAGACTTAATCAAAAGTCCTACACTTAGAGAGAATAACTCTCCTACAGTTTAGATCAAGAATGATCCTACCTCAGGCCAAAGGCCCTACCTCAGATTCTCAATAGTGTCCTACCTCAAAGAATAAATTTCCTACCTCAAGCACACATGCGCTACCTCAGATCCACCATGGGATCCTACAACTCAGCTTTTATATTTCAGGCTTACATCTCAGATCAAAACTAATCCTACAGAATGAGAAAGTTTGTTATTATTGATTGACTCCATATAAAGATGAAAGTCTTTAGTTTTCAAGGGAAGCTAAACACCTTTGGGGGTGGGGGGGGGGGGTGAATAGGTTTTTGGTCTCTTTTGAGATTTCCTTCTTTTATGTTAGTTGTGAGTTAGTTACTATCAACTTTCAAGACACACCACAAAAACACACACAAGATTTATAGTGGTTTCCCAGATTATGGGTACATCCATTGTCCTTCCCACCTCTCTAACAATGTGTTATATAAGACACTTCTCCAAATCTCAACTCCTTAGAGCTTACAATACAGATTCCTCAGGATCTCTCAGTATCCTCTAAGACTTACCTCAGGCACAGATCCCTACCTCAGAGCAGGCTTGCTCCTATAACTCAGTGATCAACAGATCTCCTACCTCAGACACACAAGATGCCCTACACTCAGGCTAGGAGGATAGCCATACCTCAAAGAGAATGAATCTCCTACATCTCAGGCACAAAGGCCCTACCTATGATCCAAAGATGGATCCTACCTCAGAACTAAAGGTCCTACACTCAGAGAGAATGACTCTCCTACCTCAGACAAACTGCCCTACCTCAGGAACACAGGCCCTACAACCTAGATCCACATAGGATCCTACCTTAGGCAAAACTGCCCTACCTCAGATCCAAAACTGGATCCTACCTCAGCCTTTATAAATCATGCCTACACTCAGATCTATTAAGATCCTACAGGAAATAAAGTGTTTTGTTATTGATGATATGGCTCCTGAGAAGTTCTTTGAGTCAAATGTTTCCTAAGCTAAGTTATCTCAGCCCTAACTTCTTCCTCAACAATAAGGATAAAGATCTTCAGAAAACTGCACCTTGTGCTGGAAGAAACTCAGAAACAAAGTTCTTAATCTTGCTGATGAAGACAATGAATTACAATTCTTTATACTCTTCAATTAACTAACCTTGACTGCAAAAATTTGAAAGCTCTGCTTAGTCTTCTTTCTCAGAAAGCTTTTCGGACTTTGCTGTAGCTGGTGAAAACTGCTACAGCTAATTGTAAGAACTTTTAGTTCAGCGGGTTTGAAATTCCAAGTTCAAGCTCTGCGATAATGATAAGGAAGAAGACGATGAAGTTCCGCCTATTTACGAAATGATCAAACCCTAAAAGTTGTTTTGCTTTCGCTGAACTTATCGCTTTTATCTTCCACTGTCCAATGGCTATTTGACTCGTAGGACCCATTGAAGTTTTTGGCTGCAACTTATCTTTATATGCAAAAGTCACACCGTAGACTTGCGGTGCCATTTGTCGCGTACTGTAGATTTCCCGCAATTAATTTGAATTCTGTTGACTTTTGTTGACGTCAACATCTATGGACTTAGCTAAATTATCAGTTTCATTCCATGCGTTGAGTGCGTTGAGTGAACTGTCTTCACTCAACGAATCTGGACTTAGCCAAGTTCTTCTGCACTGCCAGGTGTTGAGTGCGTTGAGTGAAAAGTCTTCACTCAATGCTTTTGTCCTTGGACAATCTTTTTGCTATTTAAGTGTTGAATGCGTTAAGTGAGCTTTCATCACTCACTGCTTCTGTACTTAGCTGTTTCACTGACTGCCTGCCTTTATGCTGAGGCGTTGAGTGAACTGGCTTCACTCAAAGCTTCTGTACTTAGCCACAACTTTCTTTATGAATGCGTTGAGTGAGTCTTCATCACTCAACGCTTCTACCTTTGCCTAGCTTCTTGTTGATGAGGCGGTGAGTGAACTGCCTTCACTCAACGCTTATGTACTTCGCCAATTTTCTTTATGAGCTTGCATTGTATGAGCTGTCCTCACTTAAGGCATCTGGATTTAGGCAGATTTTTTGTCTATCTCTCTTTAGGCTTTGACTGATCATTTCTCTGTCGACGCCTTCTTCTTTGGCATTGTGTGAGCTATCCTCACTCAACGATTTTGGACTTAGCTAGAATTCTTGACAGAATCTTCAACTCTTGAGCTTGACTCAACGCTTCTTTCATCAGGCGTTGGGTGAGCTGTCCTCACTCAACGATTCTGGACTTAGCCAATTTTTTAGCTTTCTAGTGCTAAGGCTTTGACAGAATGTGTTGTACTCGACGCCTCTTGATATAAGGAATTGAGTGAAATGTCTTTGGTCAACGCCTGTGGACTTAGCCGCATTTCTGTCCTGCAAACTCCTGGGCTTTGACTGTATATCCTTTACTCGATGCTTTTTGGAATCTGGCGTAAAGTGAACTGGCTTCACTCAACGCTTGTGGAATTAGACAATTTTCAGTCTTTCCAGCATCCTTCCTTGGCATCTAGCGTTAAGTGAACTGGCTTCACTTAACGCATGTGGACTTAGACAGATTTCTGTCTCTCCATCATTCTACCTTATGACCACCTGCCACAACCACTTAGACAACCTGTCTAAACTTGTTCCAAGGAACATCTTGCACATGATGAGCTTGAACAACATCAAATACAACTATGCTCTTAGTGTTGATGGTGATGTCTCATCAAATCAAATCTAGGGAACATTAAGGGCAATATTCCCAACAATCTCCCCCTATTTGAAAACGGCAGAACACGCAGTAATACTAAGAAGCATTTTCTCATAAAGTGTATAAATTTAAAAGTAGTTGTAAACCTTCTCATACCACTTGAAAATTTGAAGTAGCTTACAACACTCCTCACCACTTAACAGTTACGTGGAGGACTTTCCTCAAACCACTTGAGGGTGGAAACATAATATGCAATGGCTCAACATTTCCCTCTTCATATTACTTGAATGTTTTCAAGTAACATGCACTCACTTAACATGACCTGGTCATGTCAAGTATTGCTTCCACATATCCCCCTTGGCATGTCATATCCCCTTATCTGGCAAGTAATGCCCTACTTAGTATTCTACTCAGTAAGATCTACTCCTTCCCCTTTAGGGTTAAGGGTATTGCCTACCTCTCTCCCTTTCTGGCTTCTTCAAAAAAAAAACCTTTTCCTAATGAGGAAGGTGATAAGATCAAGGGAGAAATTTACTCTTGATCCTAGCCAACATCTTGTGTTGATGCTGCTTAAAAATTTTTCCTAGTGATCAAACTTCTTGACTAGATGTCGTACCATTTGTGTTGATACCATTGATACAACACATTACTGCAGCCACTTGACTCTGGAGTGGTCCATTGATCCACTTGAGCTGGAGGCTATCAGTTTCCCACTTGAGCTAATGTCATTCCTCATACCACTAAAAACTTATGCAAAATGTAGTTGTAGTTAGGGAGGTGCTGGCTTTTCTTTTTCTCCTGCAGCAGTATGTCTTTTTAACAGCAGTGACTTCGCAGCAGCAACCATCCACTATAGTTGATCTCCCCCACAGACTGTGCATAGTCCTAACTACATGCTGATAAGCAGTGACAATCTTTGATTCACTGCTGCAACTACTGGATGCCACTTAACAGGAAGCTGAGCTTGTTCCTGCAACTTGCTGGATTAGTTCCCGGTCAATAGGAGCATCTGCTATCTTCTATTTACTGGACACTTGAGTCCATCTTAGTCTTGATACCACTTGACATCACTTGATAGTCATGATATGAAATGACAGACTTGACAGTCTTGATACCACTTTGAAGACTTGTCTACCAGCAAGAAGGGTGAGTTCTGCAACAGAAATATTATATGGAGCAATTAAAGCTATACCAAGTTCAACATACCCAACACAAAATTGAAGGTGTTGAACTTAACTTTATCTAGTGTATTAGTAAAGATATCAACCACTTGCTTGTCTGTGTGGACAAAATCAAGATAGATATCTTCCTTTTCCACATGCTCCCTAATAAAATGATACCAAATCTCAATATGCTTAGTCCTGCTATGAGAGACAGAATTTCTAGCAATTGAGATTGCACTAGTAGAATCACAGGACATGGGGGTTCTACTTATCTAAAGGTTATAGTACTGGAGCTGATGCTGGATCCACAATAACTGTACACAATAGCTACCTGCTGAGATATACTCAGACTCAGCTATTGAGATAGCAGCACTGGTTTACTTTTTACTGTTCCAAGACACTAGTCTTCCTCCCAAGAACTGACAGGTGCCTGATGTTCTCTTCCTGTCCACTTTGCATCCTACAAAATCTGCATCTGAATAGCCTGTTAGTTCAAAATCCCTATTTTTATGGTACTAGAGGCCAAGATCTGGTGTACCCTTAAGATATCTCAAAATCCTCTTTGCAGCAGAGTAGTGAGATTCTTTAGTGTTTGCCTGATACCAAGCACAAACATATGTAGCATACATGATGTATGTCCTACTTGCAGTAAGATATAAAAGGGAGCCAATTATCTCTCTATACAAAGTTTCATCAACAAGTTTCCCTGCCTCAACTTTGTCTATAGGCATAGTTGACCTGGGAGTTTTCATGGTGGAGGCATTCTCCATACCAAACTTTTTAATCAACTCCCTAATGAACTTAGACTGTGAGATGGACAATCCATCTTCAGTCTGCCTTACTTGGATACCAAAGAAGTACTTAAGCTCACCCATACTGTTCATCTCAAACTTCCTTTTCATAAGTTTGGCAAACTTCCTGCAAAGGTTATCATCAATAGACCCAAATATTATGTCATCTATATAAATTTGGACTAGGATGATCTTGCCCTTAGATTCCCTTAGGACTAGAGTCTTGTCTATCTTCCCCCTTGAGAATTTGTTCTCAATGAGGAAGCTAGACAATGTCTCGTACCATGCTTTATGGGCTTGCTTCAACCCATATAGAGCTTTCCTAAGTCTATAAATAAATTCAGGTGAGGAAGAATCAACAAAACCTAGACGCTGTTCAACATAGACTTCTTTGTTTAAGTCACTATTCAGGAAGGCTGACTTCACATCCATCTAGTAGACTTTAAATCCTTTGTATGCATCAATTGCAAGGAAGAGTCTGATGGCTTCCAATCTTGCTACAGGGGTAATGGTTTGATCAAAGTCAATACATTCTTCTTGTCTATACCCCTTAGCTACTAGTCTAGCCTTATTCTTGATTATAATACCATTTTCATCAAGTTTATTCATGTAAATCCACTTGACTCCAATGATAATATGTACTTGTGGTCTGGCAACCAGCTTTTAGACCTTACACCTCTTAAACTGGTTAAATTTCTCTTGCATAGTTAAAATCCAGAACCGATCTTTGTTGGCCTCTTCAAATCTCTTGGGCTCAACATGTGACAGGAAACTTGCATACATTGTTGGATTAAGGCTCTTGCTTCTTGTCACCACTCCTTGGTTTGCATCACCAATAATCTAGTGTCTTGGATGATCTCTCAGATGCTTGGCATCTAGAGACAATCTTCTTTCAGCATCAGCTTCTTGCTAATCTTCATCCACTTCAAGTATTCCTTGCCCTTCTTCTAGAATATCCATTCCATCTTGGACTAATGGAGCAGCATCTTTGATGGTTAACTTATCAATCATCAGCTCTGTACTTATAGTACTAGAAGAGGAGCTTGACAGCTCACTATAAATCATAGTTGACTCATCAAAAACTACATTAACATACTCTTCTACAACTTGACTTTCCAAGTTGTAGATCCTATAAGCCTTACTATGTTTGTTGTACCCAACAAAAATCTCATCATAGGACGTGGCAGCAAACTTAGTCACATAGTACTTCCCATTATCCCGCACATAGCACTTGCAACCAAAGATCCTGAGATAGGCCAGGTTTGGTTTTCTGCCCTTCATAATCTCATAGAGAGTCTTCTTGTGGCTCTTGGTTATAGAGGTACTATTGAGGACATGACATGCAGTATTAACTGCCTCAGCCTAGAAATATTTTGGGAGAGATGTGTCATTCAACAGGGTCCTTCTAGCCTTTATGAGAGTTCTATTTTTCATCTCAACAATCCCATTTTGCTGGGGTGTACTTGGAGAAGAAAATTCTTGATGAATCCCTTACTCTTCACAAAACCTTGTCATGCTATCAGATTGAAATTCAATCCCATAGTCACTTCTGATTTTGACCACGGTGTTGTCTACCTCATTCTGAAATTGCTTGACAAATGTCTTGAAGATATTAAGAGTTTCAAACTTTTTCTTCAGAAAGAAAACACAAGCAAACCTAGAATAGTCATCAACCACCACAAGGGTATAGACTTTCCTACCTAGACTATGAACTGAAATAGGACCAAATAAGTTCATATGCAAGAGGTATAAGCACCTCAAAGAATATTTGGTCCCAATGCCCTTGAAGGAAGCTTGGGTCTGCTTTCCCTTTTGGTAAGCTGAACTAATGCCTTCCTTAGTGCATTTCATCTTGGGACCATCCCTAACTAGCTCTTCACTAAAGAGCTTACCAATAGTCTTATAATTCAAATAAGCTAGTCTCTTGTGCCATTGTATAGAATATGAGACTTTCTTATTTGCAACTAGACAAATAGGAGAGTCTTTATTAAGATAAAGGAAATTTAAGCAATAAACATTTACACTTCTAGTGCTTTTCAAGATGACCTCTTGGTCACTTGACCTCTTAATTTGGCACTGATCCTTATGGAAGGAAATGACATAGCCAAGATCACAAAGTTGGCTTATGCTTATGAGATTGTGTTGTAACCCTTCAACATAAGCCACTTTTGAGATTGTGACTATGCCATTGGTAATCTTATCATAGCCTCTTATCACACTTATATCTAAACCACCAAAGATAACTTTGGGCCCATCCTTCACTGGAGTGTACTCCTTTAAATTGCTCCTTGTTCCAGTCATGTACCTGGAACAACCACTGTCCAAGTACCATATAGGGGTATGGGCACTTGGACTAACCTGTAGCAAATGATTTATCTTACCTTAGGACACCAATTATTATTGGGTCTTAGGTTCTGATTAGCTTGAAAATGAACATGTCTTCCTACAGATTTTCTGATAGGAAGACTAACACTAGCTCTCAACAAGGTGGGATTATGCCAGTAATCTAAGGCAAAATGCCCCACTTTCCAACAACACCAACACTCATGAATGTTGTATCTTCTCTTCTGAGCAAGTCCTCCAGTATGGTTAACTATCGACTGAATAGAAGGAAGAGGTGCAACAACCTTCTTCAAGTTCCTTTCAGCATGGATCTGACTGAAGGTGAGCCTTTTAGCAGTCTTTCTTGGCTGGATTTGACTGCCATTTGCAGAAGTTTTCTTTGCATATGACATGTTATTTATAACATCATAGATAGCAAGATTTGGTCTCCTAACAGATTTACCCTTAGTCTGAACCTTTGCTGGATGGACTTGAGTGAAGGCTATTACCTTGTTCTTGAGAGTAGGGGTTGGGGTACCAAAAACAAATTGTCCAGGATGGGCCATTTGAATTTCCTCACGGGGAGCCTTAAAGGCACTCATTCCTCTACTATGCCCTCCACCATACATGTGAACATCTTTGTTCACACTAGTAGATGTACCATTTATCCAATGACCATAGATGCTTTCTTGGACATACCCGTTTGAAGGCAACATCATCTTCTTAAAAGGGATGAGATGCTTAGAAGCCAGCAACTGGATTGGAGCTTTTCCTTTCCCTTTGGAAGGGGCAACTCTAGTTTTTCCCTTAAACCCAAACCCCTTCTTACCCTTCTAAGAGGATAAAGAGTCTATCAAGGGCAACACAGTATTAGGCTTAGAGTAACAAGCCACAATTCTATTCTCCCTCTGGAGGTTCTCTTAAAGATCTCTAATGAGACTATCCTTATACTTGATGGTGCCAATCTTGATGAGAGTAATATTCCTGAGTTGGCTGACTTCCCTAGCCTTCTGATCCAGCAAGGATGCTATCTCAGCCTACTGGGAAGCAGCTAGCTGAAGGGAGGTTATCTCCTCAGCCTGCTTCTTAGTCAACTTCTTGCTTTTCTTAAAGGCATCCAGAAGTTCACCATACATGTCAATCAACTGATTGACATCTTCTTTAGATTCAGGGCACTCTTCACCACTGGATGAAGATGCACTTGAATTGGGACTAGTCTAGCCAGACTTAGAAGAAGAGCTAGATAGAGAATGTACCTTCTCTGGACTAGGCTGATCCTGCCTGGGTTCTTCATCTGACATTGCCATCAACACATAGCAGTTGTAGACATCTTCATCCTCATCATCCTCCTCTGAGTCACAGTCTGAATGTGATAGAGGGGTCCTGTTATTTATCATAACATCAGGATAGACTTCAGCTTCATCTTCCATTGCAGCCAGCAACCCAATAAAGGCTTCTTCTTCTTTAGAGTATGAAGTAGATGAGTCACTGTCACTCCAGCTCTTTTTCTTCTTTGCAATGAAGGTATTCTCCTTCTTTCCCCTGTGCTAGTGGACCTTTTTCTCACCAGTCTCTCTTCTTTTATTGGGCAATCAGATATCACATGCCCTAGCTTGCTGCAACAATAGCAGACAACTTTAGAGGAAATATGTTTACCAGTTTTAGAATCATACATGTCTGCCTTGGAGTGATTCTTCCAGCGATGAGAAGAGCAGGAAGGTCTGCTCCTCCGCCGCTTCTTCTTCATCAGCTTTTGGAGCTGCCTGGAGAAGACAATAAAGTCTTTATCTGACAAGATGCTATCAGATGAGCTTGGCTATGTGCTGTCTGAATCAGCAGGCCTTCTTGGAGAAGAGAGAATCCTCTCCTTTCTCTTCCTAGTGTTGTCTGCTCTGAAGGCCAAAGAATTTACCTTGGACTGTGATTTGCTTATGGTCTCCTCCTCTTTCCTGGCAGCCAGATGCATCTCATAAGAGAGCAGCTTTCCAAATAGTGCATGAGTTGGAGTGTTAGCTAGTTTTGCCATCTCTCTGATGGTACAGATCTTGATATCCCAGTCTCTAGTGAGAGACCTCAAAAACTTGTCATTAAGCTCATAATGACTGAACACCCTCCCATAGGTCTTCAACTCATTCATTATCCTGAAAAATCTTTCATAGCAATCAGCTATGCATTCTCCCTTGGACTGCCTGAAAGCCTCATACTCCTAGTTGAGCATGTACTTCCTGTCATCTCTGACCTCTTCAGTTCCCTCCATGTAGATTACTAGAGTGTCCCACATCTCTTTGGAGGTCTTGTAGTGGACCAGATTGTGAAAGGTAGAATCATCTATGACACTAACTATTATGTTCTGTGCCCTCTTATCCAGTGTAACCAATATGACCTCATCCTTGGTCATTTCAGAATATGTCTTTGGTGTCTGGACTATTGCATCCAAAACTGAGACGTCCATATGGATGAAAGGTCCCTCTTTGACAGTAACAAAGATATTTGGGTCAGATGCTTTCATAAACAGTCTGACCCTCTCCTTCCAGATTTAAAAACTCTCCTTTTTGTAGATAGGGAGTTTCAAGGAACCCAACACTTTATGGTTCTCTCCTGAACCCATAAGTATACTTATTTTATCTATCCTTTGATAACTACTCAGACTGTTAAGTCCTTCTTAAGCAACCTCCCTCTGATACGACTTAAAAGTCTTTAGTTTTCAAGAGTAGCTAAACACCTAGAGGGGGGGGGGGGTTAAATAGGTTTTTGGTCTCTTTTGAGATTTTCTTCTTTTATGTGAGTTAGTTACTATCAGCTTTCAAGACACACCACAAAAACACACACATGATTTATAGTGATTCCCAGATTATGGGTACATCCACTGTCCCTCCCACCTCTCTAATAGTGTGTTAGATAAGGCACTTCTTCAAATCTCAATCTCCTCTAAGGCTTACCTCAGGAACAAAGCCCTACCTCAGAGAAAGCTTGCTCCTACAACTCAGTGATCAGCAGATCACCTACCTCAGGCACACAAGATTCCCTACACTCAGGCTAGGAGGATAGCCCTACCTCAGAGAGAATGACTCTCTTACATCTCAGGCACAAAGGCCCTACCTCAGATCGAAAGTTGGATCCTACATCAGACCCAAAGGTCCTACACTTAGAGAGAATGACTCTCCTACCTCAGGTAAACTACCCTATCTCAGGAATACAGGCCCTACAACTCAGATACACATAGGATCCTACCTCAGATCCAAAACTGGATCCTACCTCAGCCTTTACAAATCAGGCCTACACTCAGATCTGTTGAGATCCTACAAGAAAAAAGTATTTTGTTGTTGATGATATGACTCCAGAGAAATTCTCTGAGTAAACTGCTTCCCGAGCTAAGTTATCTTAACCCTAACTTCTTCCTTAGAAATAAGGATAAAGATCTTCAGAAAATTGCTGCTTGTGCTGGAAGAAACTCAGAAACCAAGTTCCTGATCTTGCTGATGAAGACAATGAATTGACAGTTCTTTATACTCTTCAATCAGCTAACCTTGACAGTAGAAATTTGAAAGCTCTGCTTAGTCTTCTTTCTCAGAAAGCTTTTCTGACCTTGTTGTAGCTGGTGAAAACTGATACAGCTAACTGTAAGAACTTTTAGTTCAACGTGTTTGAAACTCCAGCTTCAAGCTCTACAATAATGGCGAGGAAGAAGATGATGAAGTTCCGCCTCTTTGCGAAATGATCAAAACCTAAAAGTTGTTTTGCATCTGCTGAACTTATCCCTTTTATCTTTCTTCGTCCAACGACTATTTGACACATGGGACCCACTGAAGTTGTTGGCTGCAACTTATCTTTATCTGCAAAAGTCATACTGTAGACCTGCGGCGCCATTTGTCGCGTACTTCAGCTTTCCAACAACTAATTTGAATTCTATTGGCTTTTGTTGACTTTTGCTGAAGTCAGCATCTGTGGACTTAGCCAAATTCTCAGTTTCATTCCATGCGTTGAGTGCATTTAGTGAACTAGCTTCACTCAACTAATCCGGACTTAGCCAATTTTTTCTGCACTGTCAGGCGTTGAGTGTATTGAGTGAATAGCCTTCACTCAACGCTTTTTTTTTCCTTAGACAATCTTTCCGTTGTTTAAGCATTGAGTGAGCTTTCATCAATCACCACTTCTGGACTTAGCCGTTTCACCGACTGCATGCTTTTATGCTGATTAATTGAGTGAACTGGCTTCACTCAATGCTTCTGTACTTAGCCGCAACTTTCTTTATGAATGTGTTGAGTGAGCCTTCATCACTCAACGCTTCTGTCTTTGCTTGGCGTCTTGTTGATGAGGCGTTGAGTGAACTGCCTTCACTCAATGCTTCTGTACTTAGCCAATTTTCTTGATGAGCTTGCGTTGAGTGAGTTGTCCTTACTCAACGCATCAAGACTTAGACAGATTTTTCTGTCTATCTCCCTTTAGGCTTCGACTGATCATTGATCTGTCGACGGCTTCATCTTTGACGTTGAGTGAGCTGTCCTCACTCAACGATTCTGTACTTAACCAAAATTCTTGAAAGAATCTTCAATTGCTTGAGCTTGACTCAACACTTCTTTCATCAGGCGTTGGGTGAGCTATCCTCACTCAACGATTCTAGACTTAGTTGATTTTTAAGCTTTCCAAGGCTGAGGCTTTGACAGACTGTACTGTACTCGATGCCTCTTGATATATGACATTTAATGAACTATCTTCACTCAACGCATGTGGACTTAGCCACATTTATGTTGTAACACCCCAAAAATGGAAATAGAATTTTTGATAGCTATCGTCGGGTGATAGTGGGTATCGCTAGCGATAACGATAACATTTGACCCACTTGATGCTTTCAAGCGTTGAGTAAACTAGAAAAATCATTGAGTAGGAGACTATTGCATGGCGATAGTGGGTATCGCGCTGCAATACCACTCAATGCACTTAACTCTTTCAACAAAGCATTGAGTACACTCAATGCACTTGACGCTTTCGACTAATTGTCGAGTGAGCTATCGCGTGGAGACAGTGGGTATAGTTGGGCGATACTGCCACATGTGGCTTGACACGTGTCATATGGACGGTCGGCGGCCGAAGAGCGGTGGTTGACTCGGGTCAAGGCGGTTACGATCGCTATCGCCAAGCGATAGCCGATATCGCGCGACGATATCATTTTGTTTGATTATTTAATTGTAATCATGGCCTTTGCTTCCTTTTTATGAAATGATCATGTGGTTCAGATTTATCCCGAGGCCACTTAAGCAGAGGAGGGGTAAAAAAGAAGTCATGTCTCTTCTTCTTTCTCTCTCTCTCCTCCTTTCATTATCATCTTAAGTGAAAAGAGCTAAGGAAGAAGGCTGAGGCTGAGCTTGAAAAGCTTGATGAAGGAGATCCAGTGGACAGAATCAAAATCCAAGGCTAGATCCGCGAAGACAAAAGAGAGGTACTCCTTTCTAACTAGATAAAAAGGTCCGCCATGGCTCCAAAACGGATTACGAGGGAAACGATCTTCCTTCTTTGACAAGTGATGTCCTCCTTTTTGCATATGCATGGAATCCCCCACCAAAAGGTGGAGAATCGAGGGAATTCTGATGGGTTGATACGTAGTATCCCTGGGTTTGGTTTTGCATATAGATCCAGAAATTGCAATATTGAATAGGAATGCTGTGTGAAGCCTATTCGGACAGGTTGGTCTGGATTGGTGATGTTTTGATTTACATGACGGAGAAGACTCCGTGTATAAATTTGTAGTTTATGGAGTCTATGGGTTGTACCTATGAAATGAGAGTAGCAAGAAGTACTGGAGGTGTGCACTAGAAAAATAACAAGAAAATACCACAGTTTGCATAACTGTTGGATATCGCCAAGTGATAGCGAGTATCGTTGGCGATAACTCTTGGTGCGCTATGATTGTTGTGAAAGCTCAGTTTTTTGGCACTGCAGGATGCTGCAGGTTCTTTTTCTAGACTGGTGTTCAAGTTGTGGCTGAGTTTGGAGACAGAAGAGAGTTCTGTCGTTAACGAAAGGCGATAGTGATTATTGCTGGCGATACCTTCCAGATAGCATTGTATTTATGAAGCCCATCTCTCGGAGACCGTATGGCTAATGTGAGCTGTGAGCTCTTAAAAGGCTAGTGAGTCGAACGGGAAAGGGGAGGCTGACCCGCGTCTTGTCATGGGGCTTGATTGCTTCGGCTTTTGTCAATGGCATGGCGATTTGAGCAATGGGAACAATGTTGAACCGTACCCACGTTATGTCAGTCTGGGATGGATTGCCTGAAGTAATTGGCTTTTGTCATTGGCATAATTAGAGTCTTAGGGGCCGTGCCAGAAAGACTGAAATGCTCAAGTAAACCATCATGTCCGGGACTATGGATGGTAGTGGGAACCGGAGAAGTCCGGTACACCGAGAATGTGCCCTGAGTGCACAGAATGATTTGCCGTTAAGGCACTCGTTTGTGATATATTTAATGGTGCTTGAGTGCACCTCCTTGTGATATATCTGTTGTAATAATGTTATGCCTGCAGGGAAGGAGTACCGCTGCCCCGAGAATGGGGTAGGGTCTTTATAAATTGGTCGGCTGAAAGCTGAACGTTTCCTTGTTTGTCACCCTCGTGGTGGATTGTCCCCGTGCAGATGCAGGAGAGTCGATCGGGATATAACAGGTGGCTTCCCTTGTTGCTATGCATGCCCTCGAAGGCCAAGCGAAGGCTTTTTAGTGTTTTCATGTGTGGCCGGCCTACGTGCCGATGTCTGTAAACCACGCTGCTAAAGTACAACTATAAGGCCTTAAGGCCGTAACATTTTGTGTATTTTTTGAACATTCATGTTATTTATTTATAGTGGACATTCGTGTGTACTTGAGTTCAAAAGTTAACCCTTAAAGCTTCTACTAGAATGCTCTGACTTAGGATTTATGTAATTTTTGAAATTAACACGTAACTCCGCCGACTATCTATGGAATATGGCGTGGGGCCCCGACCGGACTCTCTATTATATTTCATGTGATGGATGGAGGTGTAACATCAGTCTTGCAAACTGCTAGGTTTTGACTGTCCATCCTTTACTCGATGCTTTTTGGAATCTGGCATTGAGTGAACTGGATCCACTCGACGTTTGTGGACTTAGATGATTTTCAGTCTTTCCAGCATCCTTTCTTGGCATCTAGCATTGAGTGAACTGACTTCACTCAAAGCCCGTGGACTTACACAGATTTCTATATCTCCACCTTTCTACCTTGTGACCACCTGTCACAATTACTTAGACAACCTATCTAAACTTATTCCAAGGAACATCCTGCACATGATGAGCTTGAACAACATCAAATACAACTATTCTCTTAGTGTTGATGGTGATGCCTCTTCAAATCAAATGTAGGGAACATTGAGGGCAATATTCCAAACAAAAGTGTCCACTGAGCCGACCTGTTGAACTGAGTAAACTCAGCCCTATCTTCTTCACAACACCAAGAATAAATCTTCAAGGTTGCTCTGCTTGTGCTAAGAAGTAATTGCAGAGCTCTGCTTCTCCAAGCCTAGATTGTAGTAGAGGTTAGAGTAGAGGCCATGAAGATGAGCAGAAGCTTTAAGCTTGCTCTGCTTCTCCTTCTTCATAAAAGAGTTTTTTGATCTTACTGTTGAAAACAAGTTTATTCTTCGGTGAGTTATTTTTCAACAGCCAACTCTGTCTACAAATCACTGACTAATTGTAGAGTAAGTTGTTAGCAATCTTCCACTTAGTCGAGAGGAAGAAGATGACCAAAAAGCTCTGTCTCCAAAAATCTCTATTCTTCTTTCTTGGAACTATGCTTTGTTTCCCTCCGTCCAACGACTCTTTGTGTTGTATGAACCACCGGAGTTGGTAACCACAACACTTATTTTGCATTAAATGTTGTACTAAAGGCAAGTGATGTATTTTGTCATCTAGTGTGCAAAACCCGCGACATTTGAATTCTTGATGACGTCAGTATGACTCAGCGCTTCTGGACTTAGTAATTTCCAAACAATCTGCATAGGCATTGAGTGAAGCCTTGTCACTCAACGCAAAAGTACTTGGCAGAATTCTGCATTTTCAGGCATTGAGTGAGCCTTCATCACTCATCGCTTTCTGACTTTTATAGTCTAACTGTTAAGGCGTTGAGTGATCTTTCATCAATCAACGCTTCTGGACTTCGTTGAAATTTCTCTATATTAAAGCGTTGAGTGAAGCTTTCACACTCAACACTTTCTGACTTAGCCTGATTCTTGATGAGGAGTTGAGTGGCCTGTCTTCACTCAACGCTTCTATACTGCCTTCACTCAACGCTTTTGTCCTTTAGACAGATTTCTTGATGAGACGTTGAGTGGTCCGTCTTCACTCAACGCTTCTGTACTTGAACAAATTTCTTGGTGAGTTGGCGTTGAGTGAATTGTCTTCACTCAACGCTTCTGCCCTTAGACAGATTTCTTGTCAGCAACACTACAGCTTTGACTGCATGTAGTTCTGTCAATGCTTTTAGGCTCCTGGCATTGAGTGAAGTGAGTTCACTCAATGCTTCTATCCTTAGACAGATTTCTGCATGTTCAGCAAACTGTCTTGGGTATAACAATCATTATGACCCTAACAACCTATCAAATCAATATAATAGAATACAACCTGCATACAATGAACTTTGAGCATATATTAGATTCATCCATGTGTATTCTATTGACTTGGGGGCCTTCTTCAAATATATGACATTATGATCAATGGACCCAACAGGGAAGTGCTGGAGGATGGTTGAAAGAATTAAACAGGCGCTTGCCCTATAAATCATTGAGTTCTGCGATGAATTCTTCATTATTGAACTCTCCCTCGATGAACTAATTAGCCATCTCGATCAGCTTTGCGTATGTCCTTGTCTTCTTCTCGCTGATCATGAACATAAACAGTTCAGGCTGGAGGCCATTTTTGAAGGCCACTCTGTAGACATGTGGATCCAGGTTTGGGACTTCTATGATAAAACTCTAGAAGTGATTGACATACTGCCCGTAGGTCTCCCTTGGTCCTTGCCGGATCTGAAATAGAGCATCGGTGTCCGCTCTTCTCCATTTGGAGGTAACGAACCTTGGTAGAAAATATTTTCTCAATTCTCTGAAAGAATTGATTGAGCTGGGTGGGAGGCTGTAGAACCACTCCCTTGCCTTCCCATCAAAGGTAGTGGAAAACAATTTGCAACACAGACCTTCGGAATGCGGCTATAAAGATACCATGACATCGAAGGCCTGTAAGTGAGAAGCGGGATCCTCATTCCCAGAGAAGCGAGATAGTCGAGGCTCCCGAAAGACGTTTGGGGTTGTTTCCCCAACAATTCCTAGAACAAATGACGAGTAAACCTCCACCCCATCACTGGTTCCTGATCTTCGAAGTTCAAGACCCTTCTAGGATAGCCCTGTATGACTTCTCAAAAATGCTGATGGCGGACGCGCGCTCCCTCTTCTTGCGGTTGGAGTTGGGGTGGATTCCCCGCGGCAGAGGCGGTAGACGTGGGTGTTGTGGGTTTTCCCGGATGTTCAGTATCCTGTGACAGCTAGTCTCCTTAGGCGACTAGTCGATTAACCAAGACGAGTAGTTGCTCAAACTCAACGCGCGTGACAGCTGGCTGCTCGTAGCCCGGTGATTTTTTGCCCGCCATGAAGGTGAATTCGTCGACTAGGAGGGTATCTGAGGGTCGCGGGGCAATCACTATCACTGCTCTCCGATATTCTTCGACGACAAGGGCTATTTCACCGACTGCTTATTCCACACTCACCTCACAAAATCCTTTTGTTTTCCTTGAGTGAGGTGGCTGACAGAGGAAAGAGTGGTTGACAAGCGATCAGTTACTGGTCCTGTAGACGATGTGAGAGAGTGAAAAGAGCATGAAGAGGAAGTGTCGATGGTAGTGGCGAACGCCAGATTTGACCCGCTGCGGCGAATGTCTTCCTTGCGACAGGCCTCTTGACTCACTGAAAAGAGGATTACACGAGTGTTCGGGCTAGTATAAGGGGGAAATAAGAGTGAAAACTTGATCAGACTCAGTGTCCGCAACAACTATGATAGTTTTTGGCTAAGTCTGTGTGTCTCATTTAAGCCGCCCTGGCCCCTATATATACCTGGGGGTAGGCGGCTTGGACAATTCAAGAACTGATAGGCATATAACGCCTTATTAATTACGCCACTAAGTGCGCAACCATCCGAGGTACACGAAGAATAGTGCGGCGGGGGTTGAGAGAAGAGACCACACGTAACAACGCGGTACCACTGAAGTCATTGTTGAAGAGATAAGTCCATGCGGGCTCCAGGAAAAGCACCCGCCGCGACCTCTGGGCTAGATCCACGAAGCTGTTTTGCGAGAGACCGCCTGCCAGATGCACACCCCGAGATTGATTGAAGAATGCCCGCACCGAACACTGCCATTGATCGGGGACTTCCCGCCCGAAGACCCCGCGAACTCTGGGAATGTCTGACTGGTTAGCTCCCCTGTTGTTGTCTGATGCTCGCTTTAGCCGCCGCAGAATTTTGGGTTGACAGAATAAGTTCAGAAATAAAACATATACAATATATACAAAATTTTTTAAAAGAATTGGAAAGTTATTTTCAAATGATAATTTATCGATTGTTGATTATTATACATCATTAATTGTACTACAGATTACACAACCTCTACCCAATGTACCTAACTAATAATATCAATGATTCAGTCATATACCACGTGTTTTCTCTGCACGTACAGTATCCATCATAGTAGCACATCCAATCACCTCAGCGGTCTAACTCAGAGCTCTAATAACTTAGATCTTGTCGCGGTGTAACTCAGCACTCTTAAACCGGTCTGGATGTGACCGTCTTGGCCCGAGAGCGGTGGAGCGCGCAATCAGTCATAGAGTAAGAAAACAAGTGCATGAGACGATTTTTACGTGGAAAACCCCTCAACCGAGTAAAAAACGGTCAAACTCCACTAATAGTTTTGGGTTACAACGTGCTTGTAGAATCGAGGACGACAGACCGCTACTCGTTATACTTTGTGGATGAAAGAGAATCTTTGGCGCTCGGTGGGCAACAGGCTGCTCCACGCGAGGTTTAGCTTTCACGATCTTAATGAGAGGATGGGTGCGGAATGCGCGAAGTGAGGTTGGAGTGGGTTTCCTGGAGGCTGAGAACGAACGTGGCTTTCTTCCTACAACAGGTAGAGTGTATTCTTCATGGTGATGTTGCAGACATAACTGAGTTTCTGGTGGAGCGGCGGTGAAACTTTGGAGAATTCTGGTGGAGGAACGGTGGCTCGTTGGAGAATTCTGGTGGAGGAATGGTGGTTCGTTGGAGAATGCCGAAAAAGCTTTGGCCTGAGGAAGAAGTAAGCACATATGAGAAAAGTGAGAAATGAGAAGGCCTGAGGGCCTTTTTATAGCCTCCAAAAGGTGGTTACGGTTGTACGCGGCTATCTGCACACCATAACCACCAATATTATGATATTAAGCATAGTTTTGGGCATACATATATCATGCAATATTTACTAAATGCAACCCGCTAATACGACCATGATCCCCTTCCACTAACGGTGAAATTTAGAAGGAGGTTTTCCCCGAAACGAATGGTTGTGATCGTGGTGGGGCCGATCGGACGATAGAGGAAGGGCACGACACCACAACCAACGGGAGAGCCGCCCCTCACGGGCAAGGGAGGAGGCCGACTCTCGTGCCGGTCGTAGGCCGCCGGTGCGGCGTTGGCTGGCAGCCAACCATCGTGTGGCCCCAATCGGCCGTGGGAAGCGGCCGGATAGAACTGGCGGGGGCCGCGCGTGGCTGGTCAAGCGCACTCGATTGGTGCACCAGACGCCCCCCCTCGCCGACCGAACGGTCTGCGTTGGCCTAGAAGCCGGTACCGGCCGGGCGCAAGGTGCGGCCGACCGCAAGGTACGACCGACCGAAACCGGGGCACGTGGGGAGCGGCTGGCCAAGTGCTCCCGACCAGAGGACTGAGCGCGGCCATCCGCCAACCCCGTCCTCTCACGGTCGCAATGAAAACTGTGGGAGGGGTGCACCCCTACCGATCAAGGAGACTGGAGGGGTGGTCGTGCCAAGCGACCGCAAAAGCGCGGTCGCGACCTACTCACCAGCCGGATATCGGGCTAGCTTGAGTCGGCCAGCCAGAGGAGAGGGAGAGGGAGTGGGGGAGGGGCCGACCATCTAGTCAACCCCAGTCGAATGATAAAAGTTGGATCCCGTGCGCGCGGATCACGCGACAATCACGTGCGCGACTGTCAAACCCATGTCCCCACGAAGATAGTGGGGATCATGAGAAGAGGGCTATTTGCACCCCAAAATTCTATAAAAGAAATCTCATGGATACCAATTGCCCCCGGAATTCTCGGTGTTAGAAACCAGTACGGGAAAAGATCGAGGATTTCTTCCTCTCTACAAGAGAGTTTTTCGGTGGCTGCAACGTTGATGGTGAGCGGAGAAGTGCCGGAGAAGGCGGATGACAGTGCTTTTCATGCTAAGGTATATCGCTAGATAGGGCAGAGCAGGAAATGGAGAAGTGTGAGCGCGCAAACGGAAGCCTCTTCAGCGAGCCTGCCTGGACATACGCTCACACGGACGAGAATGGCTCGACGATCGACCTGTGTACCTTGTGGTACACGCAGCATTGCGCGTGCGCACATGAGGTCGCGCGTGGCCGTGCGCGGTCACATGTGTTGGAGCATGCATTCCACGCTTCTTTGGTTTGCTAATAACAAATCTCATTTGAATTTGATATTTGGGTGTTTATGATATACAAATATCATAACAGATGCGCATTAAAGATACCGCCAGGCGATATTGGGTATCGCCCAATGGCGACAGTGTCGCTCGACGATCGCCATTCAAAGAATTTTCGCTCGACGATATGATCGACGATCGTCGTTCGATGAAAATCTACATTTGAGCTTATAAGATATCGCCAGGAGATATTGGGTATCGCCCACAGGCGGCAACGAATTCTGCGCTCGACAATCGACGAAACTGCGCTTGACAATATACGATCACAGTTCGATGAATCTGCATTAGAGCATAGAAGATGTCGTCAGGCGATATTGGGTATCGCCCACAGGCGACATCGAAGATCGATGAATCTGCGCTCGACGATAGCCAAACGACGTTCGACGAATCAGCAATGCAAAAATCAGGAGTTTGTGGGACACATGGCGGCAGTTATCGCTATCACTAGTTCGTTATACACAGTGTCGCCAGGCGACAGTTCACGTTCGACGATCAATGAATCTTCGATTTGAAAATGAGGATTTCGTGGGACACGTGCAGCAGTTACCGATATCGCCAGGTGGCGATACCCAGTGTCGCCAGGCGATATCACCAATATATAAAAGCCATTCAATTTTCTGAGGAGACAAGAACTTTCATTACCTGGAGTGCACCTTCCTGTTTAGACGAACCAGAGAGCACCAGATTCCAGATTTACTCCATATTCTCAAGAAGGCCGAAGCGCAAAAGATTGACAGCACGTACGCAACAATCAAAGCAACCCTGGCTAGGATTCGTCGTCATCATCAACACTTTGTTTGAAGGGAGTGTTTATTCAGAAGTTTTGAATTTGTCTTGTTTTTATTCCTATTATAAACCTAATATAATCGCGAGGAGAAATAGCCGCCTTGTGCGTGTCGTCTAAGTCCTTGCGTGGCTTAGGGAAAATCGCCGCCTTATGCGTGGCGTCTAAGTCCTTGTGTGGCTTAGGGGAAAATCGCCGCCTGGTGCGTGGCGTCCAAGTCCTTGTGTGGCTTAGAGAGAAATCATTGCCTTGTGTGCAGCATCTAGATCGTGGTAGATCTAGGGGAGGCTAGTAGCAAGATTTATGGAGAGATACGCTTTAGCCTGTCAGTTCTTGGTAGAAGGACCGGCGAAATCAAAAGTAAATTGTATATTTCATAAGCCTTTATCTCTAGCTCTATAGAGATAATTTGTATTCACTTTTAGCACATTTGAAATAAATTGTTATTGTTATTGTTTTTATATATTTCAGAGTGTTCAAGTCTACTTATGAAAAATTAGTCTCCATTTCATAATTTTATTATTTTGTTCATCAAGTAAACTTTGTTTAGTTAAAGAAAATTAATTAACCCTTATTCACCCCCCTCTTCTCTAAGGGCGCCGTAAGATCCAACACTTGGTATTAGAGAAATGTTGCACCGAAATCGATTTCACCACCGGGAGTAATGGAGCAAAACACTCGCACATTTTCTGAGGGGCAAGGTATAAATAGACCTCCCTTATTCACGGGCATTGACTACAATTATTGGAAAGCTCGAATGCAATGCTTTCTAATAGCACTTGATATCAACGTGTGGGGCATGGTAGAAACATGTTACACCTCTCCTATAACTGTAGTAGGAAATGTCTCAATGTAAAAACCCAAGGATAAATGGGATGAAGCTGATAAGCTTCGTTATAAGAATAACGCTAAGGCAATGAATGCCTTATTCTACGCATTAGATATGGCTGAATTTAATCATGTTTGTGCATGTGAAACTGTGTATGATATATAGAATCTCCTTGAAGTTACTCATGAAGTTACTTCGCAGGTGAAAGACTCAAAGCTTTTCCAGTTAGAGTCAGAGTTTGAGAAGTTCAAGATGAAAGTTGATGAGGATGTAGACTCCATGTACACAAGATTCAGTAAGATAGTGAATGACTCGAGGATCCTTAGAAAGAGTTTCTCAAGCGGAGATTTGGTGAGAAAGATACTTAGATCGCTTCACCCGAAGTTCAATCCAAAGGTGACTGCCATCTCGGAGTCACACGATCTAAAGTCTAGCCAAATTGAGAATCTGATAGACAATCTGAAAACCCATGAAGTAGAGTTGAGGATTCAACAACAAGAGTATAGCCTGGAGCCAAGAAAGAAAGTTTTGGCGTTGAAGTCTAAGATGGAAGTGGAAAGTAAGTTTGATGAAAGTGATGATGGAGAGGAAGAGAGCCTGTTCGTAAAGATATTCAGGAAGTACATAAGAAATCCTGAAAGGAGAAATTTGTTCAGGAAATTCTTAACGAAGCAAGAGTCTGGATATAGGAAAGGCAAAACCCAAGCTGAAGGAGAGGATGATGAAGAGAGATCACCACCTGAGTGCTATCACTACATGAGAGTTGACCACATTAAGAGCAAGTGCCCAAATTATCTGAAAGAGCGGTAGGAGAAGCAGCACAAGAAGAAAGAGAAGAAGAAAGTTTTGAAGGCAGAAATGTGGGATGACACCACTTCTGAGGAGTCAAGCGGTTCGGGTTTAGAAACTGAGGAGGCGGCAAACATGTGCCTAATGGGAAAGAGTATTTCAGAGTATGATGAAGAGAGCAGTGTCCAGAGCGACACTGAGGTAACTCCCGAATCTTATGATGATTTATATTCTGAATTTTTAAGAATCTGCAAATATTTAGATAAAAAATTGAATGAAATTCAGGTACTTAAATATGAAAATTAAAATTAAAAAAATGAAGTAAAAATACTTGGGAAAAAGAAAACAACTTGTCAAGAGGATTGTCCCTCTCCTACAAGGATACGAGATCTTGAGAAATATCTTTCTAAGTCTCAGACTCGGGTTGAATCTCTTACAAGAGAGAAAGAGGCCCTAAAGAGATCCCTAAATCTTTCTCAATCTCAAGTAGAAGGCAGTAAAACGTCCTTCGCAAACCGATGCAGCACCATAGTTGTCGAAAACACTACGTTGAGAGGACGAGTCCGTGATTTAGAAATGGCCACTAACAAGTTTGAAATGGGCCAAAAATCCTTGAATATGATTTTGGGGAGCCAGTGCTATGGTTCTGCAAAATACGGACTTGGGTACTCTCCAGAACAATATCGCCCGGCGACATCCACTGTCACCGACGATAAGGAAAAGTCCCGAAAATCTTTTTAAAAAATAAAAATAATAAATCTACTATCACTGTAACTCCCAGAAAGAATTCAAATCTTATTTTGAAAAACTCGTTGACTTCTTTCATTACATGTGCCAAATGTAATAAGTTTGGTCACACAACGCACACTTGTAAGAAGACGGGACATTGTTCTGTTAAACAAATATGGGTACCTAAGGTTTAAACCTGTACTATGGGAGGAACCACTTGGGTAACCAGATCTTTACTCTCATCCTCTTTCTAGGTGTGTTGGCAGGCTAAGGACAAGGAAGACATGTGGTACTTGGACTCAGGGTGTTCCAAGCACATGACATGTAACAAATCAAAGTTCCTTAGCCTAGAAATGAAGAAAGGAGTAGTAGTTACATTTGGTGATAACGGAAGAGGGAAGATCATCAGCATCAGAGTAGTAGGTAACAAATCCTTTACTATCTCAAACGTTTTGTATGTCAAAGGTTTGAAGCATAATTTAATTTCAATAAGTCAATTATGTGATATTGGCTTAAATGTATTATTTGATTCATCTTCAAACTTGTGCAAAATTACTGATTCCGAAACTAACGATACTGTTCTTACTGCTCCTAGATTTCAAAATATTTACATGATTAGATTTAATGACTTGTCACTCTCTTCTTTAAAATGTTTTATTTCTAAAAATGATGAATTAGATTTATGACATAGGCGTATTGGACATTCTAGTTCCAAGCTAATTGTAAAATTTTCTCAAAATAAACTAGTTAAAGGTTTACCTATTTTGCATGGAAATCTATCTTCTTTATGTTCACCATGTCAAAAAGGAAAATTTTCAAAATTTTCATTTAAGAGCAAAAATGTTATTTCCACTACTAGGCCTTTACAGTTTGTTCATATGGATTTGTTTGGTCCAGTTCATACACTAAGTCTAGGTGGTAGAAAATACATTTTTGTTTTAATTGATGATTACTCTCATTTATGTTGGGCAATTTTCTTATAATCCAAATCTGATGCATTTTCAGAATTTTCCAAATTATGTATTCATGTTCAAAATGAACTAGATTTAACAATAAAATGCATTCGTTCTGATCATGGAGGTGAATTTGATAATGAAAAATTTGTATCATTTTGCAATGAGTTAGGTATTATACATGAATTTTTCGCTCCTTGCACATCACAACAAAATGATGTGGTAGAGAGAAAAAATAGAATTTACAAGAACAAGCTCGTACTATGCTATCAGAATACAAATTACCTAAATCATTTTGGGCTGAAGCCATTAGTACTACTTGTTATGTTATTAATCGTGTAATGCTTCGACCTTTCTTGGAATTAACACCTTATGAATTATAATTCCAAAAGAAACCGAATGTATCTTATTTTTAAGTTTTTGGTTGTAAATATTTTATTTTGAACACTAAGGATAAGTTAGGCAAATTTGATGAAAAATGTGATGAAGGCATTTTTATTGGCTATTCTTCAACTAGTAAGGGTTATAAGTTTACAACAAACAGACTAAAATGGTTGAAGAAACTATTCATGTTAAATTTGATGAGCTTTTCCCTTGTGTAAAATCTAATAATACAGGTTAAGAAGAAGAGTTCTTCCCCCTTCAAAGGTCGGATGATGATGAAATCGTTGGAGACAAAGAAGGAGAAAAAGAAGATGAACAAGAAGAAGAAGTGCAAGAATATGTGCATCTAAACGAGCTAAGATTCTCAAAAGATCATCCACGGGATTTAGTTATTGGAGAACCATCAAGAGGGGTAAGTACTCTTCATCATTACATGATTTATTTTAAATATGTTCTTTATTTCTGATATAGAACCTAAAAATGTTGAAACCGCTTTGAATGATAATTCTTGGTTTTTAGCTATGACTGAAGAGCTTAACAAATTTGAACGTAATAAGGTTTGGAAATTAGTAGAAAGACCGACAAATCATCCTGTTGTAGGTGTTAAGTGGATCTTCAAGAATAAAATGGATAGTGAATCTAGGGTCACTAGGAACAAAGCGAGACTTGTAGCTAAAGGCTATTCACAAGTTGAAGGAATAGATTTTGATGAAACCTTTGCACCCGTAGCACGGTTAGAAGCAGTTAGAATATTTCTTGCATTTGCTTATTTTAAATGAATTAAACTATTTCAAATGGATGTTAGAACTACTTTTCTCAACGGGTATATCAAGAAAGAGGTTTATGTAGAATAACCTACAGGCTTTGTTGATGTTAAGTTTCCTGATCATGTTTTTAAATTATAAAAAGACCTTTATGGGTTGAAACAAGCATCCCGAGCATGGTATAATAGATTGACTGTTTATTTATTAAAGAATGATTACAAAATGGGTAGTGTTGATTGTACTTTATTTATTAAACATGTTCATGATGACCTTATAGTTTTACAAATATATGTTGATGATATTATTTTTGGATCCACAAATGAACAATTGTGTGATAGTGTTATAAAAATTATGAAAAATGAATTTAAAATGAGCATGGTAGGCGAACTCACTTATTTTCTTAGTTTTCAAATTACTCAAAAGCATGATGGAATATTTATTTGTTAATTTAAATATATTCATGATACGTTAAAAAGGTTTGGATTTGAAAATCTAAAACAAGCAAATACCCCCATGAGTGTCTCTTTGAAATTAGGAAAGGATGAAAGTGGTATCTCTATAAATCAAACATTATATAGAGCAATGATAGGATCACTATTATATTTGACTGCATCCAGACCTGATATTATGTTTGATGTATGTTAATGTGCTAGATTTCAAGCTAATCACAAAAAATCTCATTTAAAAGCGGTTAAACGTATTTTTAGATATCTTATTGGCATATCTAAGTTAAGTTTGTGGTATACTCACAACGATGCTTTTATTTTACATGGTTTTTCTAATTCTGATTATGCTGGCTGTTCATTAGACCGTAAGAGCACAAGTGGCACCTGTCACTTTCTAGGACCTTCGCTAATTTTGTGGTCGAGTAGGAAACAGAATTCTATTGCCTTATCCACCACCGAGGCCGAGTACATTACACTAGGTAGTTGTTGTGCACAGGATCTTTGGATGAAGCAAACTTTAGAGGACTTTGGAATTGTACATGACACAATTGAATTAAAATATGATAATAAAAGTGCAATTGACTTAACATATAATCCGGTTTATCATTCTAGGTCCAAACACATTGATGTGTATCATCACTTCATTAGAGACCACATAAAGCTAAATACAATTAAAGTCAGTTTTATAGGCACTAATTCACAGTATGACGATATCTTCACAAAACCACTTCCAGATTCCCGTTTTTCATTGTTAAGATTAGAATTAGGAATCCTGGATATTACAAGTTAATGAATTGATATAATAAGTAAACAACAAACTCTAGTTAACATGAAAGTGATGATTAAGCATCAAGTAAATCACAAATGTTAAGAGTCAATAATAATATTACAGCTGCACTGCATCATAATATTACAACATGAAAATCTTACACAAATAAGAAGAAAATTTAAATAAACTCAGTGTCGCTGGCGATAGTGACTGTCGTCGTACGATAGCGCCAACATTTCAGGTCACCTCGAAATCTTCAGAAATTCCTGCTATCACCTGCACTTGTGTTTCCTTGATCATCAGTTGAACTATGTTCACTGCTTCTCATTTGGCGAGGGATACGAATAGATGTTCAGGGAGGCTCCATCACCGGATTCTCCCATTCGGCCATTTCTGTTGGAGTGGGCTTCAATTTGAGGCTCTTGGTCAGAAATTTGAAGAATTTATGAACACCCTGAAAGTTCTTCTTCACTTCCTTCTTATGTTCTTCGAACGATTCTCGCATTTCATCCAACCCTTCCCACAATGATCCACCTCTTTGGAGTGGCGGGTTACGGATAGTAGATACAGGTTCACTACTCCTTGTTGACCCTACTCGGGTTGATCGGCCAATGGAAGGTGTTCCACTCGTAACAAATATTAAAGGCACACAGTCATTGAAATAGAAATCCGGATCTATCCAAGTGTATTTCTTATATAAAATGCATTGGATAACAACTCCAAGTGGTAGTGTTTTTAATTTCTTCCAAGTAGGACTCTTTAGCCGGTATGCATAGCGTATTATCAATAGGATAAAGTCCGCCATATCAAATGGCTCCCGCTCCAAAATCATATATTTGACATAGCTCAATTGAGCAGTTATCTTCCGTGTATCACCGAACTTGAGTAAAATAGTGTGCCTCAATATATCTTGCACTAGTCGTGCTTCCTCAGTGAGAGAGGCCGTATATTGAATAATTATTTTGATGGGCTTTCAATGAAAAACCATGTTCAAGAGTGTCCAATCTCTATCTTTTCGATAGTTCTCTACTACATCAATTCTATTTTCATGTTCTATTAACCCAAATTCCTCTCTGAGATCATAATGGGCTATCTCTACTATCTGGCCTTGTATTTTTGATCGTACTCCACCATTAAAGTCCGTAAATCGAGGATCTTTTAGAGAATTGTAGAACTCCCTAATTAATACAGATGAAAATGTATCCGGGATAATGATAGACATTATTCCAGCCATTGCTATTAGGTCGTGAATGTGTGCATGACGGACATGATTGAATTCGATCACTCGTCTAATCCCTATATTAGCATTTTCTATCCCAGGAAATATTGGTAGGAGGAATATGAATCACTGTCTGTACTTCTGCGTGCTTTAGAACTGGAAGACATTGCTGCAGACCAAAATATATTTTTTAAAAAAACAAACAAAAAAATTCTTCAGTATCGCCAGACGGCGACACCCGTTGTCGCCGGGCGATAGCGGAAATTGATCTCATCCGATTTCTGACTCCAGATCTAGACTTCCCCCTACTTTAGATACCAGATCTGACATTCTTAATGACACACCCTTCAATATATCTACAAATTCTAAGGAATCCAAGAAAAAAAACCATGATCCTTACCTTGATCCAAGATTTTGTTGTTGTCCCCTTCGTCTTCCGCTACCAGTCTTCAGGAAAAGCTGATGGATCTGATTCCCTTGACCTCAGACATCCTTTTTTATTTTTTCGCACTATCACCGATCGACGATATCTAGTATCGTCGGGCGACAATGACTTTTCACTTTTACGCCAATCTTCCTTAATTTGTCAGGATTAGGCATGGATTACTGCATATTATTTGATTTTGGGTTCCCAGCAGGATAGTTCAATTGTTCGACCATCACATCTTCATTTATACATATATAAGTCCTAGTGTTTATCTACTTGTGAAATTGTTTTCACACGCCTCTAAGTATGAGAAATGTTTTAGTTCTGATAATGTTCTTTCACTTACACTTGTGAAAACCTTCATATGGATTCACCTTACTGCATATATGAATTATGGATGTTCTACCATAACTGCAAGAATTGCATGCTGTGGATAATGCTTTGTCATAGTTTATTCCTTGCACCGCTTATATTTGGTTATCATCTATGTTCACAAGTGAATTCAGACTCCTTTGTCTTGCCAAAAATAGGTTTATAAAAAAAAGAACAATTCAAAAATGACAATTCAACACGTTTGTTGATGTCTTTCAAAATTACAATAAAAAAGGCCTGACAAGGAACCTCCACCAAGCACTACTTACCCTCCTGATAAGTCTTAATAAACATTGTGTGGTTGAGCACCTTGGAAAGAATTGTAAAGTGTCTTGTGCAACTATATATCTGGATATTCAATTTAGATGTGCTCTGAATTTCTAGGTACAAGCACAGCTAATCATGCATACTTCTATGTTATGCTGTTTTTTTTACATTCCACGTATTCATGTAGTTGTAAGACCTTTCATATGTGTTTTTCTTCAATCTATCACGTGTATACAATCTTATCTTCTCTAAAATTTCTTCTTATGAAAATTGGATCGAAAATATTTCCAACATAGTCTTCACTGGTGTATATGTCTGTGATATGGATGGATGAATGTAGCCTCCTGTTCATGTTTACTCATTTACTTTTGTCATATACATTGATTCACATGCTCTCTTCTTAATTTCTCGTTTATGTTTTTCCTCTTTAGCTTCCGCCCCACACTGCTATCACTTTTGACAATACTAAAGGGGGAGAATTTACTTCGGAAATCATTCATACCCAAAAGTACATCAAACAATATGCTTAGATTTAGGGGGAGTACATCATTCTTACTCTAAGAATTCAATGTTATTTACTAAGGCTATCACAAATATGATTAGATTTAGGCGGAGTACACCTGCATGGGGAGTGTTTCATCCAAGAGATATTTGTGCACATACAAATGCTTAGTCTTGGTACACATTGTTTCAAACACTTCTTAGTTCATTCATGATTTCTTTCTTAGTGGATTTGTTATTATCAAAATGGAGAGATTGTTGGAGCATGCGCTCCACGCTTCTTTGGTTTGCTAATAACAAATCTCGTTTGTATTTGATCTTTGGGTATTTATGATATGTAGATATCACAACAGATGCACATTGAAGAAATCGCCAGGCGATATTGGGTATCGCCCAATGGCGACAGTGACGCTCAAAGATCGACAATCGCTGTTTTATGAATTTTCGCTCTACGATACGATCGACGATCGCCGTTCGACGAAAATCTGCATTTGAGCTTAGAAGATATTGTCAGGCGATATTGGGTATCGCCCACAGGCGACAGCGAATTCTGCGCTCGACGATCGACGAAACTGCGCTCGACGATCGACGATCATCGTTCGACGAATTGGCATTAGAACATAGAAGATGTCGCCAGGAGATATTGGGTATCACTGACAGGCGACATCGATGATTGACGAAACTGCGCTCGACGATAGCCGAACGACGTTCGACGAATCAATAATGCGAAAATCAGGAGTTCGTAGGACACGTGGAGGCAGTTATCGCTATTGCCAGTTAGCGATACCCAGTGTTGCCAGGCGACAGTCCACGTTCGACGATCAATGAATCTGCAATGTGAAAATGAGGAGTTCGTGGGACACATGGCAGCAGTTACCGATATTTCCAGCTGGCGAAACCAGTGTCTCCAGGCGATATCACCAATGTATAAAAGCCATTCAATTTTCGGAGGAGACAAGAACTTTCATTACCTGGAATGCACCTTCCTGTTCAGACGAACCAGAGAGCTCCAGATTCCAGATTTACTCCATATTCTCAATAAGGCCAAAGCGCAAAAGATTGACGGCACGTACGTAGCAGTCAAAGCAACCCTGGCTAGGATTCGTCGTCATCATCAGCACTTTGTTTGAAGGGAGTTTTTATTCAGAAGTTTTGAATTTGTCTTGTTTTTATTCCTATTGTAAACCTACTGTAATCGAGACGAGAAATCGCCGCCATGTGTGTGGCGTCTAAGTCCTTTCGTGGCTTAGGGAAATCGCCGCCTTGTGTGTGGCGTCTAAGTCCTTATGTGGTTTAGGGGAAAATTGCCGCCTGGTGCGTGGCGTCCAAATCCTTGTGTGGCTTAGGCAAAAATCATTGCCTTGTGTGTAGCGTCTAGATCATGGTAGATCTAGGGGAGGCTAGTAGCAAGATCTAGGGAGAGATACGCTTTAGCCTATCGGATCTTGGTAGAAGGAGTGACGAAATCAAAAGTAACTTGTATTTTTCATAAGCCATTGCCTCTAGCTCTATAAAGATAATTTGTATTCACTTTTAGCACATTTGAAATAAATTATTATTGTTTTTTGTTTTTATATATTTCAGAGTGTTCAAGTTTGCTTATGAAAAATTAGTCTCTATTTCATAATTTCATTGTTTTTGTTCACCAAGTAAACTTTGTTTAGTTAAAGAAAATTAATTAACCCTTATTCACCCCCCTGTAAGGGCACTGTAAGATCCAACAACACGCACACGTAAAGGTGCACATGGTCGCATGTGCGTGCACCTGAAGTTGTGCATTGTCGTACGCGCGCACCTGTAGGAGCACCTGTAGGTGCGCACGATTGCGCGCGCGCACCCGATGGTGCGTGTGGTCACATGTACGCACACCTGAAGGTACACGCGACCTTGTGCACGCTTGCCTGCAGGACCGCGCGGTCTTGTGTGTATGCATGCACCTGATGGTACGCGTGGCTGGTTTCTGACTTGAGTGTTTTTTGTGTGGCTTAACCTTGTTAGGATGGGGTAACGGTGCACCGGACATTCAATTGAACATCCTCATTTTGATCATTGAATTTAGCTTTTGTTTTCCTTCACTTTCAGGCTTCAAAGCATCCCACGAGACCTATGCGCCTACGCTAGTCACTTTCTTACGATCAAATTGCAATATTGAGGAAGAGATACTGGTTACCTGCCGATCTTGAAGTTAGAATACCACGCGTTGAGGAGAGGGTCCAAAATCCACCGAGAGGTTGGTTAACGGTTTGCGAGACCACTTTGAGATCGAGCTTTCATTTTTCCACCATGCGGGGAGGTGATTGATATTCTGAAGTTCTGCGGTGTTCCGATGTCCCAATTCACACCGCTTGGGATGGTGTTCCTTGTGGGATTGGTCGTATTCTTTAGAGTGCTTGGTTCAAAATTCTCCTTGAATTGGTTCAGAGATATGTGTGATGTCCGCGTTGAAGGTGGCGGTCGTGTCAAAGTATTCAATAATAAAAGTTGGCTTGAATTTGAGACCCGGGCGGATCTTCGTCACAAGAACACCTTGTTTGGTTATGTCAGGAACTCTTGGGCCTTGCTGGTATTATGGAAGGCTATGTATGACCATTGTCGTTTCCAGAAGGTAAAAGAATGGGAGTTCTCCCTGATGCTTGGATTTACTGAGCCTCCGGAGTAGGCCAATCACTTATCTAGCATCTCGTTGTTTGTGGAGGAGAAACGTCTGTTGCAGTGCGGGGTATCTGCCGATCCTGAGCGGGCAGCCGGGGCGCCTTTAGTTTGTGACCAGAAAAGAAGGTTAATATGGCAAGTTGTAGTGATGTGGGTATAGACCTCCATCTTCTTTGAAGCAAAAAGCTTCTCAGGATGCGGCAATTCCTCTTGGTTGCCTTGGCGAGACCACTGCTTCGGATGCTGATATGGAACTACTGGGGCGCTCTGCCCCCCCGGGCTCCCCCTTCAAAGGCTTCTTCTCTGTGAGTGTCTTCTACTTTGAAGGCAATGAGCGATGTGGTAAGTAAGCTTGCTTGTTTTGGGTTTTTTATTTTTGTTGCTTTATGCTGTATTGACTTTTTTATTTCTGCTTATAGATTAAAGCTCAGGATCATATTGCTTTCATGTGGAATGACCATTACGTGAACTTGAATGATGGATACTTGGCCCTTCAGGAGACGCTACTGGAGATGGACGGCTTACTTGCTACTTTGAGAGAGGATCATGATCGAGATGTCTTCCGATTTTGGCGGATCAGGTTGGAGCTAAAGACAGAGCTAGAGGAGCCTCGAGCGGCATTTGAGGTGGAGAAGTCTCTGGTAGAGAATACCACACAGTTGGTGAAGACTACCCAAGAGGAGAATTCTCGTTTAGAGACAGAGCTTGGGGCTTCGAAGGCTCAAGTGGAGCTGCTTTCCTCTGATGATCAGGTGTCAGAGCTGAAGGCCGCTGGGCTTGACGAGTATATGGACTCTTTGGACTACATGCACGATCTTTGTTTGATTAGCGAGGAGGTTCGTGGGGAGATCTGGACCAGAGAAGTGGAGCCTCAGATGAAAGATGCTCGTGAGATTGCACTTAGACGTGGAATGTCAAAGGCTTTTTGCTTTGTCGCCAGGAGCTTGAAGTGTGATGTGTCCGACCTTTGCTTCGATGATATCTCAAATGATGAGAACTCAAGCCCTGATTCTGATACAAATATAACTGATGTGTAGTAGCTTGTGCCTTTTACTCTTGTATACTGATATTTTCTTTAGCTGAGCCTGTTATATGATGGTGTATGCTTGTTTTTGTCTTTCAGACTTGTGGTCGTTCTTTGTTGCCATACTAAGGTTGTAGGTTGTGTGTCTTATGTATGTATTTGTACCACATTATCATTTATTGGCTTTTATCTTACTTGTATGAATGTTAGTGTACAACCCCGTATTTGTCAAGTGGGCATAACTAGCCCGAGGACAAGGAGCAAGCGCACAGTTTCACCAGACAATCACTGCTTACCCAGCATAGTGGCGGGCGAGCAGAGGTAGTGAGTCAAAGTCTCTCCTATGGGCGAGAGGTAAGTTGGCTAGTGCCCAGCCTCATCGGGTGCTCGCCAGCTGGGCTGGTGATGAGTGCCTAGTACCATCGGGCACTCGCCGCTAAGGCAAGTAGGCCAAAGTGCGTCGACTCACCATTAGAGGCTATTCTTTTCCATTTTCTGTTTGTCTATAATTTGATTCTAGTATGTCATTAGCCCCTCCAAATAGCAGAGTTACACTATTGGCAGACTACTTTGGGCTGCATTTAACAATTACCATAAGGAGGGATCTCGCTAATGGCAGACCATCCCTAGAAAACTATAAATAAACCCACAAGGGCACCTTTAGAGAATACCTCTTTCTGAGTTTTCCTCTCCCCTATCTAGCTTTGGTTGGCAGGTGCTTCAGCTCATCACTCACTGTGGTCTACGGATGGGTGGTCGGAAGCTCCCTTAGCTCTCAAAAGGTGCTCGGTCCAGCTCTGGTTTGGGAGAGGAAGCAATCTAAGATCTTTCGGGTTTGTGGCAGGACCTTTTGCAGCAACTCAGGGTCTATTTGAGGTTCTTATGGTGGGAAGATTTATGAACTCTAAGTCCACATCTGAGGCATTATCTTGAGAAAGTAAAGGCGAGCTACCCCCAGGTCTGAACTCCTCCTTGAACCGTGGTTTCCAGGTTCAACACTTTTGGTGCAGTGAGCGTCGACCCGTAGCTCGTCAGGAAAATCTCAAGCGAGTGTCATGGCTGAAGATGAAGGGCAAGGAGCTGACCCAGGCAGCTCCCCACCCGTAGACAGCCCCGTGACTCAAAGATAATTTGGGGAGTTCTTGAAGGTTGTGCTCGAGACCATTCATTTCGGTCTCGCAATGCGGGTTGGCGAGTGCTCGACCCCCGCGGTCCCTGTGCTCGCCGAACCTTTTTTGGGAAAGAAGGCACCGGGTCAGTGGGTCGGGAAGGAGGTTAGGGTAGAAGGACGTGAGAGAGCTCTTGGGTTGTGATTTGTTTCCCTTTCGCCAACCGCCCTGCCATCCGGCGAGACGGTTTGGCGAGATCTCGCAAGATGCCAAGTAGGCTCAGGGAGTCCATTCTGTGAGTTGATCCTCTCGGCTCCAGTACCAGATGGTTTCAGAGATCCAGTTATGTCTTTCTACTCCGGCAAAGGGGATATAGTTCATCACATGCAGTGGATCGAGGACCTAATCTCCATAAGGCAGATGACAGACGCGTTCAAATGCAAGTTATTCGCCATCTCCCTCAAAGACAAGGTGAGGGATTGGTTTCACAACTTCCCTCAGGGACCATCTACGGCTTTGAGGATTTACATCGCGGTTTCATATTGCGCTTTTTAACATCAAAAAAGAGGAAGAAGGTGGCTGAGTTCTTATTCGAGATCAAGAAGGGGATGAAAGAAACTTTGACGAGTTATATGGACAGATTCCAAGAGTAGGTATTTCAAGTCTAGGACGCACTAGGGTACACCCTGATGACGGCCTTCACACTAGGGCTTCATTGGGGATTCTTCAAGATGGAGCTGAAGCGGGTGCAACCTCTTTCCTTTGAAGAAGCTGAAAAGACCAGGAGAGACAGAAGACAAAGAGCAAATAGGATCTTGGCAGCAGGAAGGGAGAAGAAGGGATGAGCCGAAGGGGCAAGACTTTCAGGCACCTTAGAGGGGGCAGGAGCAAGGATGGGGAGTGTAGGAGCAAGGTAATCGACTAGCGTGGAGACTGGTAGGAGGACCATTCTAGGGACAAGGAAGAGGAGTAGCTCAAGGAGGGAGAAACCACTGGGCAGGGCAGGGATGGTTCAACCCCCCGGGGTAGAGACCGGGCCTGAGACAATTGCCACCCCCCTCAGCATGCAATATGATAGTCCGGGGTAGAGGAGGAGGAAGAAGGAGGAATTAATTTGGCATAGAAGGAAGGAGGGAGGTTGGATCGTTGATTTTCTGTGACTTCCATTAGAAGGAGGGGAACGTGACGGCCACTTGCACCAAGTTTCTAGAGTTACAAGGAGCGGCGAGAGCCGGAGGGATACAACTAGTACCACCCAGGATTGTGGAAGCAGGAGTTGGAGGAGAAGGAGGAATTGAGGTAGAGGATCTTTGTGCAGACTGGGCAGATTTGGGTGCCCGAGGAGGGATCAGGGTAATCTACCGGGGGTCGGGATTGAGGCCACCCGCAAGGGGAGCCTCCGAACTATTTTCCACCAGAGTGTCGCTTCGACATCTTTGGCCCCTCCCCCGATAGAGAAGATCACATTCTCGTTAAAAGATATGCCAAAATAAGAAGATTCGTTCTGTGATACCTTAGTAATCCAAACAGTCATCGAAAACTTCACAGTTTCAAGGATCTTAGTGGATAACGGGAATTCAGTGAATGTGATCTTCAAGAAGGCCTTTGATGAGATGAAGGTGGAAGCCAGGAGGGTACTACCCTAGGAAGGACCGCTGTTTGGGTTCTCATGTGAGAGGAAGGAAGCAGAAGGAGGAGTGGGACTCCATGTAACCTTAGGAGGGACATCCCGAAACTGCCGGTTCATTATCATGGACACTCCGAGCAACTACAAAGCTATCTTCAAGCATCCCCTTATCAACACTTTTTGATGCGTACCCTCTTCCTTCCATCAATCCTTGAAGTTCAATAGCGGAGGAGTGCAAATCCAGATCCGAGGAACCCCCAAGATAGTTAGGGAATGCTACGTCGTGGTCGTCAACATGATTTCGTGGATGGGAGAAGCATAGGAGTTCGAGAAAGAGATGGAGGAGAAGGCTAGGTTGGAGGCTGCTGAAGAAGTGGAGAAGAAGGAGAATGTTTCTCTGAGTGGGAAGCCCCGGGTGGTGCAGATCAGATGGAAGCTTAAGGAGGAGGATCAGGAGAAAATTAGAAGTTATATCCAGGACAACATCGATGTATTCGCCTAGGATGCTGCCGACATGCTAGGGATCAAGGCTGATGTGGCTTGTCCTCATCTCAATCTTGATCCCAACCCCCGCTTGATCCATAAAAATAAGAATTTTGTGTCGAGCAGGCTGGCAGAACCAATCCTAGAGGAGGTAGAGAAGTTGGTGCTGGCATGTTTTTTATCGGAGATCAAGTACCCAGGCTGGGTCTCCAATGTTGTCATGGTCAAAAGGGGGGACGGGAGGTGGAGAATGTGTGTTGAATTTTCATTGATGAATAAAGCATGCCCTAAAGATTGCTACCTCCTGCCTCGAATTGAAGCGCTTGTAGATTCAACCGTTAGTTTTTTTGTAATGAGTTTCTTACATGCATTTTCATGTTACCACCAAATCAGGATGCACCCGCCAGATATTAAGGATGTTTCCTTCATCAATGATGACAGGTGCTATAGTTATAAAATGTTATCGTTCAGGTTAAAAATGTAGGGGACACATAACAGAGGATTATGAATAGGTTCTTTAAGGAATAAAAGGGAAGGAATCTTGAGGTCTATGTAGATGACCTGATGGTGAAAAGAAAAGTCATAGAGTCTCACCTCCCAGACTTGGCAGAGACTTTCGCCACCTTGAGAAAGTACTAGATGATGTTTAACCTCCTGAAGTTCATCTTTGGGGTCGGGAGTGGTAAGTTTCTGGGTCACCTCATCACCCCCTTCGGGGTAAAGCCCAACCTGGATAAGGTTAATGTGATCCTAGAGCTGGAATCGCTATGGAACGCCATGGAGATTCAACGTCTTATAGGGAAAATAGCGGGTCTGAGCAGGTTCTTCTCTCGGGCATGGGAGAAGTGCTCGTCATTCTTCAAGGTGCTAAGGAGTAACCAATGTTTTAAGTGGACTAAAGAGTATGCGGAGGCCTTACAAGCTATGAAGCAGTAGCTCACCAATGCTCGACTACTTCAGGGCCTGAAGGATGACAAAGAATTGTCTTTGTATCTCAGGGTGGGGGAAGAAGCTGTCAGCTCCATTCTGGTTCAGGAAGAAGTAAGCAGATGCCAGTATACTATGTAAGTAGGGTCTTGAGGAGGCGGAGCTCAACTATCCCATCCTATAGGAGTTCACTTTTGACCTATTCCTCACAGCCAGGAAGTTTTTACCTTACTTCCAGGCGCATTCCATCAAGGTATTGACCGATCATCCACTTTGCAGCATCATGGAGGGTGTCGAGCACTCTAAAAGATTGGCAAAATGGTCGGTGGAACTGAATGAATCTGTCATCTCGTTCATCCCGTAATTATCAATGAAGACTCAAGCTATGGCGAATTTCTTGGCAGAATATGTAGCAAAAGTGGAAAAGCGCGGATAGCTCGACCTGGCAGTCTGGGATGTGTTCTTAGATGGGGCGTCTGGAAAACATTTTTTAGGAGCGGGAGTGATCTTGAGAATTCCTCAGGGGACAAGGACCGAGCAGGCCGTCGACATCCACTTCCCCATCAGCAACAATGAAGCAGAATATGAATCAGTGAAAACAGGTCTTTGTTTAGCCAGGGAGCTAGGAATCCAAGATGTGAAGGTATCCACGGATTCCGTGGTAATGTCATCACAAATTAGGGCGGAGTTAGAGGCAAGGGAGCCGACCCTTCAGAAGTATCTCGCCAAGGTCAAGGGCCTCATTGGGTTGTTTCTAACTTTCTCGATCTGACACGTGCCTCGGGAGGAAAGCATGCCAGTGGATCGCCTCACCAAGTTTGGTCCCCGAGCAGGAGGGACTATGACAAAACTATTTCGACCTTCCATTGAAGAAGGGGAGCTGATGGAGATCAACCAGCGACCCTCGTGGATGGACCCATTCATCCAATTCCTAATGTTAGGGAAGTTCCCGGAGAACATCCCAAAAAAAGGAGGTTTAGGTACAAGTCAACTTATTATTTGTTGCAGGAGGGAGTGATGTATCAGAAGACCCTTTATGGGCTCCTGGTTAGGTGCGTGGCCAAATATGGGGTCCCTCGAGTCTTAGAAGAGATCCATTCCGGGGAGTGTGGCAGCCATTCAGGAAGTTGGACTCTGAAGAAGAGAGAATTGCGGCAGGGGTACTTTTGGCCAACTATTAGCAAGAACTCGGCAGAGTTTGCAAGAAAGTATTAGAAGTGCCAACTCTACGCGTAACTCTAACTCTTATCGGCGTAGAGGCTCAGGACTATCATTACAACATGGCCCTTTGCGATATGGGAATTGTACTTGGCTGGTCCTTTCCCATAGGCAAGCAGCCAGAGGAAGTTCCTCTTAGTCATGGTGGACTATTTCTCAAGGTTGATTGAGTCTAAGACATTGGAGAATGTAATGTCACAAGTAATTTACAACTTCATATGGGGGGAGATAATTTGTCGGCATGTATTGCCCCTGGCCATAGTCACGGACAACAGACCACAATTCGCAAGCGAGGTGTTTGTTAGCTTATGCGGACAATTGGACATCGATCTCAAGTTTGCATCCACCCTTTGCCCCAGGAGCAACAGGAAAGTGGAAGTCACAAACAAGATCATTGTCAACCTATTGAAGAAGAATGTGGAGAATCTGAATGGCAGCTGGGTGGAACAGCTCCCCTCAGTCTTATGGGCCTTGAGAAACTCCCGAAACATAGCTACCAGGGAAACCCCTTTCAAGCTATCACATGGATCAGAGGCCATACTTCCCATAGAATTTGAGGTGAGATCCACGCGTGTTGTGGCTGCGGGAATTGCCGATGAGGAATGAAGAGTGTAAAATGAGGAAGATCAATGGTTGTCGCTTGACCTGGTGGAAGAGCTTCATGACCTGGCAGCCCTTTGCTAGGAGGAGGTCAAAAGTCGAATGACAATGTACTTTGATAAAAACATCAGGATCAAGCACTTTGTAAAAGGGGACCTAGTCCTCAAAAAGGTCGATGCCGCAGGAAGGGGGGAGTTGTTAGAAAACTTCACATTAATTGGGAAGGACCCTTTGTAATCCTTGAGTCACTTGCCTCAGGTGATTATCTCCTCCAAAATGTCCAAGGGACCCCCCTTAGCAACACTTGGAGCGGTGATGACCTGAATCGCTTTTATCTATAAGATGAATGAAAGTAAAGGTCCACTTCTTACGAAATATATTTTCACTCTCTCGTCACCGCTCATCAAGTTTGAACCACAATACCCACGATGGGAGCCCGCTGACCGGGCTCTCACTATCCGTCAGGGTAGGCAAGTCGCTCGGGTAGGAGGTTGAGATAGAATCAAGTTCGAACTATACCCTCGATGGGACTCTGCTGACTGGGCTTTTACTAGCCGGTAGAGCAGGCAGGTCGCTCGGGTTGGAGGTTGAGATATAATCAAGTTCGAACCATACCCTCGATGGGACCTCACTGACCGGGCTCTCACTAGCCGGCAGGGCAGGCGGGTCGCTCGGGTACGAGGTTGAGATAGAATCAAGTTTGAACAGAAATGCCATCGCCCCGCTGACCGAGATCTTACTAGCCGGTAGCACATGCAGGTCACTTGGATACAAGGTTGATATAGAATCAAGTTCGAACCAGAAAACCCTCGATGGGATCCCGCTGACCGGACTCTCACTAGACGACAGTGCACGCAGGTCGCTCGGGTAGGAGGTTGAGATAAAATTAAGTTCAAACCAGAATACCCTCAATGGGATCATGCTGACCGAGCTCTCGCTAGCCGGCAGGGCAGACAGGTCGCTCGGGTAAAAAATTGGATCCTAAAGAAAATGGAGTCACATTTACGCCAGTTAAATTCCAACAAGCCAGCAGAATGTTTGCTCCCTCAGGGGAGAAGTATAAATAGAGTGGCCAGGGAAAAGGAGGTTAGGCTCCATTCCTTCTCGCCGTGAGTGCTACCTCTATCACGCAAGCACGAAGCGAAAGCTCCGGCTTTGCGGGAACTTGGATCTCGTGATAAAGGCGAGATCTTTCTCCCGCGAGCTAAGGGAGACGGAGCAAGGTGCACATCGCTGAGTTGAGAGAACATGAAGAAAAACACTCAACTACGAATCAACAAGTGATGCAGATGCAATCCACGCAGCATAAAAAATGGGCATAACAAAAGTAAACTTGATTCTTTATTAATCACAAAGTACATGTTGGGCGCACGCACCTTTACAATGTCAAAAAGGAGAAAAGAAAAATTACACCCCTCAGCTCCCGGGCGGGTCTCTGGATGACTGTTCCCTCTCGCTATCATTAGGGGAGTAGCCTCGTCTTGAGGATTCCGGACATGCCGATTGAGGGTAGAAATCTGGAATGAGGTCTCTTGTGGCTAGTCCCATCCAGTCATCCCGCAGAGCGTCAAGATTAGGCAACACTCTCAGGTTTGACTCCGTGGTGTACACGATCAGAAGTTTGCAGGTGTTCTCCACCTCCTCCGACGAGAAATGGAGGAGATTTCGCGCATTGGAGGAGGATGCGCCTTGTGCTGAGAGTCTTCTCTACGCGAATGTTGGCGAGCTCCACCTTAATTTCCGCGAGCTCCCGCTCCAAGTCATCGACGCGTGACCTTAAATGATCGACGGTCTAGGCATCCTATATAAAATTATAAGAAACACGAGGCAAAATATAAGGGAGGCAAAAGAGCAAGGAGACTCTTCATGCTGGTGAAGTGCTTAGCGAGGAAACACTCCGTTAGCTCCATAACACCTCCCCTGTAATGACCGTATAATATGGGTCCGGCCGGGGCCCCACAACATACAGACGCCACAGCTTCAGTATTAAAAGATGATATAACTACCCAAACTCAAAACTCAAACACAACATAGCGGAAATAACAACAAGACTAGAAGTTATCCACGCCTACAAGAGTAACAAGATGGCCTTATGGCCTTACAACAAGAGTGAGTCTAAACTCAAATAATATATCAGTCATAAAAGTGCATAAACACACATAGTCTGCCTCGGCATGCAAGCCGGTCACATGGGCATCATACATACAATGTCATAAAAGTAGAGAAGCAGCAAAAATGGTAACACTTCATGAGACTTAGACCTTTCTGGCCGGCGAGCTAGCTCCTGCTTGCGATCCTTGCCCTGTAAAAATTATTAGTAACGTGGGTCAGCAAAGCCTGACCTCAAACTGTGTAACCAACACATCTCCTCCCGGCCGCCCCTAACGGACCCCGGGGTACTCCTCCAACCTGCAAGTTAGCACTTCGTATGCAATATTCATAAGCAAGAAAAACAACTAAGGAAACAGGCTTGGATGTCTCAAACATCATACATGTTCTCTATTGTTGAGCATTTAATAATAGAGCCTACTATGCAGCATGAATGCAACACCCGGGCTTCACCCAAGGCACCCTATAGCGTATGTATCTAGCACAACATCACATCATTTGGGTACTCATTATTTCCCAATTGGCATAAAGCCGCAAACAAAGGGGAGCCACAATCCCCCAACGGCATACAAGCCGCCACACGGAACTCTTGCCAAGGCCCCACCCGCTCACGGTCGTAGACCCGGGCTTGCCAGTAAACTCTGACTTCACATGTCAGGATTCCGTCCAACACACTGAACGATTCTAAGAACCCTTGTTGGACCCCACCCGCTCATGGCCTCATTGCCCGTGCTTGCCCCATGCTCGGCGTTCTCATCATTCTCACAAAAGGGGACTAGTCTCGTCGGGACACTTTCCACACATGACTTGCACGTCACGGGATAGCCAACCGACCACAGAGATACAACCACGCCTTGACACATCACAATCCAAGACAATTCCACACTAATCCCTCATTCGTACTGCAGCGTTCCCGTGCACCAAGGAAACCATTACCACCCATGCGAAGCTAACCTTGTCCACCAAGGAAACCATCTACCTCCAATGAGGAGCTAACCTTGTCCGGTACCGGCCACATGTACTCCCGCAAGATAACATGAAGAACACCACAATCATCACACATCACAAACGGCCTCTTGCCGCAATGGATCTCTACGAATCCTTAAACCTCGTATGCAACATCACCGAGTCGGACTAACGGTCGCGACTACGGCTTCACCCACCATGCCTAATCCACTAACGAAGCGGATCTCTAATGCAAAAACATGCTGGGGACGGACTCAATCGACCCAGAGGTTCCTCTTGAACCTTGGCGACCCAAATCCCTCTCATTTGAGAGTTTGGTGCCCAAACACTAAAAAGAAAAGATGTTAAAACATGCATCCTAAAACCAAGAGGAGAAGTGTCGTTACCCTCCGACTCCTCTTCCTAGCCATGGAAAAATAGCCGGATGAAAACCTTCGCAACGATCTAGCCTTCACGGATCTGGACTCAGCTCGCAAATTGGAGCACCGAAACCTCTCTAACAGCCGGGTCTCCTTCACCGTCCTCCACGCTCTCCCTTCTCTCTCGATCTTAGACGGAGAAAACAACGACTGGAACAATGCCGATTATGAAACCCTACTCTCGGGTATATCCCAAACAGAAAGACCCCTAGCCATCGGATCCCACACAAAGGAATGCACGGTTGCGATTCGAGTCCAGCCTGGAAATGGGCCGAACACTGCATCCTATCAAGCACACCCCGTGACAACCAGTCATGAACTCCGCTTGACGATCGTCGAACCAAAATCGTCGACCGCTGCCGGATCGTCGAATGGAGAATCACTGGCCACTCGTCGAAACAGCCAAATCGTCGAACGCAGAATGCTGGTGAAATCATCGAACGCAGATCCCTGGCAGATCATCGAACGCAGATCCATGGAAATCGTCGAACACAGATCCATGGAAATCGTCGAATGCAAAATGCAGGGGAAATCGGCGAACGCAGAGCCCTGGCAAATCGTCGAACGCAGATCCATGGGAAGCGTCGAACGCAGAATGAAATCATCGAAAGCAGAAAGAAATCGTCGAACGCAGATCGACACAGCGAGACACGCCCCCTGTCACGCTCGTGCTCCAGGGCGTGACCTTCCCAAACATTTCGTCGACCGAAAATCGTCGACCACGCGCCTTACTACGCCACCCGAGAGGGACAAGCCCAGGGACACGCCCGTGTCCTAGGCCGTGTGACCCCCAACTAAGACCCAAACTTGGCCAAAAACACTGATCGTCCCTCTTTCAAATTTTGGGGCGTTACAACTCTCTCCCCCTTAAAAGAATTTTGTCCCGAAATTACAAAGCAAAGAGGGAATAAAACATAAATGGTACCTGAACTGAAGAGCTCTGGATACTCTTCCAGCATGGTTTGTTCTCGCTCCTAAGAGAGCTCCTCATGACAGCAGTTGTACCATCGGACTTTCACGAGTTTGACCTCTTTATTCCGCAACTGCCGAATCTTCGAATCCTCTATAGCAATTGGACAAACTCGCATCCTCAAGTCTTCCTCTATCGGCACTGATGCCGGCTCGTTCACCACACTAGCTTCCACCAAAGCTTTCCTCAAGACGGAGACATGGAAGACTTCGTGCAATCCACTCAGCTCCGCGGACAACGCCAACCGATAGGCTGCTTCTCCCACCCGTTCAACAACTTCAAAAGGTCCCAAAAACCTTGGACTCAACTTCTTGAGTCAGCGAATCCGTGAGACGCCTTTGAACAGCTTGATCTTCAAATAGACCCAATCACCTACCGCAAACTCCAACTTCCTGTGACGGGCATTAAAGTATTTTGCTTGCCGGTCTTGCGCCACCTTCATACGCTCTTGAATGGTCCGTACCAACTCACAAGCGTCAACTACCACCTCCTTTCACAAAATTTTGGTGTCTCCCGCCTCTGTCCAAGACATCGGTGTTCGACACCGTCTCCCATACAAAGCTTCATATGACGCCATTTTTATACTTGCTTGATAACTGTTATTGTACGCGAATTCCACCATGAAGAGGTGATCCTCCCACTTCTTGCCGAAGTCAATAATGCACATTCTCAGCATATCCTCCATAGTACGGTTCGTTCTTTCGGTTTGCCCGTCAGTTTGAGGATGGAACATCGTACTGAACTTTAGCTTCGTGCCCAAACTCTTCTGAACCAATCTCCAGTCCTTGGACGTAAACCGTCCATCTCGATCGCTGACTATGCTCTTAGGAATCCCATGTAGTCGCACAATGTTGCGAACATACAACTCCATCAGCTTCTCCACGCTGTCCTCCTTCCGATTTGGGATGAAGTGGGTCACCTTGGTTAAGCGATCCACGATCACCCAAATAACATCATTACTCTGCTGCGATCTAGGCAAACCATGTACAAAATCCATGGAGATGTCATCAAATTTCCACTCAGGGATTAGAAGGGGCTTCAGGAACCCGTCTGGCTTCTGACACTCGGCCTTCAAGAAGGCATAAGTTTGGCAACGATTCACATACAAAGCTACGTCCCGCTTCAGCCCCGGCCACCAAAACGATTTCTTCATATCGAAGTACATCTTTGTACTGCCTGGGTGAATGGAGTACTTTGTGAAGTGAGCCTCAAACATCAACTCCTCACGAAGCTTGTCGAACTGCGGTACACAAACCCTTCCATCCTTCCTCAGAATCCCATCAATCATCTCCCACGCGTTGCTCTCGCCCTTTTTAGCCTCCACCACATATGGTTGAAACTACACATCCAAACGGGTCGCTTCCCAAATACGATCGGACAAGTTGTTATGCACTTCAATCCAATTCAACCGAGCCACGCTGTACTCGCCTCTCGCCACACATTCCAAACCAAGGGACTCCCATTCCCATAACAACCGCTTATCATGAGCTTCGATCCAATTCCCTTGCCCCGAATACATTCTACTCAAGGCATCCGCCACCACATTGGCTTTACCTGGCGTGTACTAAATCGCCACCTCGTAGTCTCCAAGGAACTCAACCCACCTGCGTTGTCGCATGTTAAAGTCCTTTTGATCCAAGAGATATTTCAGGCTTTTATGATCCGTGAAGATCTCCACCTTTGCACCATAAACATAGTGTCGCCAAATTTTCAACGCAAAAATTACCGCCGCCAACTCCAAGTCATGGACGGGGTAATTCCTCTCATGAATCTTCAGCTGCCTAGACCCAAAAGCTATCGTCTTGCCATGTTGCACCAAAACGCAACCCAAACCGCATCCCGATGCGTCACTGAAGATCTAAAATCCATCGGTCCCTTGCGGTAGACTTAGGATTGGAGCCATCATCAGTCTCCACTTCAGTGCCTCAAATGCTTGACTGCACTCTTGAGTCCACACAAACTTATGATCTTTACGAGTGAGTGAGGTGAGGGGTAGAGCTATCCGTGAAAAATTCTCCACGAATCTCCTATAGTACCCAGCTAGTCCAAGAAAACTTCGGACTTCCGCCACGGTCCTCAAAACCGGCCAATCTCCGATGGCTTCCACTTTTGTTGGATCCACTACCACCCCATCCCCACTAATCACGTGGCCCAAAAATGCCACCTTCGCTAACCAGAACTCGCACTTTGAGAATTTTGCATACAACTGATTCTCCCTCAACACTTGCAAGACCACTCTCAAGTGGGTCTCATGCTCCACTTCCGATTTGGAATACACCAAGATGTCATCAATGAAGAAAACCACAAAAGAATCCAAGTATTCCCGAAATACTCGATTCATAAGATCCATGAACACAGATGGCGCGTTCGTCAGACCGAACGTCATCACCGTAAACTCAAAGTGTCCATACCTCGTACCAAAAGAAGTCTTGGGTATGTGCTCGTTCCGAATTCACAACTGATAATAGCCTGACTTCAAGTCCAATTTTGAATACACCACCGACCCCACCAACTGGTCGAACAAGTCATCTATCCGAGGAATCAGATACTTATTCTTGATGGTCAGTTTATTCAGCTCTCGGTAGTCTATGCACAGCGGCATACTACCGTCTTTCTTCTTTACAAACAACACCGGCGCGCTCCACGGTGAAGAACTGGGTCTGATATACCCTTGCTCCAATAGTTCCTGCAACTGTACTTTGAGTTCAGCCAACTCCTTTGGTGTCATCCTAAACGGAGGACGTGACACCGGCCTAGCCTCCGGCACTAACTCGATCGAGAAGTCGATCTCCTGCCGAGGAGGCGCTCTAGGAAGTTCATCGGGAAACACATCCTTGAACTTTGCCACTACGGGCACTTCCTCAATAGACAACTGGGAGAGACGAACCTCCAATAACGCTACAAGCGCTACACCACCCTGGTTAACTGCTCGCATCAACTGTATGACCGAAATCAGGGAATAGGCCACTCCACAAAGGCCCTCAAATTTGACTTCCGTCTGCCCTTTGCTCCTTAGAGTCACTACCTTGGATAGACAATCAATACTGGCGCGCTGCTCTGCAAGCCAGTCCATGAACAAAATCACATCAAACTCAACCAATGGTAAAACCGCTGCAACCAATAAGAAGTCAACTCCGTCCAACTCCCAACAAATGCGCCCTTTGGCCCCGGTGGTCATGGATGACCCATTGGGCATGCGCACTTTCAGCTCCGCGTCCGCCAAGAATGACTCAACTCCTATTCTCCGGATGAAGCTCTCCGCAAGAAAGGATTGCGATGCTCCCGTATCAAACAATACCCTAGCGGGGTATCCGGAAACTAATACGAAGCCTATAACATAGACATCACACATAAATGTCTAAAAGTATGAAGCACAAAGTTAAACTTAAATTTCCTCATACATGTCACCACATCGGTTTGGCGGATCGCTTCCTGCTGTCCAAGGTTGTAGGCCCTTGGTTGAACCGGTTGGAACTGAGAAGCACTAGATTCCGCCATCTTCCCTTTCTCTGCGGCACTGGGGCCAGAGCGCACAGTCTGCTCTTTCCTTGGCTCCTGCTCCGCACCTCCTTGATTAAAAAATTGAGCAATGTGTCCCACCTTACCGCAGTTGTAGCACGTCTGCGGTCCCCTAGAGTGAGAACCTCCAGGCGTCCACTTGCTATTCTCACCGGACCTGGAAGTGTGAGGTTTTTTCCTCCACCTACTCCCTTCAGACTTTCCCTGGGATTGGGGAGACTTCCCTTCCCCTTGCTTGGGAGTGAAACCCTTACGACGTTGGGTTCACTCTAGATCACTCTCCAATGTCCTGGCAGCCTCAACTAGCTCATTAAAACCAACTCTCTTCATGGAAATGAGGGGTTGCCTCAGATTCTCCCTCAGCCCCTGATAGAAGGGGTTATCCCTCTCTACATCATCTGCCATCGCCGTTCCCGCGTAACGACCCAAACGGGTGAACTCCTGCACATACTCGTCCACCGTCTTGTCTCGCTGCATTAAGTGCAGAAACTGCCTCTGAAGGGCCAACCATGTAGAAACGGGAATCTACCTCTTTAGAAAAGCAACCCCAAATTCTTCCATCGACGGGGTGCGTCCAGGAAATTGGCGGCCGCTATGGCTCACCCACCACAACTTGGCGTCTCCATACAACATGAACGCCGCATACTCAGATTTCTTCTCTTCTGGCGTCTTTGCCGCCCTCAAAAGCTCTTGAATCCGAGCCCACCAATCCTCCGTATCAGTTGGCGTACCAACTCCCTTGAACGACGGGGGATGGAAGCTCAAAAAGTACTTCATGTGCCGGTCTCCATGTCCGACAACCACCCTTTCCGCCAAAGGCTCCACTCGCCTGGCTTCTCCGCTTGGCACGGCCGTCGCCGTATCCGGTGTAGCAGGGGTTGCTACCTGAGCTGTCGCTGCAGCTTGTGCTGCCACCATCGCTTCTAGAAGCATGCGGCAGAAGTCGGCCGGGTTTACACCCGTGCCCAAAAGACCCGGAGCAGTAGCGCTGCTCGCCGAAAGCTCTTCTCTTGCTCTCGATGCACCCGCCTCGTTGCTTGCACTGTTCAAGAAAACAAGAAACATGGAATCAGTCTCTAATCTCAAGACTTAAACATAAGTACACTCATGGTCCTGCGTTACTCTTATGTGGATAACTTCTCTACACACTACCCTTGAATCTAACCTGGCTCTGATACCAAATTGTAACACCTCTCCTGTAATGACCGTATAATATGGGTCCGGCCGGGGCCCCACAACATACAGACGCCACAGCTTCAGTATTAAAAGATGATATAACTACCCAAACTCAAAACTCAAACACAACACAGTGGAAACAACAACAAGACTAGAAGTTATCCACGCCAACAAGAGTAACAAGATGGCTTTATGGCCTTACAACAAGAGTGAGTCTAAACTCAAATAATACATCAGTCATAAAAGTGTATAAGCACACCTAGTCTACCTCGGCATGCAAGCCGGTCACATGGGCATCATACATACAATGTCATAAAAGTAGAGAAGCATCAAAAGGGTAACACTTCATGGGGCTTAGGCGTTTCTGGCCGGCGAGCTAGCTCCTGCTTGCGATCCTTGCCCTGTAAAAATTATTAGTAACGTGAGTCAGCAAAGGCTGACCTCAAACTTTGTAACCAACACATCTCCTCCCGGCCGCCCCTAACGGACCCCAGGGTACTCCTCCAACCTGCAAGTTAGCACTTCGTATGCAATATTCATAAGCAAGAAAAACAACTAAGGAAACATGCTTGGATGTCTCAAACATCATATATGTTCTCTATTGTTGAGCATTTAATAATAGGGCCTACTATGCAGCATGAATGCAACACCCGGGCTTCACCCAAGGCACCCTATAGCGTATGTATCTAGCACAACATCACATCATTTGGGTACTCATTATTTCCCCATTGGCATAAAGCCACAAACAAAGGGGAGCCACAATCCCCCAACGACATACAAGCCGCCACACGGAACTCTTGCCAAGCCCCCACCCGCTCACGGTCGTAGACCCGGGCTTGCCGGAAAATTCTGACTTCAAATGTCAGGATTCCGTCCAACACACTGACCGATTCTAAGAACCCTTGCTGGACCCCACCCGCTCATGGCCTCATTTCCCGGGCTTGCCCCATGCTCGATGTTCTCGTCAGTCTCACAAAAGGGGACTAGTCTCGCCGGGATACTTTCCACACATGACTTGCATGTCACGGGATAGCCAGCCGACCAGGGAGACACAGTCATGCCTTGGCACATCACAATCCAAGACAATTCAACCCTAATCCCTCATTCATACTGCAGCGTTCCCGTGCACCAAGGAAACCATCTATCACCCATGCGGAGCTAACCTTGTCCACCAAGGAAACCATCTACCGCCAATGAGGAGCTAACCTTGTCCGGTACCGGCCACACGTACTCACGCAAGAAAACGGGAAGAACACCACAATCATCACACATCACAAACGACCTCTTGCCGCAACGGATCTCTACGAATCCTTACACCTCGTATCCAACATCACCGAGTCGGACTAACGGTCGCGAATACGGCTTCACCCACCATGCCTAATCCACTAACGAAGCGGATCTCTAATGAAAAAAACATGCCGGGGACGAACTCAATCAACCCGGAGGTTCCTCTTGAACCTTGGCGACCCAAATCCCTCTCATTTGAGAGTTTGGTGCCCCAAAACTAAAAAGAACAGATACTAAAACATGCATCCTAAAACAAAGAGGAGAAGTGTCGTTACCCTCCGACTCCTCTTCCTAGCCATGGAAAAATAGTCGGATGAAAACCTTCGCAACGATCTAGCCTTCACGGATCTGGACTCGGCTCGCAAATTGGAGCACCAAAACCTCTCTAACAGCCGGATCTCCTTCACCGTCCTCCGCGCTCTCCCTTCTCTCTCAATCTTAGAAGGAGAAAACAACGACTGGAACAATGCCGATTATGAAACCCTACTCTTGGGTATATCCCAAACAGAAAGACGGGGAATGGGCCGAACACTGCATCCCGTCAAGGACACCCCGTGATAACCAGTCATGAACTCCGCTCGACGATCGCCGAAACAAAATCGTCGACCGCTGCCGGATCGTCGAACGAAGAATCACTGGCCACTGGTCGAACCAGCCAAATCGTCGAACGCAGAATGCTGGGGAAATCGTCAAACGCAGATCCCTAGCAGATCGTCGAACGCAGATCCATGAAAATCGTCGAACGCAGAATGAAATCGTCGAACGCAGATCCATGGAAATCGTCGAACGCAGAATGCTGGGGAAATCGTCGAACGCAGAGCCCTGGCAAATCGTCGAACGCAGATCCATGGGAATCGTCGAACGCGGAATGAAATCGTCGAATTCAGAAATAAATCGTCGAATGCAGATCGACACAGCGGGACACGCCCCCTGTCACGCCCGTGCTCCAGGGCATGACCTTCCCAAACATTTCGTCGACCGAAAATCGTCGACCACGCGCCTTACTATGCCACCCGAGAGGGACACGCCCCGGGACACGCCCGTGTCCTAGGCCGTGTGACCCTCAACTAAGACCCAAACTTGGCCAAAAACGCTGATCGTCCCTCTTTCAAATTTTTGGGCGTTACAAGCTCAAGGCATATATCAAGGTCGAGGACCTTCTCCTCAGCGAGCTCCCGGGAAACCTCAGCATTCTTGAACTTCTTGCAAAAGCTAATCCCCCTTTGCGCGACCATATATGCAAGCTCAGTGGCACGCAGATGGGCTCGCACGCTCTCATAGGAGAGTTCTTTCAAGGTCAGCCTATCGTACTCCTCGACATCTTAGCGGTTGTAGAATCCATAGCTAAGGGAGTACGCGTCCACGCCAGCATAGTCGGACTAAGTATAGGATGACAGGAGAGTGGATAGGGTGATCTTGCGTGAGCACTCATCCCAAACGAGCAAGGGTTGTCCATAGCCATCCCTGGGCATCCGCCCTAGCCCGAGGTTAGGGTATGAGGCAGGAGTTCCAAGTTCTCCCCCCAGCTCACCTCCCCCGTATTGCTCACCCACAGGATGGGTCGTCTCGCTCGCTGGGGAAATTTTCTTTGGGAGGACGGGCTTGCCGTAGGGGGCAGTTCTCTTGGATGTGATTGTCTTTTGACGCTTTGGGGGTCCGCTAGACGACAATCCTGCATCGGGCCATTTCCCAGGCTCTCCCCTCTTCTTCTTACCACTGTAGAAGCGGGGGCTCGCAGGTCCTCAGCACACACAGCAATAACAAATTGAGCGAAGGAGAGGGCGGGATCCACCCTACCTTTTCTCGCATATGGAGGGTGTGCAGGGATATCACGCTCACCCGCAAGAGTGCTAAGAAGCAACGCATTAAGATGACACAAGACACATGATAAAGTTGAGAGAAGGGCATGCGAGCATACCAGTGCCTGGAAGTAAAGGTAGCAGTGAGTCGATGTTGCACCACCGATGGGCAACCTCAAAGTTCTTCCTCAAGAAGAACATATGTAATTTGGCATCCTCTCCATCGACACGCGGGGCTCGACAAGTGATCTCGTCCTTTTGTACCAGCGTGTACAGGACGTTGTCGTGGTCGCCCTTGACAAAAATGAACTGGTGGGTCCAGTAGTGGGCCTTGTTGATGTTGGATCGTGATGCGCCCTTAGAGGGGGGGGGGGTGAATAAGGGTTAACAATATTTATTTCTTAAACAGAGTTTACTTTGTGAAATAATTAAAAGAATCAAAACTAATTTTTGATAGACAGAACTAAACACTTAGAAACATATAAAAACAAAAACGATAATATTTTATTTCAAAAGTGATAAAACAGAATACAGTATATCTCTATGAAGCTAGAGATTAAAGCTATGAAAAATATAGTCTACTTTTGATTTCGATGGTCCTTCTACAAGAACCGGCAGGGTAAAGCGTATCTCTCCCTAGAACTTGCTACTAGCCTACCCCTAGATCTAACAACGATCTAGTCGCTGCACACAATGCGATGATAACTCCCTAAGCCAGACAAAGACCTGAACAACATGCACAAGGCGACAATTATCTCCTAAGCCACACAAGGACTTAAACGCCACTCACAAGGCTGTAATTTCCTCTATCAGTTATAATGAAAATAATGACAAATTACAAGGTATAAACTTCAGAATTAAAAACTCCCTCTCAATGAAGCGCTGAAGATGCCGATGAATCCTTGTCAAAGTTACTTCAGATGTAGTGTAAGAATCGTCGCTCTTTTGCGCTTGAACCTTCTTGGGAGAATAGAGTTTTCAGGTTGCTGGAACTCTCTGGAACAGTTACAAGGGAAGGAACACTCCAACTTCTGTAATTGATCGATCTCCGCTGAAAAATGAGTTGCTTTTATATTTTAGTGATATTGCTTGGCGACACTGGATATCGTTAGCCGACGATATCCTCTACGACTTCTACATGTCCCACGTATTCCTGATTTTCGCATAATATATCGGTCATGGCCAATCGTGGGTTGTCTCCTGGCAATATCGATGTTGTCGGGTGAAAACGAGTGTAACTGCATGCCATGTGGAGATAATGTTGTAACTATTTAGTCCACTGTCGTCTGGCGGCTATATCACCTTAGCTCCTCTATTCAAACCTGAATCCAAGCCCAATTGATATAAGTGTTAGACTTGTGATATCTGCACATCATAAACAACCAATGATAAAATATAAATGAGATTTGTTATTAGCAAACCAAAAAACGTGGAACACATGCTCCAACAGTTGATGGTCTCGCAGACCTTGATCTGCGAGCAGGTGGGGAAAGCCACCCCGTTGTTGGTGGCTCGATAGATGAATAACTTGCGGAAGATCGTCAAGTTAAACTCTATCCTCTCTTCGCGTAGCTAGTATGTATAAGCCACTAGCATCGAGATCCCACGGGGGGTGATCCACGAGGGCACCATGCCAAAGAATTTGAAGAATTGCTTCACCTCCGACCATAGTGGAAGGCGAAGCCCCATCTTGAAATATGCAAGAGGGATAGCGAGCTCATCCTCCTCTATGGAGTTGATAGACTCGCCCTCTTTAGGCGTGCGAGCCTCGAACCCTGTCGGCACGAACTCTGTGATAATCTCAGGCATTTCGTCCTCTGAGACCGGTCCGTTAGGGAAGACGTAGTCTAAGAAATGGGTCGTGTAGTTATGGCGCCCCTCCTCACTGTGCAAGAGCTTTATGTGAGTGCTTGGGGGGCTTTACAAAAAGGAGTAGTTAGGATGGTAGGTGGTAACCAGTCAGCATGTGGGGGTATTTATAGAAGCTGGGGGAGGGGTGGGTCCGGCCAATTGGCGCGAATACACTCGCCATTCCCGTACTCGCATAGCATCCCGCGGCATACTTCGCCTCAGTCCACTTGCGGATAGTGACTTGAACACGCCCATTCGCAAGACAAAAAGCCGCTCGGCATCACGAGTCACACACCCGTGGCGAGACAAAAAATATATTCATACGATAATATACCAGCGCATAATGATCAAATTATTAAAACATTCAAGAGTCAGTGTGCATTATCTTGACAATTCGGGCAGCATAAAAGGGAATATTAAAAAATTCAGTTCAAGGTAGCTTCGTCCTAACAGAATTAGTGTGGAACCAATTTCCATAAGCCCTGTCCTCGCGTACTCACTTGCGGACCTCTCATATGGGTGGCTTCCTCGGGAACGACAGCGATATCATGTTGGAGCGTTTGGCAGCATTCCTCCATCTTCTTCAGGAGCATCTCCGGGGAAGCCATGTTCACTCCAAGGAGCTTTTGCATCGTACTCGTAAAAGTGGTGCACTCGCACTCTAACGTCTCCACTAATTGCGGTAAAGTGAGAAGGTGAGGCAGGCCGTCGTCCATTGGCTGAGTCCGTTCGCCCTGCATCTCGCAAAGCATGAACTCATGTTTCCATAAAAGGACCGCCACCCACTCAGTTAGCTCCGTAACGGATGTCAGCTCGTCGAGATAACCTCAAATCTGGTCAGGGGAGGGTGGTTCTGAGTATGTCACGGTAGCATCATGATCACCCCCTTTGGAGACATTAATCACGTCTGGTGAAATAAAGCAGAAGATCAGTACAAATGAGCGAGGTGAAATGTATGAAGTGTGTCAACTGCTTACCCAGGGAGGTCTCACCGGGGCGATGCGAGGGAAATCTGGGTTGACCGGAGAAGGGACTGCTGAGAGGTAGCATCAGCGACTTTCCCGATCCAACTCGCGGGACAACATAATTATGAGGAACTTGGACTTACGATGTTGAGGTCCCAACACCCCCACTCGCAGTGAATTTTGATGCTTCGGCGAAATATTGACCGAGATTGTGAATTGAAGGACTGGTCGGCGAAGGATCTGAGGTGACATTAATAAAAGAAGGCACTGTGTAGACTCAAGGAATACTCGGAACCATACTCGCCAACGAGCACAAGCAGAATCAAAAAAACTAACACCGGCCAGGTATTTGCACGCGGGTATCCGACTCGCCCCAACTCGCAGGCATCCCTTGCTCCTCGTTAACAAGATGCTCCACGATCCCGGCAGAAACATTAGTCTGTGAAAGTGTACGTAAATAGCACGTTCCAGCTAAGTGAGTGCTGAATTAACAACAACGAGATTACAGAGCGTACCAGGGGTTGGGAGATGGACTCACGGCCGGAGACAAGTGGAGGGGATTTTGGTGAGGCCGACACCCCTCCGAAGGGATTAGACCTTGACTTCTTAAGCACACGCTCCTCATGCTTCTTCGACACATTTCGGGAGGAATACTACATGGCGATGGCCATCAGGTTAGCAGGGGCCACCTTATTCTTCTCCCAGTCGGCGAAAAGATGTATGAGTGCAGTTTGCGATAGTGGCATGGTGATGGAGAGTTGGATGCTTTTGGAAGGAATGAGGTAGAGAGAGGGGAGTGGAATGAGTTCTTTGGAGTGACCACTCCCCCGCAGTATCTATAAGCATGGGCAGGGGCCTACTATAAGATTCTCCCCAGCCCCCACTCACCAAATAACGATGAGGTTGAACTGTCTTTCCGAGCATGTGACCGGTCTTGCAAAGGGCGGGGATTGTGTACAACCCCGCATTTGTCGAGTGGGCCCAGCTAGCCCGAGGACATGGAGTAAGGACACAGTTTCACTAGATAATCACTACTTACACAACATAGTGGCGGGCGAGCAGAGGCGACAAGTCGAAGTGTCTCATATGGGCGAGTGGTAAGTTTGCAAGTACCCAGCCTCATCGGGTGCTTGCTAGCCAGGCGGGTAGCGAGTGCCCAGTACCATCGAGCACTCGCCGCCAAGACGAGTAGGCCAAAGTGCATCGAGTCACCATTAGAGGCCATTCTTTTCCATTTTGTTTGTCTAAAATTAAATTCTAGTCTTTCATTATCCCCTCCAAATAGTGGAGTTACGCAGTTGGTAGACCACTTTAGGCTACGTTTAATAGTTACCAAAGGGAGGGATCTCGCCATTGACAGACCATCCCTAGAAAACTATAAATAGACTCTCAAGGGCACCTTTGGAGAGGACCTCTTTTTGAGTTTTCATCTCCCCTGGGTAGCTTTAGTTGGCAGGAGCTTCAGCTCATCGCTTACCATGGTCTCCAGGTAGCTGGCCGGAAGCTCCCTTGGCTCTTCAAAGGTGCTCTGTCCAACTCTGGTTTTGGAGGGGAAGCAATCTAAGATCTTCCGGGTCTGTGACGAGACCTCCTCACTATGACTTGGGGTCTGTTTGAGGTTCTTCTGGTGGGAATGTTTCTGAACTCTAAGTCCACATCTGATGCATTAGCTTGAGAGAAGTAAAGACGAGCTACCTATAGGTCTGAACTCCTCATTGAACCGCGGTTTCCGGTTTCAATGTATAGTAGTTGGTAAAATTTAGGCCCGTAGTGATGACGAAGTGTTTATTTGCTCCATACAGTTGCGTGTCCATCTTAATTAAATTTTGTTTGGTGTTGGTCATGAGGGGGGCAGGCCTAGGTGATAACGAGACGTAGAAAAGCAGGTTCAGTGAAGCGTTGTCTCATACAAACTGCATACACAGTGTTACCAAGTGGTTGGTGTCGATCACAAGGGGGACAGGACCAGGCAACGACGAAGCATAGAAATGTAGGTTCAGTGAAGAGTTGTCTCATTCAAACCGCATGCGTAGTCTTACCAAGTGGTTGGTGTTGATCACAAGGGGACAGGCCCATGCGACGATGAGGCATAGAAAGGCAGGTTCGGTGAAGAGTTGTCTTATTCAAACAACATGTACAGTCTTACCAAGTTTTGTTGAGATAATACTGAAAGAAAACATGATGTAGCATTCATTACTAAAACATAATTTGCGTGAGTTATGACTCGCAGTTTCTTACAATATTGAAATTAGAAATAAGAAAATAGGGAAACATGAAAAATGAAAAAAACTAGGAATGGAATACAATAATTCAAGGATAAACATGGTGTGAGTGAGCTTAATAAGCATGCAGGAGTGACTGTTGAAGTATTGTGGTGTCGTCAGAATCTGCTTGAATAACGACGAATTACACATTATAGGTTGCTTGTACGGGTTCTTCTAAAGTGACTAGAAGATTGATGGTGCCCATGACCGGAACTAGAGCGCTCCCGGGGATGTGTGCTAAGGCTGCCCTTAGGTTGATGTCCCTGTTTGTTCACCAATTCTTATGGTAATACTTTGTAGATTCTGTGTAGGATCCTGCTCTTCCATTTTCAATAAAAACTGATCAACTGCCACAAGGCAAGCGAGTCGCTGAATTTCTTCTCTTAGGTGATTGCATTCCTCTGTGTCATAATCGGGCCCTCGGTGATATTCATTATACCTAGATAGATCTCCTCAATTTTGGGCAAGCGGCCCGGGCTTTCACAGGGCAGAGTAATTGTGAATAACTTGGAATATCTTGTAACACACCAAAAACGGAAACAGAACTTTTGGTAGCTATTCCCGGGCGATAGTGAGTATCGATGGCTATAGCAATAGCACTCGACGCTTTTGAGCGTTGAGTAAACTCGAAGAATCGTTGAGTAAGGGACTATCGCATGGCGAAAGTGGGTATCGCGCGGCGATACCACTCAACACACTCAATGCTTTCAATGAATCGATGAGTTGACTCAACACATCGATGCTTTTGATGAAACGTCGAGTGAGCTATCGCGTGGAGAAAGTGGATATCGCTGGGTGATACCTAGCTAAATGTTATATGGACGGGCGGCGGCCAAAGAGCGGTGGTTGACTGGGGTCAAAGCTGCTACCGATGATATCGCCCAGGCGATAGCGGATATCGCCAGGCGATAGCGGATATCGCCAGGCGATAGCGTTAGTTTTGACTTGTCAGCTGAAATCGTGACCTTTACTTCCTTTTTAAGAAATGAGTATGTGGTTGGGATAAATCCCGAGTCCACTTAACCAAAGGAGAGGTGGAGAGAAGTTTCATTTTACTTCTCCATCTCTCTCTCTTGGTCTTCTATTGCTCTCTTGGAAGAAAGAGCAAAGGAAGAAGGTTGAGGCTGAGGCTGAGCTTAGCAAAGCTTGGTGAAGGAGATCTTGTGGTCAGAAGCAAGAACCGAGGCTAGATCTGTAGAGTGGAAAGCGAGGTGCTCCTTTCTAACTTGACAAAAAAGTGTTCGTGGCTCCGAAGAAAACTACAAGGGTAACGATCTTCCTTCTTGGACAAGTGAAGTCCTCCTTTTGCATATGCATGGAATCCCCCACCAAAAGTTGGAGAATTGAGGAGATTCTGATGGGTGATACGTAGTTTCCCCGGGCTTGGGTTTGCATATAGATCCCAAAATCGCAGTACGAAATAGGCATATTGTGTGAAGCCCATCTGAATAGGTTGGTCTGGATTAGTGGTGTTTTATTTTGCGTGTAGGAGAAGACTCCGAGTATAAATGAGTAGTTTATAGTGTTTGTGGGTTGTACCTATGAAATGAGAGTAGCAAGAAGTACTGGGGTGAGCTCCAGGAAAATAACCAAAAAATACCACAGTTTGTATAACTGTTGGATACCAGCGTGCGACAGCAAGTATCGCTGGCGATAGCTCTCGGTGAGCTTTGATTGCTGTGAAAGACCAATTTTCTGGCACTGCAGGATGTTGCAGGGTGTTAGTTGGACGGATGTTCCAGTTATGGCTGAGTCTGGAGATGGATGAGAGTTCTGTCGGTAATGCCATGCGATAGTGGCTATCACTAGTGATATCTTCCAGATATCTTTGGACTTACAGAGCCTGTCTCGTGGAGACTGAAGGGCTAGCACGTGAGTTGTGAGCCTGGGTGACTAGCTATAACAGTTAGTGTCATTGTGTGTCGATTGCAGGCTCTGGTCCTAGGGACTTGGTGGGAGGCAGTCAAAGCTGATAGCTTGAAGAGCCCAGCTAAAGAAAGGCCAGAGAGTCAAACGGTAAAGGGTAGGCTGACTCGCGTCTTGTCATGGGGCTTAATTGCGTCGGCTTTCATCAATGACATGGCAAATTGTGCAACGGGAAGAGTGCTGAACCGTACCCTTGTTATGTCAGTCTAGGCTAGATTGCCTAAAGAAATTGGCTTTCGTCGTTGGCATAATAAGAGTCTTAGGCCTCGATCTGGAAAGACTACAATGCTCAAGTATATCATCAAGTTAGGGACTGTGGATGGCGGTGGGACCCAGAGAAGTCTGGTACACCGAGAATGTGCCCTGAGTGCACAGAACGTTTGGCCATTGAGGCATGCGTTTGTGATTATATTGATTGGTGCTTAAGTGCACCTCCTTATGATATATCTATTGTATTAATGTTGTGCCTACAGGGAAGGAATACCGCTGCCCTGGGTATGGTGTAGGGTCGTTATAAATTGGTCGGCTAAAAGCTGACCATTGCCTTGTTTGTCGCCCTTGTGGTGGATTGTTCCCATGCAGGTGCTGGAGAGCCGAGCTGGAAATAGCTGGTTGCTGCCCTTGTTGCTATGTCGGCCCTCGAAGGCCAAGCGAAGGCTTTTTAGTGTTTTCATGTGTGACCGGCCTGCGTGCCTATGTATGAAAATACTGAGGCATTACGAGCATACATGGTAGCCTTATAACGCCCAATTTGTGCTAGAGGATTGGTTGTCCCACAGAACCTTTCAACTTCTAAGAAGCCTTCCAGAGCGGGTTCTGCGGAAGAAGTCGACGAGTTATAGTAGAGTGGATCAGAATCTATTGGGGAAGGGTGCTTACTCGGACCTTACTCCCTGATAGGCGTGCTATAATTCATCTTACTTTTGAGATCTTTATCATATGAGGGATAATCATGGTGGCGATCTTCCGTCTCTCGTGCTGGTGTTGTAAAAGTTGGTGACCTGCTTGCTACAGAAAATTCTTTTTCTATGTTGTATGCCATGTGGGGGGAATGTTTGGTCGAAGATGAGAGTGCCACTAGTTGTGGCAAATCAACTGGCTTGTGTGACGCATCAGAAGGCTGCTTACTCCCTCCAAACGCTAGTATCTGGGCATGGAGTTCGTTTATATGCATAACATGCCTTGCACATGCATACTCAAGGTTGTCAATGGCTTCCCATTGCCTAGCCTTATTAATGCGGGAGGGGGAGGATCCAGTGCTTTTCGTGCCTTTTCCTACAGCTTTTTGGCCTATACTAGTCTTATCTCTTACCATCTCGGTTAGTTACGATTATTGCAGGTCGCTGGATACTGTCTTCTGAGGATGTTGGGAACTCGTTTCCCACAGATGGCGCCAAACTATTGTGGTCTAACTTGACACTCTTAAACCATTCTGGATGTGATCGTCTTAGCCCGGGAGCGGTTGAGTGCACAATCAGTAATAAAGTAAGAAAATAAGTGCATGAGATAATTTTTACATGGAAAAACACCTCAACCGGGTAAAAGACCACGTGATCAGGTCTGTGATGGTCAAACTCCACTATCAGTTTCGTGTCATAACTTGTTTCTAAAATCGAGAGTGACAGGTCGCTTCTCGTTACACATTGGGGATGGGAGAGAATCTTTGGCGCTCGACGGGAAACATGCTGCTCCACGCGAGGTTTAGATTTCACAATCTTAGTGCGAGAATGGGCGCGGAATGTACAGAGTGAGGTTGGCGCGGAATGAGGATTTCTTCCTACAACAGGTAGAGCATCTTCTTTGTGGTGATGCTGCAGACTTATCATAATTTTTGGTGGAGCGACGATGATACGCAGGATAATTCTGGTGGAGGAACGGAGGCTCGTTGGAGAATTCTGGTGGAGTAATAGTGGTTCATTGGATAATGTCGGCAAAGCTCTAGCTCGAGGAAGAAGAAAGCATTGAGGAGTAAAGTGAGAAATGAGGAGGCCTGGGGGGGCTTTTTATAGCTTCCAAAAGGTGGTTACGGTGGTTACACGGCTACCCACATACCGTAACCACCAATATTATTATATTAAGCATAGTTCTGGGCATACGTATATCATGCAATATTTACTAAATGCAAACCGCTAATACGACCATGATCCCCCTCCACTAACGGTTGGAGTTACGTGGGAGGTTTTACCCGGAACGAATGGTTGCGATCATGGTGGAGCCGATCGGATGATGGAGGAAGGGTGCTCCACGATATACAATAAGAAAGCCGCTCTTCACGAGCAAGGGAGACGACCGACTCCCGCGCTGGCTACAGGCCGCCGGCACGGCGTTTGCCGACCTCCAACAACTGGTGTGGCGCCGACCGGTTGCAGGAAGCGGCCGGCTGGAACTGGCGAGGACCGTGCGTGGCAGGTCCGGCACATTAAATCGGTGTGTCGGGCGCGGCCTTGGCGGCGGCCGCCAGGGGCACTGTTGGCACGGGCCGAGAAGCCTGTACCAGCCGACCGCAAGGTGCGGCCGTCCAGAACCGGGACATACGAGGTGCGGCTATCCAAGCATGACTGGACGGAGGACCAGTAGTGGCCAACCTGTCCCGCGTCCTCCCACGGTCACAACGACAACCGTGGGAGGGGTGATCCCCTGCCAGTCGGGGACACCGGCGGGGTGGCCATGCCATGCGACCACAAAAGTGCAGTCACGAGGTGTGACTTCCTCATCGGCTGGAAACCGGGCCGGCTTGAGCCGGCCGACCAGAGGAGAGGGAGAGAGAGAGGGGGAAGGGGGACCGTCTAGCCGTCCCCAATCGAACGATGAGAGTGGGATCCCGCGCGCACAGATCATGTGTGATTGCAAGTGCCGATCACAGGCATGGGGGTCAAACTCATGTCCCCACTAAGATAGTGGGGATCATGAGGAGAGGGCTATTCACACCCAAAAATTCTATAAAATGAATCTCATTCCTATTATATCTCATCTAAATACTATTCATTAATTTATTTTACTACATTATTAAGGTTTTGAAGGAGGACCAAACATGAAACTTGTTGTCTCACTCAAGGTGCTTGGATCGATATAGATTGGACCGTCTTAGATCGGGAGCTGTTAAGATTGGAAACAGACACAGAGAAAAATTACAGCTGGCGAGATAATTTTTTAACGTGTAAAATCCCAGAAAATGGTGAAAAACCATGTGGCCGGAGCTGTACCGACCAAACTTCCACTATCAATTGGTTGTTGTACAATGCTTTGAAGAGAAAGAGAGGGTGACATGCCGCTTCTTGTTATAATTATTTGGAGAGAGGGAGATGTTAAGAGGGTGACGATGCGTGTTAAAACTCCAAAAATTATTACGACCACGCGGCGCCCCGGGCGGTTTTATTTAAGAAAAGCGGAGTTGGTTTTTATTTAGAAAATGGGGCGCGCAGATTTATTAATTGGATATAAACAGTGAAATCGAGTTTTAACGAAAGGAGGCAAGTGCACCTATCGTGAGTAGTACATGATATTCCGGGTGGAATATCGAGGTCATATTGTTCTCGGGGTCGGTTCGATAATTTCTACTCTTCCCTAGAGGAGACTATTATTTTACCGATAATTAACTTGTCGTGTTAATATTTATATATAAAAACAAAAAGGCAGAAAATAAAAGCATAAAAAGGCGGAGCCTATGAAGCGCTTAGCTCGATGGCATCGAATAAAATTGAACTAAAATATACTTTTAATAAAAAGAGATCCTAAATTTCTAATTAATTAAGGCGGAGACTTGGCCATGGAGGTTCCACTAAAATGAGCTCACATATCTCTAGGACTATCGCTCACCTGAACGCTAAGACTATTCAACCGGGCTCTCGTCCGACGAAAAATTCCTCTTAACGCTCGCATTACGCTAAGAACCACGCTATTGGGTGGGGAACCCAATCCGGTAGAGTTGGCACGCCTCCTCTCTCGAGGGTTAGTGCGGAACTCTCTTTACCAAGGGGTGATCGGTGCATATGCACGGCCTCTCGGCTAGCTAGCGTATGCACTACAGAAATAGGGCCCACACATCAATATGTGGTCCTACGTGTCGTAAACCCTAGACAAACCTTAAGTTAATTTTAATTAACTAGAAAAATAGGACCTTTTATTATTTAAAGCAAATTTATTTGTCCCAATGCTCTTCGATACTGAGGGCCAAGAACGGTTAGCAACTCATCGGAATGGGGACAGCTTGCGGCGAAAGAAATAAATAAAGCAGTAAATGAAAGCGATAAAAGAAAGCAGTAAAATGAAAGCAGTAAATTGCAATTCCTACTCAAACGAGTAGGACTGAAATGAAAGCAGTAAAATTACAAGTTCCGGCTCAAATGAGTGGGCAGGAGTAAATAAAGCAAGTCCTACTCAAACGAGTACGAGAAAATAAATGCATCCACGCACACACTCTACTGAAATTGAAAACGCACACACACTACAAAAAGTAAATACCCACGCACATAAATTCTACTCAAATGAGTAGGTGAAAAATTAAGACCGGTCATTTAACTTATAGCGAGTAGGTGAGAATAAATGCTAAAACAAATACAACTCAAATTATTAAAGATAAATAAAGACCTGCAATTTAACTCAAATGAGTAGGCGGTAAATAAAATCCTGGCATTTAACTCCTAGCGAGTAGGCGGAAATAAGTGCTAACACTCACGCACTGTACTTAAAAGTAAAACACACGCACACAAGTCCTACTCAAATGAGTAGGAGAAAATTAAAGCACACCCTTTAACTCTTAACGAGTAGGCGAAAATAAATGCAACACATGCACACACTCTACAGAATTGAAAGAAAGCAATTTAAACTAACTCATACACGCACGCACACGTACAAAAAATAGGAAAAAAATAAGTTGCTGAAAAATTAAAACAACTACATTTCTACCGCTAGAATGTGATAGAAATACAAAAAAAGTGAAAATAAAATTTAAAGGAGTAAAAAAGTTTGCAAATAAACGCAAAGTGCAAGTGCTCGGAAAATTAAAACGATTACATTTCTACCGCTAGAATGTGGTAGAAATGAATAAAATGAAATCAGAAAAATAAAAGGAGCAAAAAATTTTTCGAAAATAAAAGGTAAAATGAAGTGCTTGAAAAAGCAAAACAGCTATGTTTTCATTCTTATAACTTTATAGAAACACATAAAAAGTGTAAATAAAACTAAAAGAAAACGAAAAGTTTTACGATCCTAAACAGGCTAAGTTAAAGAAAAGTAAAAACCACCTTTTAAAACATTTTTATAAACCTATAGGAATGAAAACAAAGTAAAAATAATAAACTAAACCTAAACAAGTACGGTGCATGAAAATAATTTTGCGATTATAACGGCTAGAAAATTGATAAATTTTTAAGTTAAACTAGTTACGAAAGGTAAAGAAAAACATAAAAAGCACAAAAAGAGGAACAAAAAATTACTTTAAGGTAGGACGCTTTGGCGGATTTTCATACAACATAGTGGAGAGAAACAAACATTTCTATTAAGTAAAAAGGGTTACAATGAAGCAAAAAAACAAATAAATAAAAAGGGGGGGGGGAGAGAAAGTTCCCTTACATTGCATAAACAGCCCCCAATAACAGCCCTATCCTAAGCAAAGTGGTTCAAAAAAGTGGAACAGGAGATCAGGCAGAAGCTCTGAATTTATAGAGAAAAAATTTCAAAGTACACGCCCTCTGACACGGGCATGTCAGGGGGCGTGTCAGCACTATTCTTGACAGATTTCAGCGATTTGACGGCGATTTGACGTTGCGGCTGAAAACACGGCGGTTACGCCCCAGATCACGGGCGTGACGGTGGGCGTGTCGTTCGGCGATTGATGGCGTTGTTGACTTCGGGTGGTCCACGACGGCGGTTTGTCGGGCCAGGTGGAGGAGTCACACCCCGGGCACGGGCGTGACTGGGGGCGTGTCTGGTTGTCTCGACAATCGTCGAGAGGAAAATGTCGAGAGCAGAAAATGTCGAGCAGCAGGAGGAGTCACGCCCCAGGTCACAGGCGTGACATTGGGCGTGTCACGGGTTGGGTCGACGTTCGTCGAGCGGAAAATCGTCGAGCGCGTTTGACACGGGCTGGGGTCACGGGGCGTGTCATGGGACACGGGCAAGACGTCGGGCGTGTTACACGATTTCTTCAAAAATGTGCTGATTCAATGGAATTTGACGGGTCACGCCCTGGTCACGGGCGTGACCAACAGTACACGAGCGTGACTTGGTTTTTTTTGCAAATTTTGGAATTTTTCTGAAAAATAAAATAAATTAAGTTAGCAAAATGTTTACAATAAAAGGAGCAATTTATTAAACAAAAACAGATAAAAATGACGAAAATAAATGAAAATGACTAAATTAATGTACACAAAAATGCGTATATTTACAATCTATCAAATATCGCCATACTTAAGTTTTTGTTATTACAGAGCAAAAGTTGGAGATGAACTTATAAGGAATAAAAGAAATCATAAGTTTAGCTACCGCTTGAATTTAATCGAAAGAAAGATCTAAATAAATATCCGGGATTTTAGTGTTAAATCCTAAATTATGCCAAAAATTTAAATAAAGTAAGAATTTCAGCTGAAAACTTCTGATATGATCAAATAGATAACAAAAAAATTTATTTGTTATGCTAACAAAAATAGATTGGAGTTATGAAAACTTGAGCTTGTAAGAATTACAGGAAATAATTTAATTTACAAATTATGCTCTCAAAAAGATTTTTAAAATTAAATCTAGAATTATTTGAAGTTGGCGGAGTAGGATATCGTGGTATTTGAAGAAGGTTTTGAATTAGAGGCGAGGGTATATTTTTTCGCTCGAACCTATAATTTTTTTTTCGAATATGCATGTTAGGAAAACGAAATCTTATTTTCCATAACATAAATTTTTTTAGCATCTTTATAATAATCCAATGTATATGTATAGGAACAATGAATTTTATCTTCTTACTCCATAACATATAATGTTTTTAAATATTGTATGTCTATGTTTACGGAACGAAATCTTATTCCCATTGACATAGGATCTTTTAAAGATCAAAATTATGCACAGTATGACATGAAAAAAAGGTGATAGGTTTTTGTTCAAAAATAAAACTAAGTGTAATAAAAAAAATTTGAGAGCAACCTTTATAAATTAAACGTTCCTATATATCGAAAAAAAGCTTGGAGTTAACATAAATGAAATCTAAGATCGCTATTTCTAACAAAATAAATATGCAACTATTTAGATAAGTAGAAGTAATGCTGAAAACATGTCTCTATCTAAATAAAAAAAGAAGCATAAGAAAATCTTTAAAACTTAACCCTAGATATCTAAATCTATCGATCTCCAATTAATAAACGAATACTAAGCAAAGAATAACTAAAATTTGCTTATAAATTAACTCGCAACTATATTTTCGGAGAGCGAAAAGAGTTAAAGAATTTGAGATATTCGAATTATTCGTTACATAATTAACAATACATTATTTTTGGAATTTTTTAGAGTTTTTATCATTTTTTTGTATTTTTTTTTGATTTAATATCTTTTTTTTGAATTTTAGAATTTATTCTCTTTTTTTTAGGATTTTTGGTTTGTTCGAAAAGATTTACAAACAACAAAAAGAAGACAAGGTAAAAACTCGAGGGTCCGCGAACATACTCTTATTTAGGTGGTTGGTTCGATGAGTCGAACGCCGCGAACTTGCTAAAAAGCGAGCTTTTACAAATAAGAAGAGTGAGGGAGGAAAGAGAAAGATTATATATTTATAAAAAAATAATTACAAAGTAAAAGAAATTTATTTTTTGTTTGTTTTTGAATTTTTATTTTATGAAATGTTTTTTTGAACTTTTTGTTTTATAATTTTTTTTTTGAATTTTGTGCTTTTATGAATTTTTTTTGAAGTGTTTAGATTATTATAAAAAAACAATGAAACTTTTTTTTGAAGTTTTTCTTTTTCGCATTTTTTTTGTATTTTTTGCTAAGTACAGAATATAAAAAATGCAGAATAAAAAAACACCCCCATACTTAAACTCAACATTGTCCCCAATATTACAATCTAAGTATCCGGAACAAATAATAGACAGAATAAAATATGTACAAAATAAAGGGGAGGGGGGTCGAAACTACCCTTACATGAGTTCGGGGAGGCTCGAGTTGAAACCCTGCATTATTTAAGAAGAAGTAGCAAAAATATAACAGAAAAAATAAAACGAAAAAGATAAACTCGGCCTAAAGTGTGCGGGCGGTAGGGGGCAAATGTGTAAGTGACTCGTAAGCTAACTCTTAGCTGTGAGTAGGACAGATAAGCGATCCCCTAGTGCGCACACGACTGTGACGTGCCAAAGCGACAAAAAAAGTTTTATTTATTTCGAGTGTTTATTATTATTATTATTATTATTATTATTTTGGGTAAAAAAATTTTGTTGTTTTTTTTTATAAAAGAACAAAATATATACGAGAATATTTTTGTGATGTTTTTTTTAAGGTTTTTAGATTTTTTAGATTTTTAGTTTTTAGAGTTTTTAGTGTTTTTTAGTTTTTTATATTTTTATAAGTTTTATAGTTTTTAATTTTTTTAGTTTTTTAGAGTTTTTAGATTTTTAAGGTTTATAGTTTTTCAAGTTTTTAGTGTCTTTTGATTTTTCAGTTAGTTTTTTTGTCCGAAACGACGTCATTTCAATTTTTGTGTTTTTATAGATAATAATAATATAATAATAATTTTTGTTAAGTTTTTTTTTGGTTTTTTTTTAAAAGTAGTTTATTATTATTATTATTAGTAGGTTTTTTTGTTGGCCATTTGTAATTTTTTTATATTTATGTATATAGGTAAAATTAATAGATCTCCAGAATTCAAAATAACGACTCGAAAAATTTCCCCGGCAACGGCGCCAAAAACTTGATGCGTGTTAAAACTCCAAAAATTATTACGAGCACGCGGCGCCCCGGGTGGTTTTATTTAAGGAAAGCGGAGTTGGTTTTTATTTAGAAAACGGGGCGCGCAAATTTATTAATTGGATATACACAGTGAAATCGAGATTTAACGAAAGCAGTCAAGTGCATCTATCATGAGTAGTACAGGATATTCCGGGTGGAATATCGAGGTCATATTGTTCTCGGGGTCGGTTCGATAATTTCTACTCTTCCCTAGAGGGGACTATTATTTTACCGATAATTAACTTGTCGTGTTAATATTTATATATAAAAACAAAAAGGCAGAAAATAAAAGCATAAAAAGGCGGAGCCGATGAAGCGCTTAGCTCGATGACATCGAATAAAATTGAACTAAAATATACTTTTAATAAAAAGAGATCATAAATTTCTAATTAATTAAGGCGGAGACTTGGCCGTGGAGGTTCCACTAAAATGAGCTCACCTATCTCTAGAACTATCGCTCACCTGAACGCTAAGACTATTCGACCGAGCTCTCGTCCGACAAAGGATTCCTCTTAGCGCTCGCATTACGCTAAGAACCCCGCTATTGGGCGGGGAACCCAATCCGGTAGAGTTGGCGCGCCTCCTCTCTCGAGGGTTAGTGCGGAACTCTCTTTACCAAGGTGTGATCGGTGCATATGCACGGCCTCTCGGCTAGCTAGCGTATGCACTACGGAAATAGAGCCCACACATCGATATGTGGTCCTACGCGTCGTAAACCCGAGGCAAACCTTAGGTTAATTTTAATTAACTAGAAAAATAGGATCTCTTGTTATTTAAAGCAATTTTATTTGTCCCAATGTTATTCGATACCGAGGGCTAAGAACGGTTAGCTACTCATCGGAATGGGGACGGCTTGCGGAGAAAGCGATAAATAAAGCAGTAAATAAAAGTGATAAAAGAAAGCAGTAAAAAGAAAGCAGTAAATTGCAAATACTACTCAAATGAGTAGGACTGAAATGAAAGCAAGAAAATTACAAGTCCCAGCTCAAATGAGTGGGCGGGAGAAAATAAAGCGAATCCTACTCAAACGAGTAGGAGAAAATAAATGCATCCACGCACGCACTCTACTGAAATTGAAAACGCACACACACTACAAAAAGTAAATACTCACGCACACAAATCCTACTCAAATGAGTAGGTGAAAAATTAAGACCGGTCATTTAACTCCGAGCGAGTAGGCGAAAATAAATGCTAATACAAATACTACTCAAATTATTACAGACAAATAAAGACCTGCCATTTAACTCAAATGAGTAGGCGGTAAATAAAATCCTGCCATTTAACTCCTAGCGAGTAGGCGGAAATAAGTGCTAAACTCACCCACTCTACTTGAAAGTAAAACACACGCACACAAGTCCTACTCAAATGAGTAGGAGAAAATTAAAGCACGACATTTAACTCTTAACGAGTAGGCAAAAATAAATGCAACACACGCACATACTCTACAGAATTGAAAGAAAGCAATTTAAACTAACTCATATACGCACACACACGTACAAAAAATAGGAAAAACTAAGTTGCTGAAAAATTAAAACAACTACATTTCTACCGCTAGAATGTGGTAGAAATGCATAAAAAATGAAAATAAAATTTAAAGGAGCAAAAAAGTTTGCAAATAAACGCAAAGTGCAAGTGTTCAGAAAATTAAAACGATTACATTTCTACAGCTAGAATGTGGTAGAAATGAATAAAATGAAGTCAAAAAAATAAAAGGAGCAAAAAGTTTTTGGAAAATAAAAGGTAAAATGAAGTGCTTGAAAAAGCAAAACATCTATGTTTTCATTCTTATAACTTTATAGAAACACATAAAAAATGTAAATAAAACTAAAAGAAAACGAAAAGTTTTACGATCCTAAACAGGCTAAGTTAAAGAAAAGTAAAAACCACCTTTTAAAATATTTTTATAAACCTATAGGAATGAAAACAAAGTAAAAATAATAAACTAAACCTAAACAAGTACGGTGCATGAAAATAATTTTGCGATTATAACGGTTAGAAAATTGATAAATTTTTAAGTTAAAATAGTTACGAAAGCTAAAGAAAAACATAAAAAGCACAAAAAGAGAAACTAAAAATTGCTTTAAGGTAGGACGCTTTGGCGGATTTTCATACAACATAGTGAAGAAAAACAAACATTTCTATTAAGTAAAAAAGGGTTACAATGAAGTAAAAAAAACAAATAAATAAAAAGGGGGGAGAGAAAGTTCCCTTACATTGCATAAACAGCCCCCAAGAACAGCCCTATCCTAAGCAAAGTGGTTCAAAAAAGTGGAACATGAGATCAGGCAGAAGCTTTGAATTTATAGAGAAAAAATTTCAAAGTACATGCCCTCTGACACGGGCGTGTCAGGGGGCGTGTCAGCACTATTCTTGACTGATTTCGGCAATTTGACGGCGATTTGACGTTGCGGCTGAAAACGCGGCGGTCACACTCCAGGTCACGGGCATGACGGTGAGCATGTCATTCGACGATTGATGGCGTTGTTGACTTCGGGAGGTCCACGACGGCGGTTTGTCGGGCCAGGTGGAGGAGTCACGCCCCGGGCACGGGCGTGACTGGGGGCTTGTCTGGTTGTCTCGACAATCGTCGAGAGGAAAATGTCGAGAGCGGAAAATGTCGAGCAGCAGGAGGAGTCACGCCCTAGGTCACGGGCGTGACGCTGGGCATGTCACGGGTTGGGTAGACGTTCGTCGAGCGGAAAATCGTCGAGCGCGTTTGACACGGGTTGGGGTCACGGGGCGTGTCATGGAACACGGGCGTCACGTCGGGCGTGTCACACGATTTCTTTATAAATGTGCCAATTCAATGGAATTTGACGGGTCACGTCCTGGTCACGGGCGTGACCAACAGTACACGGGCGTGATTTGGCTTTTTTTTGCAAATTTTGGAATTTTTCTGAAAAATAAAATAAATTAAGTTAGCAAAATATTTACAATATAAGGAGCAATTTATTAAACAAAAACAGGTAAAATGACGAAAATAAATGAAAATGACTAAATTAATGTACATAAAAATGCATATATTTACAATTCATCAGGTGACAGGCTGTAAGACCCCCTCCCCTTTTTTTTCAACACCGGGGTCTTAGGCCCAGAACCGCCGTTTTGTGGTGACTCCTTCACGCCCTGAAGGGTCATCACCACAAAGCGCCGATTCTGCCGTCCAATTCGATCACAGTAAAGTAGCAAAACAAAGAGAATGCAAACTAGCAGTCCACAGAAAATCACATATCATAGTAAATAAACCTCCACGAAGGGAGTGTCCACAGAATAATATATCAGAGTGCTAAAATACGGCCTTATGCCCGGTACATCATGCCCTCACTACAAATCACTCATGCGGAAGCAAATGCTGAAAAATCTACTCAAGGTCGAGACTCACGGTACCGGCTGTATGAACTCCGGAGCTAGACTGCCCCATCTCTAAGCGCACCGGTCTCTGGGGCTGCTCCTCCATGCTGGGCTCCACGATCCCCTAAATGATGTGGTTCGAAAACCGTTAGTCTAAAAGACTAAGCCCTATCATCCCCCGGCCCTTCCCCCATGGCTCCTAGGCACCGAGCGGAGAGGAAGAAATGGGAGGACTTGAAGGTAGAGAATAATCAAAAACAGATGGCAGCGGACCTATACTAGCAATTCTATAATAGATATTGACAATAAGATGAAATATGAAAAGTGACCTTCACTTATGTGAGAACACATTAGCCAAGGGGTCTTTTGCAAGGCTCCCATCGTATAAAAAGTCTCATACCAATTTATATATTGGCGTGTCAGTTATCAAACAGCAATATATATATATATATATATATATATATATATATATATATATATATATATATATATATCAAAATTGACCTTAATTTATAAACTTACCCACACAAGCTTATTGACCAAGGGGTCATTTTACAGGGCCTAAAGTATAAGCGTCTCATTCCACTTATACTTTAGGTGTCAGGGTTAAATGAATCGATTATGCTATAACATGCAAGTGAGTATGATGGATCATGCAAGTGCAACACACACACCCGACTCTGTGCACACAGACCTTTAGTTCCCCCTTTCTGGAGCCGTAACCTCCCAGGATACCTCCGTACTGGCAGACGGAAGCGGTGGGTTGGGCCTCGCCCACCTCTAAACCAGTAAAGCACTACCGGTCAGACCTATCGTATGCCTCAACGCTTGGTGCACGAAGCGGACTCCTGCGTACTCTTGCCGGCTGGCGCACCGGACTTCTGTTGGCGAAGTGCTAACCACACTTGCCGAGTCAGCGTATTGGCGTCGGTACATCGACCCTCCAATACCGAAGACCCACCACCTTAATTTTCTTTCCTTTTATGCACATGCAAATTTAACGTATCCAAAACCGAGCCGAAGCTCCCCGGACTAAAAATGTCCGTCTCAAACAATCGAGCCGAAGCTCCCCGGACCCAAACGTCCGTCTCTTAACCATCCAAGCCGAAGCTTCCAACTATCTTCCAGTGCTATCAGTGTTCGTGAAATGTGCAACCCTAATTACTAAGTTACTCTTTTCAGCTAGTTAATACGATTTACGTTAACCCAGGACTGCCCCCGGTATTCCCTGTGAAGGGCTCTCAAGGGGCACTAGGAACTATGTTGGGATTAAGCCCAACATTCCCTTTCGCAAGGTACTTATTATTATTATTGGTTGATTCCCTTACCCCTTACCTTCTCATATTACGATTGGCTAATTCCTAAGGTGATTTGACTCTACCTCACCTCGGGAAGGACGATTTTTCGCTGAACCCGAGCGCCTCTAAACTCTAGCAAAACCAATTTCTCACCACTCTTCCCATCCTTCTATGGTGAACTCTCCCACCTCTATCAAAAGGACTAACTCCTACACCATGTCCCAACGTGACTTATTGCAATTCCCCCATGCAGATCATCCTAGGCTATATGTCGGTGCAGATAGGAGATAATCGAAATTCTCATCCAAATGACCTACCATATTTACTGGAGACTTATCATGACACGCATAGACTAAATCCAGGAAATTATAATTTTCCTAACTTATCTGTTATTTAATTTTTTTCCTTAAACTTCCAAAGGCTACCAGTTTGAACAGGAACTACCCTAAGCACACATGCAAGATGCCTAACAAAATTATGATAAATATTAGGTTACCTCAATATAGTAAATCCATAGTATCACAATTTTTCCATCATCAAAAGGGCACTAAAATTATTTTTGCAATATTTACTATCTTCCGATGTTTATGAACCAAGTATAGGAAATATCCATCCAAAAATTATAAAATAATTATACTATACGGATAAAACCTTAAAATTAGCATTGACCAAGTTTCATAATTTTCCAGCAAGAAGTATTCTCTGAATAAATTAATTATCAAAATCTCAATATTATGGACTTGTAAAGGAAGTACTGTAAACAACCCTCTAAAAATTATGAATAAATTCCTAGAAATATATTTTGGCCTTAGTTCAACAATACCTAAGACTCATGATTTTTCAACAGTTATATCACCTATAAATAATTTTATACCACAAAAGCCCCTTTTTGAAATTAGTGAAGGAAGTACAAAATATATTCAATTAAAAATTGTAACAAAATTCAGGGATATGCACTTAGGACTAGATTATCTTCTGACCAGGTCTCATGAGAATCAAATGACCAGAATAATCAAATTAATTAAAACACTATTTTGGGCCTTTTGGTAATTAACAAATAAAGTGCCAGAAATATAATCCATAAAATTCTAATAAAATTACTAGGGGATCTAGATGGTCTAAAACTTACTGTACCCAAGTATCATAAGCTTTGGATAAGGTTTAGTGGCTGAATTTACAATATGGTGCTTCTACCCTAAAACTAGGGTTAGGGTTTTGAGGTGCCTACCTTCCTCCAAATCCTATAAGATTCATTTCAGAGAACTTAGGTTACACTACCTTCAATTCTACTGAGTTTTCAAGGCCATGTAAAGGCATTAGCCCCCATTTCCTTCACAACCCCCAAATGTCCTTCCTTAGGGTTTGAGGTTGAACCCTAGGGTAAATCAAGCCTAAAACATCCCATTTTCTTTTAGAGGGTGACATTGGGCATACTAAGTCAGTGTCCAAAACCTCAGCCTCTGTTGAGGGGAGGTGGCCACCCTAAGCCCATGGTGCACTTTTAGTCAAAAATACCTCCTTAAGGCCAAACTAGGGTTTGGTGATTCCCTAACCAAAACCTATCCAAATGAGTTGAACGTTTGTACAGAGCTAGATATTGATGCCATGGACCACTCACCAAAATTTGGGAGGGTTTGGAGGTCATTAGACAACTTAATTAAAATACCCTAGCATTATTAAATAAAAGTAAAAACTTTAGGCAAAGTGTCTCTAAAAATTCTGAATTTTGGGCATGCCCTAGGTATAGCTAGGGTGGACTCCCTGCCAAAATTTCAATTAATTTGGAGCAAGGATGAAGTGTGGGCACTCAGTTTAATGTCTGCCTAGCCCTAGGTATAGGTCCCATCAAAATGGGTGCCCTGGTCAAACCAGGCACCCAAATGGGTTCAAATAAATTTTAACACGAAATAGACACCCAGGGCTACAAGTTTCATGTTGGTGACTGTTTCATTAAAGGAGCCTAGGTATTTTTAAAAATTAAGAACATTAAATATCAAAACTGTGACAGGAATTTAATAAATCAGAACACTATTAACTATAATTTATAATCATATGCACGAATCTTGAAGCACCTCTGGACGGGATCCATTCATCTTCCTCCTTGATCCGACGACCAGGATTCATCCCGCCTGGAGCCACTTCCAAGCGCTGCCGCCGGCGATCCAGCCCCTTCCCCGGCCGGCCACCGCCACCACCACCTCCATTGAGGTGGTGGCTGTCTCCAGGCGGCGACACCGCCGCCGGAGAGGCGTTTTCCGGCAGTTCTACTAGGTTGTTTTTCGGCCAAAATCCATGGAATCCAGAAATTGGATCTGGCTCAATTGAGCCTGAACCTTGCACCTAATGATTTCTACGATCTACTCATGAGTTAAGGAGAGGAGGAGGACCTTCCTGGCGGCCTGAATGCGAGTCAATCTTTGGGTTGCCATGGTAGTGGTGCCGTCGGCCGGATTTCTGTAACAGTGCAGTCAAGTTGCTCGAATTCCTCAGGTAAATGGTGGGAAGGGTTCTTCTCATGTCACTGATGGTGTTTAAATCATCAGTTGGGGGAGGGGAGAGGCCAAACATCAATGGCCATTAATGCCCTTTGAAAGCTTGGCTCGGGTTGTTGTGTGTGTGTGTGGGGGGGGGGGGGGGGGGGGCTGAATTTACCCCTTGGTGGCCGGGAAATGGCTGGAATCAACTCTTCTTCCTTGGAGGAGTTGATTGCAGCCATAAAGAGTGGCTGTTGGCCTCCTTTGGCCGGCTCCCACCCTTCCCTTCCTCTCCCCCAACTTTCTCTCTCCACCATTATCATGAAAGGAAGCTCCCATTCTCTCTCCTAGTCACCCATATTGACTGGTCAACTCCATAGTATATGTGCAACTCACTTAATCATGATAATTATGAAAAGTGAGGTTAGCCTAAGGGAAAAATGACTTGAGCGTGGGTTAGCCCATTTGGGCTAGGTTTGACTTGGCTTAGACTAGGGTTGACTTAGGTCAATTTGATCGTTTGGGTTGACCCCATTGGGTCCTTGGTGACCCATTGGCCTCCCCTAAGGTCCATGTAGGGTTGGGTAGGGTTAACTTGGCACCTTGGAGGTCACTTGACCCTTAGTTAGGGCACTTTGACCAATTTAGGGGTTAGAGTTGACTTGGGTCAACATGACCATTTGGGTTGACCCCAAGGGGTCCTTGGTGACCCCATGACTTCCCTTGAGGTCTAGGAAGGGTTATGTAGGTTTACCTTGCACTGTGTAGGTCACTTACCCTTAGTAAGGGTACTTTGACCAGATGAGGGACCTAAGTTGACTTGGGTCAACTTGGTCTCTTTGATTGACCCCAATGGGTCCTTATGGCTCTAATGGGTCTCCCAAAATGTTTGGGGGTGTTGTGGTAGGGTCTTGGGGTCATGGTGAAGTCCTAGGGTCAAACCCTAGGTTTGTTGATGAGGTTGTGCCATAGGCAGACCATGGTGATCCTCACCTTGGCCTCCTATCTCTTGGCTCATTTCTGGCTTCCTAGGGTTTGTCATGACCTAGTCATGGCCAAAACCACTCTTAGGGGTCTAGTTGGAAATGAGATGTTACAAATCCAAATAAACAAAACAAAGATTTCGTCCCCGAAATCAAGGTTAAGCCTACGAGAATTTCTACCGAAGACAAGAAACTTGTAACATCCCATCACGACGCCATGTTTGCTAAATTAGGTTTTGAGGGAAACCTAAGTCTATACCCAATTCGCCTAATTGGTGAGCCAAGATCTCAATAAACAAAAGATAAGCCCGCAATAAACATAAGACAGGCCCCCAATAAACAAAAGATAAGCCTCTACCTGCCTAGAGCAGCCCTACTAGTTTAAAGCAGGAAAATAAATTAAACATCTTGAGGGGTTGTGAGGTATACTTGACTGAACAGCTCTGGGTATCTTTGTCGCATCAGGTCCTGCGGTTCCCAGGTATGCTCCTCTTGACCGTGGTTCCTCCACAGGACTTTGACTAACGGAACCTTCTTGCGACGCAAGATCCGTACTCGGTCGTCGATCCGAACCGGATCCAAGTGAACTGACCGGTCTGAAGCTACCGGCCCTTCGGTGGTCAAAATCTGCTGCTCCGGGCGTGCAGAGCCCTCCTCAGCGAAGAAATGTGGAAGACGTCGTGCAGAGCTGCCAGCTCTGGTGGCAACTCCAGCCTGTAGGCTAGGGGTCCGATCCGCTCCAGGATCCTGTAAGGGCCCATATACCTCGGGCTGAGCTTCTTCCTCCGACCACGCACCCGTGAAACTCCATGCATGGGCCGGATCTTCAAAAACACTCGGTCCCCCACCTGAAACTCCACCTGACGATGTCGGGCGTCATAGTACTTAGCCTGTCTTCTCTGCGCCTCTAACATCCTGTCTCTGATCAGACTCACCTGAGCCTCGGTGTCTTCAACAAAATCTGATCCCAACACCTTCGGATCCTCGTCCTGAATCCAGGAAAGCGGGGTCCGACATTTCCTTCCATACAAGGCTTCGTAAGGCGTCATCCTGATGCTGGACTGGTAGCTGTTGTTATAGGAGAACTCAACCAGGGGTAAGAGCTTCTCCCACGGTTCCCCGCGGTCCAAAATGCATAGCCTCAAAAGATCTTCCAGCATCCGGTTGGTGCGTTCTGTCTGCCCGTCCGTCTGAGGATGGAATGCGGTGCTGAAGGTCAATCGCGTGCCTAAGTAAGCTTGCACGGATCTCCACTCCCTGGAAGTGAACCGGCCATCCCAATCCTACACGATCGTCTTAGGCACCCCGTGATATCGAACAAACTGCTCCACAAACCTCCACACTAATACTCCCACCGAGTGGTCCTTCCTGATCGGAATGAACTTGGCCACCTTTGTCAACCGATCGACGATGACCCAAATCGAGTTATTTACCGTCCGTGATAGGGGAAGTCCGTGAATAAAGTCCATCGCGATGTCTTCAAACTTCCACTCTGGTACCGGGAGTGGTTGAAACAAATCCGCAGGGGTTTTGCACTCCGCCTTCACTAGCTGGCACGCTTCGCAGTGGGTCACGAACTGAGTGATATCCTTCTTCATGCCAGACCAGTACATAGTCTTCTTCAAATCCGCAGTCATCTTCGTGATCCTCGGGTGCACCGAGTATCTGCTGTGGTGGGCCTCCGCCATAATATCTTCCCGGACTGGGCCTCCTTCCAGTATATAAGTCCGACCTCTAAAGCATACCACGCCATCCCTCATCGTGTAATCTCCTGCTGCACCATTCTCCAAGGCCCAGAATATCAGCTCCAATTTGACATCTCGCCTCTGTCCCTCTCTGACTCGGTCCTGAATATCGTCTGTAGCACTCACCGCAGCTAAATACTTCATGTAAAGCTCGGGGTCCTCGGATGACACCAGTGTGATGTGCATATCCTCCAATCTCCTCACCAGCTCCATAGACATAACCTGGGGCCCGGCTTCGGAAGTGGCAGCTCTCCGACTCAACGCATCAGCCACCACGTTTGCCTTCCCTGGATGGTAGTGCATCTCATACTGATAATCTGCTAAGAACTCCACCCAGCGCCTCTGCTTGATGTTCAGTGCCTTCTGCGTGTCCACGTATTTCAGGTTCTTGTGGTCAGAGTAGATGTCGCAGTGGACTCCATAAAGATAGTGGCGCCAGACCTTCAAAGCAAATACGACCGCCCCCATCTCAAGGTCGTGCACCGGATAGTTCTGTTCGTGCTTCTTCAACTGGCGAGATGCATAAGCAATCACATGACCCTTCTGCATCAGTACAACTCCCATACCCTGGTAGGAAGCATCAGTGTAGACCTGAAATCCTTCTCTCCCCGAGGGGAGAGCAAGTATGGGAGCCGAGGTGAGTCGATCCTTCAGCTCCTGGAAAGCTTCCTGGCACTGCGGGGTCCACACGAAAGGTACCTCCTTCTTCGTCAAAGATGTGAGTGGGAGGGCAATTCGAGAGAATCCCTCCACGAACTTCCGGTAATAACCGACAAGTCCTAGGAAACTTCATACGTCGGTGGCTGCCTTCAACTGCGGCCAATCCCGAACTACCCGAATCTTTGCCGGATCCACTGCCAACCCGGCTCCACTGATAATATGGCCTAAGAAGCCCACCTCCTTCAACCAGAACTGACATTTTCTAAACTTTGCATATAAATGATTTCTCCCACAGTCTCTGTAGGGTCAGTGCTAGATGGAGAGTGTGCTCCTCCTCCGTCCTCGAGTAGATGAGGATGTCATCGATAAACATAATGACAAACACATCTAGATACTCCTTGAAAACCTAGTTCATGAGGGTCATGAACGCAGATGATGCATTGGTGAGCCCGAAGGGCATCACCGTAAACTCAAATAATCCATATCTGCTACTAAAAGCAGTCTTCTGAATATCCTCCTCCCGAATCCGAAGCTGGTAGTAGCCCGACCTCAAATCTAATTTCGAAAAAAACTACGCTCCCTGCAGCTGGTCGAACAGCTCGTCTATCCTTGGCAATGGATAGGTGTTCCGGACCGTCAGCTGATTTAGTGCTCGGTAGTCGATGCACAATCTGAGTGTCCCGTCTTTCTTTTTGACGAATAATACCGGAGCTCCCCATGGTGAAGAGCTTGGCCGGACAAATTCGGCTTCCACTAGCTCCTGAAGCTGGCTCTGAAACTCTATCAATTCCCTTGGGGCCATCCGGTAAGGGGCCTTAGATGCCGGCTTGGCCCCAGGCACAAGCTGTATCTGAAAGTCCTGCTCCCTGTGCGGGGGTAATCCGGGTAATTTTTCTGGAAAGACGTCCGCAAAATCCCGCACCACCGGGATATTCGATATAGAATCCGTGGCCTCCGCCATTTCAAATAGCACCTAGTAGACCTCCTCCCCCTGTAAATAGGCCTTAACGGCCTGTACTGAAGATAAGGGTATACGAGAGGCAGGTCTTATACCTTTGATGATGATGACAGAGTCCCCGTGCCTCACGGTGATCCTCTTTTCTTGACAATCAATCTGGGCATGGTTCCAGTGTAACCAAGTCATGCCCAGGATCAGCTCGAAGACTGGCATCCTCAGGATCGTAGCCGATACTTCGAATGACTTTCCTCCAATTTCCGCCTCCATGCTGCAGTGGGCAGAGGTGAGTATCTTTGATCCGTCGGGTAGACGCACCCTCTTCATCCGGCCTGTGAACCGCTCCACTCCTTCCAGCCCTTCCAGAAATGCCTCCGACACAAACGAGTGTGAGGCACCCGTGTCGAACAGAGTATAGGCGGGCTTGTCACTGATGAAGACTATACCTGGGACGGTTAAATGTCTTAGTATTTTATAACAAGTTTTCTTTCCTATTTATTCTACTTAGGGCAGTTCTACTTGTTGGGCAATTGAGAAAGGGAATTCAATTTAAACAATTTAAACATCTTGGCGTACCTGCTATGACCTGCTCTGGGTTCCGAGGCTGTGCCAGGTCCAAAGCATACACCTGCTCCCTTTCTTGTCTTTGATCCCCTCCCTGGTAACCACGTCCTCGGCCGCGTCCTCGGCCTCCGAAATGCTGAGCAAGTGGGCCACCCTGTGGTGCTGGAGGTGGTGCCACCCTCATGGGGCAGTTTCTCCGGAGGTGTCCAACCTGATGACAATGGAAGCACTCTGGTGGGGGATACTCCATACCCCCGGGTCTCGGCATCTCCTGAATCCGAAGAGGTTGAGGGGCCAATATCACCTGCTCCCTCGGCTCCTGCCTCACCTCCTAACGAGGCTGGTCCTCTGTCCTTCTCCCATCTGGTATAGCACCTCGCCGCTGATCATTTCTGGCTCTCCGGCCCTGATCCTCCGCTTGCCGCTTCCGGCCCCGAGTGGTGTGCCAATCAGCCTCAATCCTCTTTGCCATCTCCAAAATCCGGGAGATAGGCCCGTCGGATACAAACAACAAGGCCTCCCTCAACTCCTCTTTCAGACCCTTATAGAACCTCTTGATGTATCCTGCTTCGTCCAGCTGGTAAAAACTTGCATATCGAGCCAAATGGTCGAACTCTCGATGGTACTCCACCACCGTCCTGGTGCCCTGCTTCAGCTGTAAGAACCGCTCCTCCAACTCATCCCTGGACGACTGCAGAACAAATGCTCCAGCAGCGTGGCCCTGAATTCCTCCCAGGTAATTTCCGCAACCTCCCTATCGGCAAACGTCGTGTCCAACAGCGTCTTCCACCACCTCTTGGCATGGGACTCCAAGCAAGATGCCACCAAAGCCACCCTCTCCTCCCAGGGGCACCGTATCCCGGTCAACATCTCGTACATAATATCAAGCCACTCCTCTGTCCGCACTGCCGACTCTGTCCCCAAGTAGGATGGGGGAGAGATTCCTCGGAAGGTGCTCATCCAGTTGGCCCCCGGGTTTGGTTGCGGGGTCGGAGCCTGTTGAGTCCGGAAGGACTCAAGGATAGCTGTAAGAGTTTGCCCCATGTCTGACTGAAGGAAAGGTGTGGGGACTTGGGGAGGTGGTGCAATGTCCGGAGTCTGCTGAGCTCCGCCTTGAGGGGTGGGCTGAGCTGGGGGGTTGCAAAACGAACTATATTAGTAGGTAATCGACTCAATACCTAATAAGAAGTGGACAATTTACATGTGATCCCTCATATGGGCACACCACTGCTTCCGCTGCTTAGTTTGTCCCCAAACTAAACGCGCGCGGGGGTGACCTAGGGTTATGGACTGCTACTTTTCGATCGAGGTCTGCTCTGATACCACTTGTAAGACCCCCCCCCCTTTTTTTCAACACCGGGGTCTTAGGCCCAGAACTGCCGTTTTGCGGTGACTCCTTCACGCCCTGAAGGGTCATCACCACAAAGCGCCGATTCTGCCGGCCAATTCGATCACAGTAAAGTAGCAAAACAAAGAGAATGCAAACTAGCAGTTCACAGAAAATCACATATCATAGTAAATAAACCTCCACAAAGGGAGTGTCCACAGAATAATATATCGGAGTACTAAAATACGGGCTTATGCCCGGTACATCATGTCCTCACTACAAATCACTCATGCGGAAGCAAATGCTGAAAAATCTACTCAAGGTCGAGACTCACGGTCCCGACTGTATGAACTCCGGAGCTAGACTGCCCCATCTCTAAGCGCACCGGTCTCTGGGGCTGCTCCTCCATGCTGGGCTCCACGATCCCTTAAATGATGTGGTTCGAAAACCGTTAGTCTAAAAGACTAAGCCCTATCATCCCCCGCCCCTTCCCCCGTGACTCCTATGCACCAAGCGGAGAGAAAGAAAGGGGAGGACTTGAAGGTGGAGAATAATCAAAAACAGATGGCAACGAACCTATACTAGTAATTCTATAATAGATATTGACAATAAGATGAAATATGAAAAGTGACCTTCACTTATGTGAGAACACATAAGCCAAGGGGTCTTCTGCAAGTCTTCCATCGTATAAAAAGTCTCATACCAATTTATACGTTGGGGTGTCGGTTATCAAACAGCAATATATATATATATATATATATATATATCAAAATTGACTTTAATTTGTAAACTTGCCCACACAAGCTTATAAACCAAGGGGTCATTTTGCAGGGCCTAAAGTATAAGCGTCTCATTCCACTTATACTTTAGGTGTCAGGGTTAAATGAATCGATTATGCTATGACATGCAAGTGGGTATGATGGATCATGCAAGTGCAACACACACACCCGACTCTGTGCACACAGACCTTTAGTTCCCCCTTTCTGGAGCCGTAACCTCCTAGGATACCTCCATAGTGGCAGACGGAAGCGGTGGGTTGGGCCTCGCCCACCTCTAAACCAGTAAAGCACTACCGGTCAGACCTATCGTACGCCTCAATGCTTGGTGCACGAAGCGGATTCCTGCGTACTCTTGCCTGTTGGCGCACCAGACTTCTGTTGGCGAAGTGCTAACCACACTTGCCGAGTCAGCGTATTGGCGTCGGTGCATCGACCCTCCAATACCGAAGACCCACCACCTTAATTTTCTTTCCTTTTATGCACATGCAAATTTAACGTATCCAAAACCGAGCCGAAGCTCCCCGGACTAAAAATGTCCGTCTCAAATAATCGAGCCGAAGCTCCCCGGACCCAAACGTCTGTCTCTAAACCATCCAAGCCGAAGCTTCCAACTATCTTCCAGTGCTATCAGTGTTCGTGAAATGTGCAACCCTAATTACTAAGTTTCTCTTTTCAGCTTGTTAATACGGTTTACGTTAACCCAGGACTGCCCCCGGTATTCCCTGTGAAGGGCTCTCAAGGGGCACTAGGAACTATATTGGGATTACGCGCAGCGTTCCCATTCGCAAGGTACTTATTATTATTGGTTGATTCCCTTACCCCTTACCCTCTCATATTACGATTGGCTAATTCCTAGGGTGATTTGACTCTACCTCACCTCGGGAAGGACAATTTTTCGTCGAACCAGAGCGCCTCTAAACTCTAGCCAAACCAATTTCTCACCACTCTTCCCATCCTTCTATGGTGAACTCTCCCACCTCTATCAAAAGGACTAACTCCTGCACCATGTCCCAACGTGACTTATTGCAATTCCCCCATGCAGATCATCCTAGGCTATATGTCGGTCCGGATAGGAGATAATCCAAATTCTCATCCAAATGGCCTACCTTATTTACTGGAGACTTATCATGACACGCATAGACTAAATCCAGGAAATTATAATTTTCCTAACTTATCTGTTATTTAATTATTTTCCTTAAACCTTCCGAAGGCTACCAGTTTGAACAGGAACTACCCTAAGCACACATGCAAGATGCCTAACAAAATTATGATAAATATTAGGTTACCTCAATATAGTAAATCCATAGCATCACAATTTTTCCATCATCAAAAGGGCACTAAAATTATTTTTGCAATATTTACTCTCTTCCGCTGTTTATGAACCAAGTATAGGAAATATCCATTCAAAAATTATAAAATAATTATACTATGCAGATAAAACCTTAAAAGTAGAATTGACCAAGTTTCATAATTTTCCAGCAAGAATTATTCTCTGAATAAATTAATTATCAAAATTTCAATATTATGGACTTGTAAAGGAAGTACTGTAAACAACCCTCTAAAAATTATGAATAAATTCCTACAAATATATTTTGGCCTTAGTTCAATAGTACATAAGTCTCATGATTTTTTAACAGTTATATCACCTATAAATAATTTTATACCACAAAAGCCCCTTTTTGAAATTAGTGAAGTACCAAATATATTCAATTAAAAATTGTAACAAAATTCAAGGATATTCACTTAGGCCTAGATTATCTTCTGACCAGGTCTCATCAGAATCAAATGACCAGAATAATCAAATTAATTAAAACATCATTTTGGGCCTTTTGGTAATTAACAAATAAAGTGCCAGAAATATAATCCATAAAATTCTAATAACATTACTAGGGGATCTAGATGGTCTAAAACTTACTCTACCCAAGTTTCAAAAGCTTTGGATAAGGTTTAGTGGCTGAATTTACAATATGGTGCTTCTATCCTAAAACTAGGGTTAGGGTTTTGAGGTGTCTACCTTCCTCCAAATCCTATAAGATTCCTTCCAGAGAACTTAGGTTACACTACCTTCAATTCTAATGAGTTTTCAAGGCCATGCAAAGGCATTAACCCCCATTTCATTCACAACCCCCAAATGTCCTTCCTTAGGGTTTGAGGTTGAACCCTTGGGTAAATCAAGCCTAAAACATCCCATTTTGTTTTAGAGGGTTACATTGGACATACAAAGTCAGTGTCCAAAACCTCAGCCTCTGTTGAGGGGAGGTGACCACCCTAAGCCCATGGTGCACTTTTAGTCAAAAATACCTCCTTAAGGCCAAACTAGGGTTTGGTGATTCCCTAACCAAAACCTATCCAAATGAGTTGAAAGTTTGTACAGAGCTAGGTCTTGATGCCAGGGACCACTCACCAAAATTTGGGAGGGTTTGGAGGTCATTAGACAACTTCATTAAAATACCCTAGCATTATTAAAAAAAAGTAAAAACATTAGGCAACGTGTCTCTAAAAACTCTGAATTTTGGGAAGGCCCTAGGTATAGCTAGGGTGGACTCCTTGCCAAAATTTCAATTAATTTGGACCAAGGATGAAGTGTGGGCACTCAGTTTAATGTCTGCCTAGCCCTAGGTATAGGTCCCACCAAAATGGGTGCCCTGGTCAAACCTGACACCCAAATGAGTTCAAATAAATTTTAAAACAAAATAGACACTCAGGGCTACAAGTTTCATGTTGGTGACTTTTTTCAGTAAAGGAGCCTAGGTATTTTTAACAATTAAGAACATTAAATATCAAAACTTTGACAGGAATTTAATAAATCAGAACACTATTAAATATAGTTTATAATCATATTAGCACGAATCTTGAAGCACCTCTGGACGGGATCCATTCATCTTCCTCCTTGAGCCGACGGCCAGGATTCATCCTGCCTGGAGCCACTTACAAGGGCTGCCGCCGGCAATCCAGCCCCTTCCCCGGCCGGCCACCGCCACAACCACCTCCGTTGAGGTGGTGGCTGTCACCAGGCGGCGACACCGCCGTCGGAGAGGCGTTTTCCGGCGGTTCTACTAGGTTGTTTTTCGGCCGAAATCCATGGAATCCAGAAATTGGATCGGGCTCAATTGAGCCCGAACCTTGCACCTAATGATTTCTATGATCTACTCATGAGTTAAGGAGAGGAGGACCTTCCTGGCGGCCTGAATGGAGTCGATCTTCGGGTTGCCATGGTAGTGGTGCCGCCGGCCGGATTTCTACAACAGTGTAGTCAAGTTGCTCGAATTCCTCAGGTAAATGGTGGGAAGGGTTCCTCTCATGTCACTGATGGTGTTTAAATCATCAGTTTAAATCATCAGTTGGGGGAGGGGAGAGGCCAAACATCAATGGCCATTAATGCCCTTTGAAAGCTTGGCTCGGGTTGAGTGGGGGGGCTGAATTTACCCCTTGGTGGTCGGGAAACGGCTGGAATCAACTCCACTTCCCTAGAGGAGTTGATTGCAGCCATAAAGAGTGGCTGTTGGCCTCCTTTGGCCGGCTCCCACCCTTCCCTTCCTCTCCCCCAACTTTCTCTCTCCACCATTATCATGAAAGGAAGCTCCCTTTCTCTCTCCTAGTCACCCATATTGACTGGTCAACTCCATAGTATATGTGCAGCCCACTTAATCATGATAATTATGAAAAGTGAGGTTAGCCTAAGGGAAAAATGGCTTTAGCTTGGGTTAGCCCATTTGGGCTAGGTTTGACTTGACTTTGACTAGGGTTGACTTAGGTCAATTTGATCGTTTGGGTTGACCCCATTGGGTCCTTGGTGACCCATTGGCCTCCTCTAAGGTCCATGTAGGGTTGGGTAGGGCTAACGTGGCACCTTGGAGGTCACTTGACCCTTAGTTAGGGCACTTTGACCAATTTAGGGGTTAGAGTTGACTTGGGTCAACATGACCATTTGGGTTGACCCCAAGGGGTCCTTGGTGACCCAATGGCTTCCCTTGAGGTCTAGGAAGGGTTATGTAGGTTTACCTTGCACTTTGGAGGTCACCTACCCTTAGTAATGGTACTTTGACCAGATGAGGGGCCTAAGTTGACTTGGGTCAACTTGGTCTCTTTGTTTGACCCCAATGGGTCCTTATGGTTCTAATGGGTCTCCCAAAATGTTTGACGGTGTTGTGGTAGGGTCTTGGGGTCATGGTGAAGTCCTAGGGTCAAACCCTAGGTTTGGTGATGAGGTTGTGCCATAGGCAGACCATGGTGATACTCACCTTGGCCTCCTATCTCTTGGCCCATTTCTGGCTTCCTAGGGTTTGTCATGACCTAGTCATGGACAAAAACACTCTTAGGGGTCTAGTTGGAAATGAGATGTTACACAGGCCACCGCTCGCAGAGCCAAGTTTTTTGCATGTTGCAGAAGGGAATGTTGCGCTTTCAATGCTCTTGAGTCTTCGACTATTACCTGAAGACTGGAGAGGTGTGCTCTGCCTTGGTCTCTATGGCTTGTCTCGTGTTACATGCAGAGGATTCTGGAGTGCTGGTCTTGTTGGTGGTTGGAATGATTGTACTTGAGTGCGCAGAGTGTTTGTTGTTGAGTACGTGGGGGCGTGCTTGGAGTGGTCTTGAGAAGTGCATAGAGGCGCACTTGGAGTGGTCTGAAGAGCGAAGCACACAGAGACGTGCTTCGAGCAGTCTTGAGAGCGGAGCACATAGAGGCGCCCTTAGAGCAGTCTTGAGAGAAGAGTGCAAGGAGGCGTACTTGGAGATGTCTTGAGAGTAGAGCGCATGAGGGCGCACTTGGAGCAGTCTTCAAAGCGAAGAGCATGGTGATGCACATAAAGCAGTCTTTAGTGCGGAGCGCACGGAGGCGTGCTTGGAGTGATCTTGAGAGCGAAGCCCACAGAGGAGCGCTTGGAGCTGTCTTGAGAGCGGAGCACACGAATGCGTGCTTAGAGTGGTCTTAAGAGCAGAGCGCACGAAGACGTGCTTGGAGTGGTCTTGAGAGTGGAGCGCAAGAAGCCATTTTTGGAGCGGAACGCTTGCTTGAAGGAGGATGAATGCCTTCAAAGGATCTTCAAGGAGCTCGAAGATTTTGGAAGGAGGCGATGGATCTTCGACTGCTGCTGGAAGCATCTTCGACTTCTGCTTGAAGGCTGGACCTGTGCTCTACATGTTTTGGTCTTTGTGGCTTGTTTACTGCTATGTGCAGCGAAGTCTTGAGTGCTGGTCTTGGTTTTGGTTGGAGCAATTATTTTTGAATGCATGACGTGTTGTTGTTGAGTATGCGGTGGCGTGCTTAGAGCAGTCTTAAGAGTACAGCGCACGGAGGCACACTTGGAGTGGTCTGGAGAGTGGTGCGCTTGGAGGTGCGCTTGGAAGGTGTGGAGAGCGGAGCACACAAAGATGCGCTTGGAGAGCTCTGGAGAGAGGAGAACACAAAGATGCGCTTGGAGAGGTGTGGAGAGCGGAGCACATAGAGTCGCGCTTGGAGCGGTCTTGAGAGTGGAGCGCACAGTGGCGCCCTTAGAGCGGTCTTGAGAGCGGAGAGCACGGAGACGCACTTAGTGAGGTCTTAAGAGCCGAGCTCACAAAAGCGCATTTGGAGCGGTCTTCAAAATGGAGTGCACAGAGGCGCGCTTGGAGAGGTCTTGAGAGCGGAGCGCGGGGAGGCTGTCTTAGAGCGGTCTTAAGAGCGAAGAACACAGAGGCACACTTGGAGCGGTCTTGAGAGTGAAGCGCACAGAGGCACGCTTGGAGCGGTCTTGAGAGCGGAGCGCACGGAGGCGTGCTTGGAGCGGTCTTGAGAGCGGAACGTACAGAGGCGTGCTTGAAGCAGTCTTGAGAGCGAAGTGCATAGAGGCGCGCTTGGAGTGGAATGCTTGCTTGAAGGAGGATGAACGCCTTCGAAGGATCTTCAGGGCGCTCGAAGATCTTCTAAGGAGCCAAAGGAGATCTTCGAATGAGTCCTCGCGGATTTCCCTTGCACGTAGGAGGAAAGGAGGGAGGAGAGAAAATATTAAGAAGTGCGTAGGAAAAAATCCGGGGAGAAGGAGATGAAATGGAAGAAGGATCATGTTGTCCTATTTATAGGTTTCGAGGATGCCATTTTCATAAATAAGTGGTGGTTACAGTGATTACGCGATTACCCGCACACCGTAACCAATTTATGTGTTATTTGCACACCTGTTTGTATAATTCTACAGTGATATGCGTGCACACCTTTGACGGATATGGTTATGCGCACACCATAACCATATTATTTACTATATGTAGACCGTCATGTGTATTTTTGTCATGCTCACACAAATGATAGAGGATTCTACTTTTTGCATCCCGTGATGAGAGATTTTACTATTTGCATCTCATGACGGAGATTTTACTACTCGCATCTCAATGATGGAAGATTTTACTATTTACACCACTATCTTGGAGGATTCTACTATTTGCACCACATAATGAGGAGTTCTACAATTTGCACCTCATGATGGTGAATTTTACTATTTGCACCCATGATGAAGAATTATACTATTTACACCCCACATGTTGGAGGATTTCACTATTTGCACCCCATGACTAGCAATTTTACTATTTACATCCCATGATTGGGGATTTAACTATTTACACCCCCATGTTGGAGTATTTTACTATTTTCACCCCCATGTTGGAGGATTTTACTATTTTCATCCCATGATGAGGGATTTTACTATTTGCACCCCATGTTGAAGGATGTTTTATTTGCACCCCACGATGAGGAATTTAATTATTTGTACCCCCATATTGGAGGATTATATTATTTGCACCCCCATGTTGGAGGATATTAATATTTGCATGCCATAATGGGGAATTATACTATTTGTCCCCAGGATAGAGGATTTTACTATTTACACCCCATGATGAGGAATTTTACTATTTGCATCTCATGATGAGGGATTTACTATTTGCAACCATAGGTTAATGGATTTTACAATTTGCACCCCCATGATGAGGAATTTTATTATTTGCTATTTGCACCCTCATGTTGGAGGATTTTACTTTTTGCACCCTATATTGGAGGATTTTACTATTTGCACCCCTATGTTGGGGGATGCGCTTAACATTGTTTGAACAGTATTTTATGCGACCGCATTATTTGTTCCAAGTCCCCAGAGTCCAGATCCAAAGCGAGAGGCGGATGGAGACTATTTGGCTAAGATGCAAATGATCTATGGTGACCCTATTGGAGGGAAACGACATGACGAAGGTGTAAAAAGTGGTGCGTGGAGGCGTAAGGGAAAAGTGTTATTGCGCTAGGCGCACGGGATGCGCATGCGGGTCTTGTACATGCAAGGCACGCTCGTATTCAGACACGTGCGGGGGCACTCGTGCGTTGGGCGCGTGCAGGGGTGCACCCGCGGGATGCTCTCGCACGTCAAGCGCGCAAGTGGCGTAGCCGCGTATCACTACTAGAAAAATGAGTATTATCTATACATTTTTTAGCCGGGGTTCAAAAATCATGGCTAATACAGTAGTATTAGCCATGATCGCAAAACTGTGGCTAATATTTAGGTTTTAGCCACAACTATAAAAAAGCATGGCTAATACTTTTGTATTAGCCATGAAAAACAAAAAAGTGTGGCTAATATTTAATATTATATTTAATTAGCCCTTTTATCTCTTACTCGGACACCATTTTTACCTCCCCCCTTCAGCAGAAAAGCTACCGCGTCCGTCTTCTCCAGACGTGCCTAGGTCTCCTTCCCCACGTCTGTTTTTGGCTATCACTTCCCCTCTTACTCCGATCCCGGCGGTGGAGCCAATGGCCGGAGGACAGCCATCGAGCCCGCACGACTTCCACATAGACAACCCTAGCCGACAATCATCAACCACGTATCTCCACCGCCATCTATGTCGTCAATATTTACTCCGAGGTACGTGGCTCTCCCATGTTATTTCCCCCTTCATTTCTTATCCTATCTGCGCGATTTGTAAGCAATTTGAGCCGACCCTTCCGTCTTTCTCGTGAAGATCTAAAATCGGAGTTTGTTTTAGTCACCGTTGCTCGTGAGCATGTGTTCGCACCTTTATTCGATCACTTGACGAGTTTTTTAAGTATCTTTTATTATGTTTATGGTTTGTTTTAGATGTGATCACCCTTTTCTCCTCTGATTTTCCTCTTAATGTTTAAAGATGATCCACGTATCGTTCTTCTTAGGTTTTCATGAATTTACTTGGTATTTTTTTATTAGAATAGACGCTGGATTAGAAACCTGGTTAGTTTTAGTTCGTAAATCCGATTTCCAGTTTGTTTTAGAGATTGAAGCATCAAATAGAAATGAATCGATGTTGTCAATCCCAATTGATTTGAGAATTAGCCGATTGGATGGGCTAAATTCAGGCCATCGTACCCCATAATGATGGCAATGTGCAATCCACAATTGTTTTGTTGGGGATAGAAATGTATTTATTTTGTTCGGAGATGGTTTTTTTTGCTTTTGGTTTTTCTCCAACATGTGGGAGAGGAAGACAATATGATAAGGGTTGCTGTTTGTGTATCACTAGCAAAAAAAAGCTTCAAGACCAAGTATTCCACATGGAAATATGCTTATAAACTCAAAATGTGTATGGCAAAAATGTTTACAAATATGAAAGGATAATCTTCTTTGTCATTTTCTCTTTACCCTTGATATATGTATTTGCTCACAATGTGTTAGAGATATTCACGCACAGATAAGACACAATGTTTTCAGAATAGATTTTTGATCTGGATCATTGTTATATTGATTTTGTTGGCTAGTATACATAAATTGCCATTGTAAATTTGATGTTGATTCATTTCAATTCATGTTAATTCTACTATTTTCACCAATTCATCACAGTTTTAGAGCATTTGAAGTATGCAGACTCCCATGAGTGGGTTGATGCTGATGGAACTTCTGCCAAAATAGGGATAACAGACCATGCACAGGTTATTCATTTTATCATTTGATATCTATCACTCGCAAGAGATTAAGTGTTTGACCCTTTTGATGATCAAATCTTCGAAGGGTGAAATGTCAGTCACTCGACTTAATAGTTTTTAAATTATTCATCCTACTTATAACATAACTTTCTAATTTCAGGATCACTTAGGTGATGTTGTTTATGTGGAACTGCCAGAGGTGGGTGCCACTGTGTCAAAGGGAAAGAATTTTGGTGCAGTTGAGAGTGTCAAGGCAACGAGTGATGTATATTCTCCTGTGTCCGGGGAGGTTATTGAAGTAAATACAGATTTAAGCCATTCTCCTGGATTGGTAAGGCCTTTTTTGTCTAGTTGGTTTTCTTATCTATGTAGTCACATATATACTTTACGTTGCATTGCATATTTTGATAAATATAATGAATATTTTGTTCATGTAATAAATCTTCTCCCACAATTTAACATTTTGATTGTCCTGGAAGGAGTAGGAACTCGTCTTATCCTTCCATCTGTAAGCTTTATGCGTCTTTATACAACAAGATCTGCATTGTTAGACAATTACCTCGTTTTTAATTCTCTAAGTATGGATTAGTTTGAATTGAGAGTTTGGAAGTTGTCCTTGTCAAGCTCAATAGTTTGCCTTTTTTGAGTCTAAATTCTAGATTTGTATTTTCCTTAACAATATAGAACCTTGGAGTATCTAAATTTTTCTTGTAGTATTGAAAATTAAACATCACAAATTGTTTGGCCGCACAAAATTCAATAATTCATTTCTTTATTTATTTACAATCTATTTGTTTTTGTTTAAGGCAATGCATGTTTGCTTAGATATGTGCTAATTGTTGGCCGCAGGCGCTCTCAACTGCTAAAGATATTGATTTCAGCCTCATTGCTTCCTGTTGAAAGCAGTCCTCCATTGAAGAAGGTGAAGTTCCATCCTCAACAGGAGATCTCACTTTAATTGTCTTTCAGTAAACATAGTGTAAGTAATTTAATTATTTGCATAGAGTTGGATGAAGACATTGATGGTAACTATAGGTTGATTTGCTTTAAAAGATGGTTAGGAATTGTTCTGATACGATTGCTCTGGGATAAGAAGAATATTTGACGATCATGTAAGGGATTCACTTGCAAATAATAGGAGGCGATTTCGGTTGCCACTTCCTTTCGAGATCAGCCATCTATTTGGGCATGCAGACTGCACTTAACCAAAACATTTAGATGGTTGCACTACTAGAAAAATGAGTATTGCGCGTGTGTGTGTGTTTTATTGTGTATGTGTTTGTGTTTTTGATTTTGTATGTGTGTATGTGTGTGTTTGTTTTTATTTGTCAAAGATTATTTAAACTCAAACTAATATATTTTCATTGTCCGACCTCTATTTGTATAACCCTAATTTTTTTTATTTATGTAGATTTCTCTGTCATTAAATATGGATAAAAGTTGGATTGATTTGCAAAATAGAGCTTCATATGTATACATCCACGGTGTTGACAAGTTTCTAGAATATGCATATCAAAATAAAACATATAGTTTTGAGACTCGGATTTATTGTCCTTGCAAAAAATGTTGTAATACTTATTTGATGGAGATGGTCATTGCTCGTGAATATATAATTATAAATGGGTTTTTATCCAAGTATAAGATATGGACCCTTCACGGGGAATCATATTCTTCTACATCTTACAGTGGGAATGAACAATGTTCTGATTTTAGAGATGACATGATGGAGATGATACATGAAGCAATTGGAATTCCACCTATTGGTGCTAGTTTGTATGAGAATCCACCATCATTAACCAGTCCAAGAGTAGATGGTCCTAGCGAAGAAGATGCCAAATTTATAAAACTTGTTGAAGATGCAGAGTGTCCATTGTACCCTAATTGTGTCAAGTATACATCCTTGTCTTTCATAGTTAGATTACTGCAAGGTAAAGTCATGCATGGATGGACAGATATCTCGTTCACATGGCTATTGGAGTGCCTTATTGATGATTTTCCAGACATAAAAATACCCAAGTCTTATTATGAAACTCAAAAGATTACAAAAGATTTGGGATTTTCTTACGAGACTTGGGATGCATGCCCCAATAATTGCATGATTTTTAAAGGAAATGATATTTCACTTGAAAATTGTGAGATTTGCGGCGAGTCACGATACAAACAACTAAATGACAATGGAAATAACATGCAAAATACAATTTCAAAAATTCCAGCAAAACAATTAAGATATTTTCCTTTGACACCGAGATTGAAAAGGTTATTCATGTCATCAAAAACTGCAAGTTATATGCGATGGCACGCAGAGGAACGTACTAAAGATGATAATATGAGGCACCCAACTGACTCTCTAACTTGGAAAAAGTTTGATAAAGATTATCCTCAATTTGCTGCAGAGTGTCGCAATATTAGACTTGGTTTGGCCTCTGATGGGTTTAATACATATAGAACCATGTCCATTGCTCATAGCACGTGGCCAGTTGTTTTAATTCCTTATAATTTGCCGCCATGGATGTGCATGACGCAATCTTTTCTCTTTCTTACTGTACTAATTGATGGACCGAAGGGGCCTGGCAATAAAATTGATGTTTACCTTCAACCATTGATTGAAGAGTTAAAAGAATTATGGAATGATGGTGTGGCTACATATGATGCATAAAAAAATCAGATGTTCACTCTATGTGCCGCATTGTTTTGGACAATTAATGACTACCCGGCATATGCAAACTTATCAGGATGGAGTACAAAAGGCCAGTATGCTTGTGCAAATTGTAATTTGCAAACTAAATCACAATGGCTAAGAAATTGTAGAAAATTTTGCTATTTGGGGCATCGTTGATGGTTACCCAGTGGGCACAAGTTTCGAAGAGATAAGGCAGCTTTTAATGGATGTCGTGAATTTGAAGCTAAACCTCTAATGTTAAAGGGAAGTACTATCACAACACAACTGAATGATGTACTTACTGAATACAAGAAAGATGATCTTAAAAAGAGGAAGAGGGAAGATAATTGTAGGGTTAAGAATGTTGGTCAGAAACATGGTTGGAAGAAAAAAAGCATATTCTTTGAATTGCCATATTGGGAGTATTTTCAAACACGTCATTTCATTGATATAATGCACCAAGAGAAGAATATGGGTGAAAATTTGCTTTATACAATATTGGGTATTATAGGAAAAACAAAAGATGGCTTAAAAGCAAGACGAGATTTAAAGGAAATGGGTATTCGAACAAAATTGCACCCACAACAACTTGCATCCGGTAAGGCCTTCTTATCTCCAACCCGTTTTTCAATGAACAAAGTTCATCAAGATGTTTTTCTACAAGTGTTAAAAAATATCAAAGTGTCGGATGGTTATGCATCTAATATTTCTCGATGTGTCCATTTGAAAGAGAGAAATATTTGGGGTCTTAAAAGTCATGATATGCACATTCTTATGCAACAATTCCTTCCAATAGCTATAAGGAAAGTATTGCCACCAGATGTTGTGAAAGTTGTTATTGAGTTATCTAATTTTTATAGACAATTGTGCTCAAAGACTATTAAGCATGTGGACTTGAAGATTATGCAAGAACGCATAGTTCTAACACTGTGTCATCTTGAAAAGATATTTCCACCTTCGTTTTTTGATATTATGGAGCATCTAACAATACATTTAGCTGAAGAGGCATATGTTGGTGGTCCGGTGCAATTTCGATGGATGTATCCTATTGAAAGGTAATGAACATTTCATATATTTGAGTTTATATATTTATTTATATAATATTGTTGATATTAACTTATTATATATATTGAAATTAGGTATCTACTTACCTTGAAGAGATATGTTCGTAATCGTGCTCATCCGGAAGGTTCTATTGCGAAAGGATATCTAATGGAGGAATGCATGAACTTTTGCGAACGATATCTTGTTGGCATTGAAACAAAATATAATCGACAAAATAGAAATTATGATGGAGGACATGACATTGGTCGCCCATTTAAAAAGGGCAAAAAGATAGAACTTGATGAGGTTTCTTGGATACAAATGCATCGTCATGTTCTTTTCAAAGTAGATGCAATCACACCTTTTCTAACGTGAGTTGTCATATTTTTTCCCATCAATTTAATTTGGTGTTTCTTTTTTACAATATCGAAATGTGTTTTTATATAGGAAACACATCAAAGAACTCAAAAATACAATCCCTCGTATGTCCGAACATCAAATTGATAAAGCTCATAATGAATCCTTTCATTTACGGTTTAAACATTATGTAAGTTCTTCAATATAGTAATGAAGATCAACTTTTTAATGAATCATTTCATTAATTTCATCCATGGTTTGAGTATCTCTACAGGTTAGATGTATTGATAACAATCTATCCAAAGAAGTTAAGCGTTTCAGTGAAGGTCCAGATAATTGGGCATGGAGATATGATGGATATTTTATTAATGGATTTTGTTATCGCACAAAGTACAAAGATCAAAAAAGAACTACCCAAAATAGTGGTGTGCTGCTCAAAGCAAGTACAACTAGTTATGCTAGCTCCAAAGATAAGAATCCACTTGTAGGGGGTGTCACCTACTATGGAAGGTTAAGGGACATTTTTAAGATTCACTATGGTAATGATTTTAAATTCATCCTGTTTAAGTGTGATTGGGTTGACCCTCAAGTTGGAAAAAAACTGGATGAATTTAGTTTCACTCTTGTGAACTTCAATCATTTATTGTATAGACAAAATAAAATGATAGATGAGCCTTTTATATTAGCCACTCAAGCAGAGCAGGTTTGTTACGTCAAAGATCCTCTAGATCCAGATTGGGAAGTCGTTATGAAGTTGACAGCTCGGGAATCATTTGATGTTGAACCTCAAGTTGAACCACTCAATCAACAACATTTGGATGAAACAATATGTGTACGTGATGATGATACTAATTGGGTTAGGGAAGGAGTTGATGGTGATGTTGTTGATGATATTCCTTTAGATGTCCACGATGAAATAACTAATGAAGAGTAATATTGTATGTTATCATAATTTTGTGCTTGCCAAATTGCAATATTTTGTCTTTTTAAATTAATATATTTTGATTTATAATGTAGTTGTGATGTGTTTTGAATTAATATAGTTTGTTCTATGATCTTCTTGCAGGCATGTGGAAGAAAAATACTCGAGGACAAACTATGACTGAAAGTTGCAACTCTCTCAATCCGTCGTCGCACATTCAATCTCCCAACCTAATATTAATCCTTCACCAATATCCCAAACCATCACCACTCTACATTCAGTTTCCCAAGCTACTGCACATGCTACACCAATCTCCCAACCCACTAACACATCATATTCACTGGGCAATGCAGGTATTTGGAATCATAATTTTTTTGCTTGACAAATTACTATATTTGGTCATTTTAAATTACATTTGATTCACCAATATAGTTTGTTCTATGATCTTCTTGCAAGCATGGGGAAGAAAAAAACACGAGGACAAACTATGACTGAAAAGTTTCAACTCTCTCAATCCGTCGCCGCACATTCAATCTCCCAACCTAATATTAATCCTTCACCAATATCCCAACCCATCACCACTCTACATTCAGTTTCCCAAGCTACTGCACATGCTACACCAATCTCCCAACCCACTAACACATCATATTCACTTGGCAATGCAGGTATTTGGAATCATATTTTTTTTGCTTAACAAATTACTATATTTGGTCATTTTAAATTACATTTGAATCACCAATATAGTTTGTTATATGATCTTCTTGCAGGCATGGGGAAGAAAAAAACACGAGGACAAACTATGACTGAAAAGTTGCAACTCTCTCAATCTGTCGCCGCACATTCAATCTCCCAACCTAATATTAATCCTTCACCAATATCTCAACCCATCACCACTTTACATTCAGTTTCCCAAGCTACTGCACATGCTACACCAATCTCCCAACCCATTGACACATCACATTCACTAGACAATGCAGGTATTTGGAATCATAATTTTTTTGCTTGTGCACTATAACAACATATATAAGTTATTGACATTTTTAATGCAGATCTTTCGAACAATCGTGAAAGTATTAATAAAAAGAGAGGTCGAGGCCCTGCTCAAGGCATCCCAACGTGGGGGACAGGTGAGCGATTTCATGTTGATTTTGATAGATATGGGTACCCTACCGGTAAGTGCGAGCAACCATTTGTTAGCCAACTTGGGGTTCTAGCTAGAAATGGGTTTAAACTACCACTCACATATCCACGATGGACGGATATACCCAATGACATGCTTGATGCGATATGGAGAGAGGTGCAGGTATTGTACTTTATTATTTTGTTACATTAATGAACACCACTCTTAAAATAAACTCACTTTTATTTCATTGAATAATTGTAGGAGAATACAGATGCCCCTCTAAATTATCAAGGTAGATGCTTGCATTCAGTTGGATTGCGGTGGAGGGAATGGAAATATCATGTTAAGCGTGATAATTATGATATATATACAACCGATGAGGAGCGTCTTGTCATTGTCCCAGATCGAGTTATTGCCGGGCAATGGAGAACTCTTGTTCAATATTGGGGGCAAGAAGCTGTTAAAGTTGTATCAAAGCAAAACTCAATCAACCGTGAACATCTTGGAGGATACCATAAAATGGGGAGGTCCTCATTTCGCTCTGTTCGATCGGAGGTAAAACATCCAACATCTTCATATAATACATATATGCAATGACAATTTATTTTTTGTTGTTGTTTTAGATGGAGAAACAAGGTAACAATCAGGTAGATAGAATTAATGTTTTTATAAGAACACAGACAAATAAGAAGGGTAGAATTTATTTTGAAGCTCAGGAGGCCATTGTATGTTTTGATTTCTTTCACACATAGCTAATTTCAAAATAATACATATAATATTGACAACATTTCTTATTTTTATATCTTCATATCATAGGAAGATATGAACACTCTTCCTGAAAATGTGCCTGAGGAGGAGCGCATCGTAGAATATAGAGATTCTTGCTTCTCTCGGGTAATGGGAGAGGATGGACATGGACGTTTGCGTACATGGGGCTTAATGAGGAAAAAAGATATTAATTTACAACCTAGTCAAGAAGCAGTTGAGTCAATCCGTACTCAACTTCAAGAAGAAATGCAATCACAGTTTGATATTCAAATTGCCGAAATGAAGGCACAAGTGGAGGCACAAATGGAAGAAAAGATGGCATGCCTACAACAAGAGTTGCGAGCTCATTTGGAGCTTGTTAGCTGCCCATTGACACCAACAACAACCACTTCTAGAAGTCGGGTGAATCCTTCGATACCTTCTAGCACTGGTCAAGTAGGTAGTATTGTTTATTACTCAATTATTAACATGTTTAACATATCCATAATGTATATTTTTTTAGGTTGGTGATGAAAATAGCGCTCAGGAAGATGCAGAATTTCAACGGATGATGCACTACCCAAATTAAAAGCTTTAGTGTTGATCTACTAATATGGAAAAAAAATCATATCAACTCGATGTTTTGAGATAGATTTTGGTGAACTTATATTTATTTCCATGATGTTTTGAGATATATTTTGGGAACGTGTTCTTGTTGCAAACAACGCGGAAATTTATGATGCATTTTTGTACAATTCATATCGTATTAATCTGATGATTTTGTTTTGCTTTCATTTCTATTCTAAACTTTCTTTAAAATTTTTAAGGGATAGGGATAGAGTGCTTCAATCAGGTTTGTGTTGTATTGAAATATATGTGATTGATTCACAATTATTATTCATGTAATAATTGTGATATGATTTAACGAACATGGATTCATGAAGATTTACTGTACACCGGAGGTGATTATAAAATAGAGGGTAGCAGGAGCACTCAATTTTTTGATGAAAAAAAATCCAAAAGTTGAGCCACATTATATTTTGTCTTCCTTTCAAGAAAATAAAATTTTGTTAGGAATATCAGTTTGTATTTTGTTTTCCTTAAGTATTTAATGTTCAGCTAATCATATGTTAGAGACTCTGTCTAAGTAGAGTGACAATGCGATGAAGAGATGAGCATGACTGTCAATTTTCAGGTAATGCAGGTCCATGGAGATCTGAATCTGAAGATATTTCACGCTGGTCTTCAGCCGATTTGGCAGATAATCCCGCTGCATTTGAGGCAAGGTCATCTGAGGTCAGCTGGTCTCATTTGCTTGATGATGGTATTTTGGTATTGACCTGGAAGTACGCCCTTCAGATGCTCCCCAAATAATCCAGCAAATTACTGCATGTAACACAGATTAAATTTTTATTAAACTGCTACTGTATCAATCGTGACGCCCAAATAAATCGAACATATTATGATACTAAATCATTAATATTACTGTAAGTGCTAATACAGTTTGGTTCGATTCGACTCGTTTTGGTTTGACATTCAAAACCGTGAACCAAATCGAATCACGCGATTTTTCAAAAATTGGAATCGTGACCGGACCGCGGCCTACAATAACCGAACCAAACCGTGCGGTTTGGTTTGGTTCAATTTGGTTAGGCAGTTCAGTTGGTTACGAGTTACACCCCTACTTTTGTTTTGCATGAATGTTACGAAATATAAACATTGAAGTAGTGTAATTGTAATTTCGAGCTGTAATTACGTGAGTAATATTGTGTTGCCTTAATTGAGAGCTTTTGATGTACAGATGAGTCGGTAGAAAGGGAGATGAGGCGATACATTGTTGAAACAAGCGCTGTCATAGACTACATCGATAACCTTTATTTATCAAGGAATGTCACTCTGGATTGTTGATATTTGTCTTCTGCATGTGTGATTAGTAGTCTGTAATTTCCTCTCTTTTTTTTACATTTTTTAAATTCGAATATTGAAAATTGATCTTGAAATTGTAATATTCCTTCTTTAGTCCGTGAAATATATTGTCTTTGCTGTCACTGTTCTTGCGAGCATGCTCTGAAGTCTTATGGCACTGCATTTGACACTTTTTCTGGTATTGTTCACTGACCATCTAAGAGCATGCAGAGAAGCGAAGTTTTGTATGGTTTGTTGTAATTATTGAATGGACATGAACCACCGTTGACATGCCGTGGGTTTTTTGAATGAGTTGTTAATAATAGAGCATAGCTTTGTGAATGTTTTTGGAAGGGGCAGAGATTTAGCTTCGAAGTGGGGGTAATAATTCCTCCTGATTAGTGTTGGTTTTTTTTTAAAAAACATAAATTAGTATTTGTCACAGCTTGTAACTGTGGCAAATACTTTTTTTTAAAAAATGATGAGTTTACTTTTAGCCAGGGTTTCATACCGTGGCTAATAGTTGGATTATTTGCCACGACAGTTTTTATCATGGCTAATACTATTTGCTACGGCCAATTCGTGGCTTAAATATTTTAGCCACGCCGACTTTAGCCCCAGAATTTTCCCGTGGCTAGACCGTGGCTAAAACTTTTTAGCCACGATTTTGGACTTTTTGCCAGGGAAATTTGCCCTGACCAAAAGTCTGTTTTCTAGTAGTGTATGGGGCGCGCCCGCGCTCAATGTGGGTCTGTGCGTTTTGCTTATGTTGTGTTTGTGCTGCACGGAGTGTTCGTTCGAGCTTTTTCCGCACCTGGGTGCTTACTTGTCTTACATGTGAGTGCTTCGGCTTCGTGAATGCAAATTTTACCTTCCAGGTACCAATGCACTATTTGCGATAGAGGTCGATGCAGTTGCGTTCAAGCGAGGGATGACAAAGACCCTCCATTTAATGGTGTGGGCGCGCAGTTGCATTGTAGCTAGTCTCGATATTTGAGATCTTTCTGAGGATGAGCGCTTTGATGTTGATGTCGAGGTGGTGTAGCTTTGCTTTTATTATTCCTTTACAGATCTGCATTATGCAATGACTTTGTACCTCATTTGCGGAGCATTGGTCGCTTTGTATGTAACTTGATTGTTTGTTATAACTGCTCCAGCTTTGATCATTCTCTTGTGATGATAATCGAGTATTTGTTGTGTTGGAACGCTATGCGGGGTGACCCGCTATGGAGGCGAAGGACGGATGCATTCGAGCTGGTAGTAGCGCTTGGAGTGGTCGTGAGAGTGGAATGCACAGTGGTCATGAGATTGGAATGCACAGAGGCTCGCTTGGTGCAGTATTGAGAGCGAAGCACACAAAGGGGCGCTTGAAGTGGTTTGAGAGCAAAGTGCACGGTGGTGCTTGGAGCAGAACACTTCCTTGAAGGTGGAAGAACGCATTTGAAGGATCTTCCAACGCTCGAAGATCATCGAAGGAGACGAAAGAGATCTTCGAATGTACCCTTGAGGATTTCCGCTGCATGTGTGAGGAAAGGAGGGAGGAGAGAAAAGATGGAGAGCATAGGAGAAAAGATGGAGAGCATAGGAGAAAATCTGAGGAAAAAAAGATGGAATGGAAGGACCATGTCTATTTATAGGTTCTGAGGGTGACATTTTCGTAAGTAAGTGGTGGTTATGAGGATTATGTGGTTATCCGCTCACCCTAATCAATTTATGTGATATGCGCACACTTGCTTGTATAGTTTTATGACGATATGCACACCTATGACATATATAGTTATGCGCACAACATAACTATATTATTTACTGGACACATACCGTCATGTGTATTTTTGTCAGGCGCATACTAATGATGGAGGATTCTACTTTTTGCACCACATGATGAGGGATTTTACTATTTGCACCCCCATGATTAGTTATTTTATTATTCGCACCCCAATGATGTAGAATTTTACTATTTGCACCTAATGTGGAGGATTTTATTATTCGCACCTTATGTCGAGCATTTTACTATCTGCACCATAATGAGGAATTTTACTATTTGACCCACATGATGAGTAATTTTGCTATTTGCATCTCGTGATGCAGAATTTTACTATTTGCACCCCAATGTTGGAGGCTTTTACTATTTGTACCCCATGATGAAGGATTTTACTATTTGCACTTTCATGTTGGAGAATTTTACTATTTGCATCTCATGTTGGAGGAATTTACTATTTGCACCCAATGATGATGAATTTTACTATTTGCACCCTATGATGATTTTACTATTTGTACCCCCATGTTGGGGGATTTTACTATTTGCACCCAATGATGAGGAATTTTAATATTTGCACATAATGGTGAGGAATTTTACTGTTTGCACCATCATGTTGAAGGATTTTACTATTTGCACCTCCATGTTGGAGAAATTTACTATTTGCAGCTCAAGATGAGGGATTTTTCTACTTGTCCTCATGATGAATGATTTTATTATTTGCACCCCATGATGATGAATTTTACTATTTGTATCCCATGATGAGGGATTTTACTATTTGCACCACATGCTAGAGGATTTTACTATTTTCATCACATGTTGGAAGATTTTACTATTTGCACTCCTATATAGAGGGGTACGCTTAGTATTGTTTGAAAAGTATTTTATGCGACCGTATAAAAACCAAATAAAGAGGTGGCACAAGATTCATACAATTTGATCAAATGAACCATGCATCTAAATATTTAATATATTTTAACATTCTAGCTAAACAAATATTTATTTTACACAGTAACATTACTCAATAATAAATACCTTAATATGCTAAACTATTAAACTATCCAATATCTTATATATTTTAGAAACTCAACACCTTTAAACTATTAAACAATCCAATATTCATCATAGTATAGTAGAACATCAAAATCTTATCTATCAAATGTTTTTACTACAAAAATTAGATGACACACACACACACACACACACACACACACACACACACACACAGATAAATGGAAATCTGCATAACACAGATTTCCATTTATCCGTATATATATATATATATATATATATATATATATATATATATATATATATATATATATATATATATATATATATATATATATACGAGCATCTTCTCACGGGCTATGCCCGTGCTCGATGCTCTCGGGAAGCCTTCAGCTGCATCAAGTGGGCTTCGCCCGCCTGCGCACGGGCTTCACCCACCTGCTCACGGGCTTCGCCCGTGCATGATGCTTCGGGCGGCCTTCGGCCGCATAGATACGCCCGTGCAAGATCACTCGATGTGACACCAAGCAAGGATATATGTCTTTGAGTTCTCTCAAAGCCAAGATATTGGCATTGAGTGGTCTCAAAGCCAAGGTCTTAGCGTTGAGAGCACTCAACGCCAAGATCTTGGCGCTGATATCACTCAATGCCAGCCAAAGTCTTGGAGTCGAGTGCTCTCAAAGCCATGATCTTGGAGTTGAGAGCACTCGATGCCAAGCCTTTGGACTGCTGCAGGCGTTGAGTGCTCTCATTGCCAAGATATTGGCGTTGAGTGCTCTCAACGCCAAGATCTTGGTGTTGATAGCACTTGACGCCAAGACTTTGGCTGGCGTTGAGTGCTCTCAGTGCCAAGATCTTGGCGTTGAGTGCTCTCAACGCCAAAATCTTAACTTTGAGACCACTCAATGCCAAGACCTTGGCTTTTTATTTTTTAAAATTACTTTATATATATATATTGTTGGGTACATATGTCACAATGTACTTGATTTGAAGAAGTTCTTTCAGCTCAATGATATACACATAGTGGTATTTGATTATTGTTAAGTTCATGTGTGTAGACAAATAAAGCTAAGTACAAAAGTATCGAAACACTAGGCAAGTGTCGACACTTTTGTCAAAGTTGTGCTGAGATAAGAAGTAGTTGTGTCGACACTCAGAACTAGTGTCGACAAACTTAAATATGAAGTGTTGAGTCAACGATAAAATTATGTCGACACCCGGGACTTGGGTCGACACTATGATACAAGAAAGCAACTTTGTCGACACTCAGGACTAGTGTCGACACACTATACACAGGCTGTGTCGTGACAAAGAACAACCGTGTCGACACCAAGGACAAGTGTCGACACACTCTATACAAGAAATGTCGAGACTGAAGATAACTGTGTCGACACATTCTATATTAGCTGTGTCGAGATAAGGTGAAGGATATGTCGACACATTCTACATTAGCTGTGTCGAGAAAAGGTGAAGGCTGTGTCGACACATTCAGAAGTTTGTCGACAACACTACAAGAGTAGTGTCGACACCCATGACTGCTGTCGACACATCCAACAGTCAAGTTTCAACACTTCAAGTAGAATTGTTCCCTAAGTGCAGAAATCAAGCCAGAGGTTCTGACAACTGTCAAAACTGTCAGATGTTAGTTATTAATCGGATCAGCCGGTTACCTTTGACAGAGCCTATATAAAGAGGTCAACTCTACAGAAGAAAAGAAGAAGAAAAAAAGTAAAAAATAACCAGATCTAAAAAGCAATCTGCTAGAAATCAGAAGGTGGAGAGAAGCCAGATCAAGAATCATCTTCAACATTCTCCAGCCTATATCTACCCTAATTTCATCTTTAAGAAGCTTTGAAAAGCTAAAAAGGGTGGGATCAAATCCATTACAACAAGGATCAAGGGAAGCTAACATGTCAAGATCTGTTCAAGAAGCAGTCACCCGTCTTGCTGGATGACTAATTCAGAATTCTTTTCTTTTCTCAATTATTAATCTTGTAAGATCTACTTGTAGATCTGAGTGTAGGAGAATCAATTTTTCTAAGTTGTAAGCCTGTGATATAAAGGCTGCAGTAGGACAGGAATTGCCTGAGGTAGGAGAAGTGGGTATTTCTCTGAAGTGTAGGAACTGTATATTCTGAGGTGTAGGGCAGGATTTGCCTGAGGAGTAGGAGTGTGGATATATTTTGAGGTAAAGTTCTTTGGAAGAACTTGAGGTGTAGGATCTTGGTAATCTAAGTGGTAAGACTTGTAAAGTCTGAGTTGTAGGAGCCAGCTGGGCTCTAAGCTGTAAGATCTAAGGATCTGAGTAAAGAAAGAAGAAGGAGTATGACCGAATCTAGTTCATTGCTAGATAGGCGAAGGAGGAAGTGGATGTACCCATAAATTGGCGAACCACTATAAATCTGTGTGTATTGTGCTGCGATTGATGTGTTGTGATGGTTTTAATTGCTGAATAATTTTCTTGTTTTATTTGACTAGGATAATTAACATAGATAAGAAATTTTCAGAATCCAAAAATTAGCCAATAATTAAATTGGACCTATTCACCCCCCCAGGTCACTCTCTATCCTAAAACAAATATTTACAATTTGTATCGGAGGGAGATTCACTGAAAAGGCATAATAGCCTAGTGAGAATCCAAAGGATTACATCGAAAAATAAATCGTGGCTCAAAGGGAAAACAATTCAATCAAGCTCCCAGTCTGCTCTGAAGAGAATTTTGGAATTTGGAAGGAGAGAGTCAGATTATTCATGGAGGCAGCAGATCCAAGAATATACATCACAGTGATTGAAGGATATTTCATTCCCATAAAAATGTCAGTTCTTGATGCAAACATCAAGACACCAAAGACCTACATGGAGATGGAAAAGGATGAAATCATTCTGACCTCTATGGACAAGAGAGCTCAAAATATTATAGTCAGTGCAATGGATGATTCCACTTCTCAAAACCTGATTTTTTTTTACTTCTCAAAACCTGATTCATTGTAAAACATCAAAAGAAATGTGTGAGTCACTGATTGTCTATATGGAAGGAACTGAAGAGGTCAGAGATGATAAAAAATCTCTGCTAAACCAACAGTATAAAGCCTTCAGACAGGATAAGAAAGACTCAATGGCTGAATGTTTTGAAAAATTCTTCAGAATTGTAAATAACCTAAGGACTTATGGCAGGAACCTCACTAACTATGAACTCAATGACAAGTTCTTGAGGTCCCTAAATAAGGAATAGGACATCAAGGTCTGTGCAACATGCAAAATGGGTAATTTAGCCAACATAGACCCCCAGGCTCTATTTGGCAAGCTGTTGTCCCATGAGTTACAACTCAATATCAGGAAGTCTGAAGAAGATTCAGGTAGAGCACACTGTAGAGAAAAGTCCTTGACCTTAAAGGCTGACACTTCTAGGAAGGTCATAGAAAAGTCAACACTCTTAGAGAAACAAGATACAGTCTCTGAGTGTACAAAATCATCCTCATCGGGAGGAGACCTGACTGAGAAGGAACTGTCTCTCTTCTCTAGACAGCTCAAGAAGATGTTGAGGATAAGAAGGCAGGGCAACTAGAAGGGTCCAGCTGGATACTCTTCTCTCAAAAAGACCAATCATCCAGAGAAACCCAGGAAGAAGAAATATGGGGACAGGTATGGATCTTCATAGAACAAATATGTTAAGACTAATATTGTGTATTATTGTTGCAACAGGCAAGGACATGTCATAGCTGATTGTCCAACAAAAAGAAAGGATAAGAAGTCATAGAACTTGAATACTGGACAGCATAAGAAGGCAGATAAAAGACACTTGGCAAAGAAACAGTCTACACTATCTAAAAGTGAGTCTGATTCATCAGAATCAGAAGAGGAGGAGGCTCTCATGGGCCTAATAGCTATTGAGGAGACCCAATCAGGAGAAGGAGATCAGGACTGTTCAAGTCCTACTAAGGTAAAATCAATCTCTACAAATTTTGCTCCAGATTCTTTTTCTGCATCAAAAAATGAATCATGTTCATACTCCTCTAATAATAGAGAACATGATTCAGACACTGAAGTTGATTTCAACACCCTTATAAATAGATATGGGAAGATATTAAAATCCTCAATAGCAAGCAAAGAGCTTGCTAAGGATCAAGCTAGAGAATTAGAATCTCTGAGGGGAGTATCTTTTCAGTTGGAGAGGGTCAACATAAAGTTGGACCAACAAAAACTGAAGCTTATAGATATAAGTAACAACATAGATAGTTAGGCAGAAATAATAATAGAACAGGTCAAAACTTTCAAGAACCTGGAAGCAAAGCTTACCCAAGAAAGATAGCTCATGACTCGGTTCTCAAAACCCAAGTCAGTGCTACCTATCATAGATACCTTTTCTGCACCATTTAGAAGTGGTGTAGGGTATGAAGAAAATAAAAAAAGTTATTAAAAGGTTTGAACTTAAGTGTAAAGCCCTAATGAGTCCAGTTAAGCTACCTCTCAAGCATCTAACTTCTTACATATACAAGGATTCATGTGTTCCTGGACACATGAGTTCTGAGTGCACTACTAGTAAAGTCAATAAAGAGCCTTGCTGGAAGGGACAAACATCTAAAGGCAATAAAGGACAAAAATCACCACAACAAAACCTGAATGGTAAGGATGTACATTTTGCACCACTATCTTGAAAGTTGAATGTCAAGTCTAAGTTGCACAAAAGAACAACTTCAAATGTGCAACCAAAGAAAAGATACAACCGATTTGAGTGTTGGTGTTGCGGGAAGGTTGGACATTTTGCCCTAGATTATTGGTATAATCTAACATCACCTTCATATAAGACTCAACCAATTTTGTTTAGAAAGCCTGATGTGTTTCACACAGCAAAGCCTAACAGGAACCAAGACACCAAAACTATTTGGATGCCTAAGGTGAATTAATTCTGTATTTGTAGTTGGAGCCAAGTACCACAGGAAGGCTAATATGGTACTTGGATAATGGTCATTCCAGGCACATGACTGGAACAAGAAGTCTGCTAAGGGATTACACTCTAGTTAGGAATGGACCAAAAGTCATCTTTGGAGGGTCAGAGAAGGAACTCACCAATGGATATGGTAACATTTCTAATGGCCTAGTTACCATCACAAATGTGACTTATGTGGAAGGATTGAACCATAATCTGATAAGCATAAGTCAGTTTTGTGATAAAGGTTATGAAATTATTTTCCACAATGATAAGTGTTTGATAAGAAATCCAAGTGATCAAGAGGTCATTTTATCATGCACTAGGAGTGGGAACATTTATTTTCTAAATTTCTTAAGTATAAATGAAAAAGCACATGTATGCCTTATAGCTAGTGAGAAAGACTCTTTGTGTGTGCAATGGCACAAAAGGCTAGCTCACTTAAAATATAAAGCTATGAGCAAGCTATTCTCTATGGACTTAGTTAGAAACAGTCCCCAACTCAAATGCTCCAAAGAAGGCTTATGTCCTGCATGTCAAAAATGCAAACAAACAAAAGTCTCCTTTAAGAGCATTTAGTCCAAAGACACTGAGAGGTGTCTGTACTTACTTCACATGGATCTATTTGGTCATATGCAAGTTCTTAGTTAGGGTATGAAGTCCTATACCTATGTGATTGTGGATGATCACTCTAGGTTTGCTTGGGTATTCTTCCTAAGGAGAAAGACTGAAACTCTAGACATCCTTACTGATTTTGTCTGACAAGTTCAGAATGAGATGAGATGTTCTGTGGTCAAACATAGAAGTGACCATGGTACAAAATTTCAATACGAAAAGATGATAAATTTCTGTAAGGAACTAGGGATCTTTCAGGAGTTCTCCTCTCCAAGAACACCACAGTAAAATGGAGTTACTGAGAGGAAAAATAGAACTCTCATTGAGGTAGCAAGAACAATGCTGAGTGATACATCTCTCCCAGAATATTTCTGGGTTGAGGCTGTGAACACAACATACTATGTTCAAAATAGGGCTTTGATCAGCAAGAATCACAGCAAGACTCCCTATGAACTAGTGAAAGACAGAAAACCAAATCTGTCCTACTTCAAAATTTTTGGTAGTAAGTGCTATGTATTGGACAATGGAAAAAACTTATCTAACTAAGTTCTCAGAGAAATCCTATGAAGGAATCTTTGTACGGTATAGTGTAAAGAGCAAAGCATACATGATCTATAACTTAAAACATTAAGTTGTAGAGGAATCAATTAATGTAGTTTATGATGAAACTTTTGTACTATATAATGAGATTTCTAACAACTCTAGTCTAGGTGATGTAGACTCTAGGATAGAAAAGTTAAATATAGGTGATTCACCTGATCAAGAGTTACACACTAGAAACAATGTAGAAATTCCTATAGAATATACAGTAACTGCACAGGGGGAGGAAGAGAATCATCCTAATCCTCCTGCAGAACTAGGTGATGTTAGGGACCTGCCAATAGAAGTTAGACAGCTTAGAGATCATCCTATTGATCAAATAATAGGTGATGCCAGACTAGGAGTAACTACTAGAAGTAGACATCACAATGAGGTTCTATACTCTGGCTTTCTCTCTCAAATAGAATCTAAAAAGTTTGAAGAAGCCAATTTAGACCACCCCAACTAGATTATGGCTATGTAAGAAGAGCTCAATCAATTTGAGAGATGCAAAGTCTAGTTAACATTCCTGCATCTAGCTAACATTCCCCCTTCATCAGATGGACCAATGCAAGACCCTCTACCTTCACCTCCACCATCATCTTCCATTCACCCCTCTGTCTCCTCTGAGACACCTCCTGAATTCCTACAACTGGACCCCTCCCTCATTCCACCTCTTTTGGCAATTCTCACTCCCCTCCTCAAACACCTCATAGCAGAGGCTATTTCCCCTCTTGCTACCTTCATCTCCTCAGTTGCTGCTCAAATTTCTGCCCTCTTTGTCCCTCCTTCAGTCAGGGGCATGGCTCTAGTGACTACTGAAACCAGGTAGGGGGAGATACTCCATGAAGAAGTAGCTCCAGCCCCAGCAACAACAGCAGTAGAAGCAGCAGCAGTAGCAACAGAAGCAGCAGCAGCCTCAGCTATTCCTGCTGAGTTACTTGATTTTATTGAATCAGATATGAATTTGGATGAGACAGATACAGTTGAAATAAACACTGTTGGTGATTACATTATCAATCCCATAGAGGATTTATTTTGTTTATTGAATACTTTTGATACAGCTTATTTAAACTTTCTTCCAGAAGACAGCACTAAGCCCTCTATAGCTATAGTTCCTTATACTTCCCCAATAAGCCCCAAAGTTGCCCTGTAACTCAAGACCAGTTTTGCAAATGTAGAGACTCCAATTATTCCATCTCCACCAAGAGAAGATTCTTTTATAGTTCCATCCCCTCCCACAGCTATTTCTGCTCTAATATATATAATGGATGATAGCCACATGCCAGATCTGGATGAGATCATGTTGGCAGACATTGAACAAGAGAATTTACAAGTTGCTGAAAAAGCTGCAGAATCAGTTATTGAAAGCACTATTGTACATAGTCCTCCAGCTCCAGCACCAACTCCAGCTCTAGCTCCAGCTTATGTTCCAGATACAGAATCTCATGCTGAAAAGCCTATTGATAAAGATGTTCTAAAAGCCATTGATGCTTTATATGATACTCCTCAGGGATCTTCTGATGATGAAGATGAGGAAGATGATTCAGATGATAGTTCCTCTACAAAGAAGAAGAAAATCTCTAAGAAAAGGAAAGCCTCTCCAGCTGCTGCTCCAAAACCAAACCCAACTCATGATAACCCTTATTATATTCTTCAGAATATTACTCCTTACAAGGGCATTGAAAGAATTGGTTTCAAGATATCCTAAACACCTAGAGGGGGGTTGAATAGGTCAATTCTTAGTTTACTTGGGCAGTTCAATTATATCACAGTTAGCACACTTCTGCAATAATTAACACATCACAGTTTAAAAACAAACACAACCAACACAAAATGCACACAGATTTATAGTGGTTCCCCAAGAGATGGGTACATCCACTTTCCCCCTTCGTCTATCTAGCAGTATACTAGATTCGGCCTAACTCCCTTCTTTCTTCTCAGATTCTCAGATCTTACAACTCAGAACCCTGAAAGGTTCCTACAGCTCACACTTCACCAAGTGCTACAACTCAGATTCTTCCAGAGAACCCTACCTCAGAGTGAGTCCACACTCCTACAACTCAGGCAATCTAGCCCTACCTTAGCCTCTTTCACCAGGACTACAACTCAGAGAAATTAATCCCCTACCTCAGGCACTCAGCCCTACCTCAGCCTTTATAAACTTAAGCTTACAACTCAGAGAGATAACTCTCTTACACTCAGATCTATATAAGATCCTACAGAGAAAATTGATTATAAAGAGAATAAATCCTTCACCCAAGTAGAGAGAAAGGGTTGAAGGTTTATTTATCAGTTCTTGATAGATCTAACTGCTTTAGATTCCACCTGCCTTAGCTTCTTCAAAGCTTCTTGAATCTGAACAAAGTAAGGTTGATTTTCTTGTGAAGTTGGAGATGATCCTCAATCCATCTTCCTTCTTCTCCTCAAATGTGGCTCTGAATTCTTCTTGCAGACTTGTTCAGGATCTGCCAGTGACTTGTTGATTTTTGGATGAAGACTTCTCTTCTTATTAGATGGATGATTCTTCTTTGATGATAGAACATGTCTATATAGACTCCATCCGAGGTTACCGGCTGATTCGGTTCATAACGGCCTTCTGACGACTCTGATAGATGCAACATCCTTGTTAGTTATGACACCTGTAGAGTCTTCAGTCTTCACACCTGATGCCTCATTGTACACTATCATAGTAGAAAGATGTCGAGACAATACTCCAAAAGTGTCAACAAAAATAGACCATGTGTCGACACAATTCTTGAAGATGTCGACACAGCTCGCACAATGTCGACACAGCCCTTCTTTATCTACTCGACACAGCTTCTATGGAATATGTCGACACAAGTCCTGTGTGTCGACACAACAGCTTCTAGTCTCGACAAAGTTGGTGTTGACAGAATTCTGGTGTGTGTCGACACAGTTGTTGTCGATAGATTTTTTGTATGTCGACACAAGTCCTATGTATTGACACAATCTGGCTCCTGGTGTCGACACAGCCTTTCCCAAGTGTCGACACAATTCTTCTCAAGTGTCGATACTTGTACTTAGAAACGTTTTCTGCATTTCCTTAACCTGCACATCAAAACTCAACACACTATCAAATACACATTAATGAATATCATTGAGTTAGGTGAGACTTTTCCAAATCTGGTACATATTTTCCAATGTACCCAACAATCTCCCCCTATTTGGAGAAGTCATAACCCTTAGTCAATGATATACATCACTTATAATAAAAATAAAGATTATGATGTAAACATTTATTTCAAAAACAAGAGTAACCATAAGCAGTCATAACATGTATCAATATTATCACAGAATGAGTTATAACATAATAAACATGCATCATAAAATTTTAGGTATCCAATATCAAATTAAGGCTAAACTAAGGAATTTTATTAATATATGTTCAGAATAACAATGATTTATTCCAAAATTTTACATTGACCTAAGCCTAGACCATCTAATTCTAGGATTGATCAGGCTCCTTGATAACAATTCCTTTGCTAGACTGAATTCTAGCTTGTACATTAGCTTCAGTGTCATCAGCTGGCTTCTTTCCTTTAAGATCCTTCTTTTTGAGCTCTTCAACCTTGACCTTTTGCCTTTCAAAATAATGATAAGCCTTTGGAAAGTATTTGCTAGGCTCCACAGAAGTAGCAGGTATCTTCCCAGCTTTGAGATCTATTCTAAACTGATATATGACATCTTGTCGCTTCTGATATTTCCTCCATTCTTGTTCAGAATACCACTTGCATCTATCATGCATATTGTCTTTAACAGCTTGCCAGGCAGTGAGAATAATGTTTCTGGAGGTGGGACTCCATTTTTCAAAATCGGGCTTTAATTCAGCCTGCTCTCTAAACCTTTTCTTAGAAAGTTGAGTTTCTTGCTCTCTTTTCAAAGCAACTTCAGACATTTCAACCTTTTCAATAATGACATTTTGTACCTCCTTTGGAGGACTATACATTTGTTGAACAACATATTGAATTCCCTCAAAATCAGAAGGTGGATAAATGATTTGAGTTACTTCCTGCTGAACCCCTTCATTGTAAGCAGGTTGAATTCCTGATTCAGCAGTGTTATCATCATCACAAAGGGGTGGATAACCAAGAGTTACTCTGATAGCATTAGTTATCCATTTAGCATGATCTGAGCCTGCATTGACTAATGCCCTCTCCCCCTTTATGACTTCTCTTTCGACATTGTCTCGCAGATCATCCTTTTGAAATCTTATCTGATCAGATAGATAATTTGTGCCTTCTTTATAGAATGATCTGAATTTTTGCAGCTGATCGGCAATGACCTTTTGAGAGGCTTGGATAGTAGTGTTAACATCAACCAAATTTACTTTGGGTTGTTTATCAAACTCAGACTTTTTTTTAATAAGGTGTTTAGTTAAAGCAGTGGCTTTATTCTGGAGTTCTGTGATAATAACATTATGAGATTCTATGAGATTATCATTTATTCTTATTTGATTCTCCAGAACATATCTTTGTTTTATTACAATGTCATCTATCTAAGCATTGGCCTCCTGTTGTTGCTTGGCCAAGTAGACAACAACATGACCTCCCTTTTGGAAGCATTCATTCATTCCTTTTTGTGCAAATTAACTTCAAATCTGATGGATTTGATATCTTGTGCCAATGTAAATTGCAGTTCTTTATTACTCTCATCCACATATTTCTCAAGTGCAACTCTTTGCTAATCCAATTTTAGTTACAGTGACACTAGAAGGGAACTGAAGTCAACTGCAGGAGCTTGTATTTGTAGGGCAGTTTGTAAGGTTTTCTTATAGTTTGAGCTCCTCTTCCTGAGCTCCACAAGTGTCACAACCCGCATTTTCTCCGAAATTTAAGAAGTATCAGAGTAGGAGAAAACGCGCGTTGTGATGCCACGTCGGACAGGGGATAACTGTCGACGCTCAGGCAACCTCTAACTGCTATGACTAAGAAGGTTCAAAACTTTAATGATGTGAAAACCAATTATATTTTTGAGGCCGTATCCCTCGGCTTCGTGGATCAACCAGTCCACCCTTTCAAAATTATACTTATACGTAGCGGAAAAATACTTTATTCATTTTTTTAGCATCCTAAGAGAGTGCTTAAGCGTCCCCAGGGGACGCCTAAGGCTATGCAAAACCCTAGATTTAATTTATATATCTTGTATAGGAAATACCCTTTTTTACGCGGTTTGAAAATAGTGATTAAGCTCTTTAGAAAGGAAAACATGATGCCTATATTTTTGATATAATAGTTATTTTCTTTTATAGGTTTTAAAATAACTAGCAACCTAACATAAATCATCCCAGAAGCAAGTTGAATAAACTACAAAACAGGAAATATAGCAGTATAAGCAAAGTACAAAACATCTAAAAGAGAAGCCACCAGTGGGCGCCAACAACTGACACGAACCCACTGGTGAGTAGGTATATCTGTACTACAAGTCTAAAGGAACTACCTCCCAGAAGCGAGGAAAAGAAAACTCAGCAATAGCTATAGCACTAGCAACCTCCAGAAGAACCCTAGCCGCACAGTCGGCTATAAACCTGAACCTGAGGCATTCAAAGAGAAGAACGCCTCAGCAAAGCAATATATTTATCTGAAAATGAAACAGTAGTAAAAGGAGAAGTGCAACAGGTAAGGGCTAAAGTAAGCAAGTGAAGGAAATAAAATACTCGCCATAAGTGAGTAAAAAGGAGTGCACCAAGTGCACGGGTGGAGTCAAGTATCAAAAATCTCTGAAGGAAGGATTAGCAAACTAACAAATAAATTCAAGTATAAAGCTAGAGCAGGAAGAGCCACCTAGTACTGGAGATGGACAAGAAACGGAAATAAGGGCCTAGACTGGTGGCAACGGTCCAACCACGTCTCACAGGCCTAAACATCTCAAGGTGCTGTGGTGGTGGCATCGGTCCAACTCAACCAAACAGCTCACATTGTCTTATTCAGACAAAAAGTAAAACACGGGTGGCGGCATCGGTCCGACCCACCTCAAAATCACATCCTGCTCCAGCACTAAGTAACTCAAAACAAAACCCTCACTGGTAGTTCCATGAACCACCAAGAAATCACCACAACCCTATTCCCACTAGAGCCCATCATCTAAGAACCCTAAGTACAAACCGACGGCCAAACGTCGAGTTGCCCCGATCAGTGACTTGACATAAATAAGTTGAAAACAGAGCGACACTATAATTATACAAGTAGTTCGACATTCTGCTAAACATGCACCAATAATTGATCACCATAAAATAGGGAATAGGTTAGACACCGAACAAGCCTAGTTAATTTGATACGAAGACGTACATAATTAATTTGGTACCTATCCACACGCGATTAATTTGATACTAACAACGATGATTAATTTTGACGCTAACGCAAGCAATTAACTTCATAATGAAACGGGCTAGTCTTGGTTCTCATCCATGAAAGGGAACCACAAACTATAGCTTAATTGGAAACGGACAATATTTGTTTTAGCAAGTGAGCACGACCGAAATTATTGAATAACCGAGCAAGTTGAAGCAATCATAACCTCCAACTTTTGGACACGTTCTAACACTAATTATTGAACACGCTCTGATCAACACTAAGGAATGAACACAGCCTATTGATTTAATTCGACCGCTACTTTAGCAATCAAACAATTTTGAACAAAACCAAGGTACAACCCCCTAACGAAATCCGGGCATGACTCAAGGTCCTCAAAATCCAATGTTTAAACTAGTAATTCATTTAGTACCAAAATCCGTTCTAACACCCCGAATCATGAAACCGCGACCTAAAGCAACGATGGTTAGCCCCCAAAAATTTCGGGTGAGCAAGGGGAAGAAAAAAAAAATAATGCTTAGGTGAGTAGATCTGAAATCAAAATCAAGGAAACTAAATTGCAAAAGCTTTGACAAGGGCAAACGATGCACTTGCCTTGGTTTGTCGTTGAGAAACAACAATCGGCCAAGCACTCCCTTCCCAACCGCCGGCCGCGAGCAACAAACGAAGGGGAAACCTGGGAAGAAAAGCTTCATCAAAGCACGAACGAACCGGAACCCTCGGCCCCCGATCGGAAAAAAACAAACGATGGTGAAATCCAAAAAAAACTACCTCGGAACGACGATCACGGCTAGAGGAGCACGGATCCGGCCTCAAACCACGATTTTGAGCGGATCTGGGGGGCGAATCGGGGGTCGGAGCAGCCCCGGGCTTCCGCCTGTTCTTCCGCGCGGGTTTCTGCGAATCGCCGTCGGGTTTGGGGGGGGGGGGGAGATAACCGTAAAACCTAAAACCCGGTTTATATATATATATATATATATATATATATATATATATATATATATATATATATATATATATATATATATATATATATATATATATGCTTATACATTGATTCCTATATTTATTTATATATGCACACCACACACATACTCATATATTTATATACACTTATTTACACATATATATATACATACATACACATTAACACACATATATATATATATTTACACATACACTTAAATACACATGACCGCAGGCACGCACACGCAATTTATTAAACCTTGCATGTCTACTACACGCGCTATGCCCTAAATGCGCAAACATGAAAAAATACGCTCGCACAAATGACGACTCGCTAACTAGCGACCGTCGAAAAGGCGCGGAAACTAACGTTCTCGGATTCCGACCAAATCCGCACCGTAGCTAAACACTCGGGCCACGAAAACATCGCCGAAGTCGGACACAACCTCCGACAACCACGCACTTGGGCAAACCTCGCCCGAAGCCAAAGCACAAGGATTCCCTAAGAGGCTCAGCCGGGCCTCCAAAACAGACGCCGGCTAGCTGGGGAAACCATACTACATCTGAGTAGTTGACCCTAGAAGGGCCGGCTAACCTAACCTTGGATTACTTAGCAAGAGGGAAAAGGGAAGGAGGGGTATTGCCCCCTCCTATAAATGGAGCTCTCTAGCACCAGAGGGTTGTAGTCCTATCCTCAAGCTCAAACAAGCATAGCCACTACCCTGTCGGAGCTCTGCATAGTAGGAAATAGGCCACCCGAGCTCCACCATCTTCCACAGCAATTAATGGTGGAACTCGTCGGAGGCCACCGGAGACCCCAAATAAGGTGGAAACCTTCTCCTCTCCTTCCTTCCCTTTTTCTAGACAAGTTGCATGCGAGCTCCAGCGGCCGGAGCGCCGCCACCGTCACCCCCACCCCTGCGTTCCAAAAAAATAGCTCCGGCGATGGCCGGCGGCGGCAGAATGCCAAACCACCGCCGAAGGGAGCGCCCGCCACCGGAGAGTTGGCCGGGGGCGGAGCCATGGCCGGCGGCGGAGAAGACACACAAGGGTTGTTTTTCGGTACAGCGGGGGGGGGGGGGGGGGGGGAGGAGATGATATATATATATATATATATATATATATATATATATATATATATATATATAAATTTTAATTATTATAATATTTATAATTATTATAATATTATAATTAAAATTGATACCTTATTTTCTAGAGACTAATCTAAGCTTCTGGGAAAAAGGTTTTGAACAAGAAAATTGTTCCCAATAATGAGAGCATTCCACACAAAAAATTTGGGAATTTTTAGAATTAAGTTGATATTTTTTTAAGCATAAATAAGAATTATTTGGCCAATTTATAGACCCGAAATTGCTTGAAAATTTTTGGAAAAATTACTAGGCACTTTTTAGGCCCTCTTAAAGGTTGTATTAAAATTTAGAAACCTTGGGATAAAAATTAAAAGTTTTCCAATTTCATGGAGTCTAGGGTCGCGCTCGGAAATTTGCGTGCTCAAATTCTTCGAGAATGGAAATCGAAGAGCGCGACCATATTATATACTGAATGTTAAGTTCAATTGAGTAATCAACGAGAGTTATTGAGGTCAGATTCCCAACTCGCAGGATTTCAATTTTTTTGCAAAACCACCGAGCGCCTCATTCTTAAAATAACTCTCGGGCATTTTGGGTGGACTCGGAAGATGAAAGTACGAGTTTCGAGTAAAATAATAACCAACCTCGTTTCGGGTAAAGAATTTCCCTAATGTGTTGAAAATGATTTTTGATGTTGAAATTCGAGGAAGAATGTACCCTTTAACGAGATTCTCTGATTTGATCTAATGCAAGCAATTAAATTGATATTTATTCTCGGATGAATAATAAAGATGTAAGTCATAATAAGCTTCCTCCGATCTGATTATGCCATGACTAAAAAGGGTGCAACTGAATTATTATCGGATCTTAAAAATGGGTGAAACTCAAATGAAACCTTCTGAGAATGTAGATGAAACTGAACTAAACCTCTTGAGAACGGAGAAGGAACTGAACTAAACCTCCTAAGAACGGAGATGAAACTGAACTAAACCACCTGAGAACGAAGATGAAAACTGAACCATGCCTCCTGAGAACGGAGATGGAACTGAAGCCTCATTAATGGAGCGATTGGACTACTAATCATTTTCTTTTTGATTATTCCAATCTTCCACTAGTCCAGTTCCTTTATTTATTTCAGTTCAGTTTTTTCAATTCAGTTCTACTTCAGTTCCACACTGGTCAAGTTCAATCCAGTACTTTCAATTCAGTTATACTCCAGTCCCGTACTGGTCAAGTTCAATTCAGTACCTTCAATTGAATTCTACTTCAGTACCGTACTGATCAAGTTCAATTCAGTACTTTCATTTCAGTTCTACTCCAGTCCCGTACTGGTCAAGTTCTATTCAGTACTTTCATTTCAGTACTACTCTAGTTTCGTACTGGTCAAATTTCATTTCAGCACTATAATTATAGATCTTATATTATCAACAGCTTTAATTACCGCATTTTCATTACTGTAATTTACTATTAGAAGCACGGGTCCTGCTCTGACGAGCAGTCATTTGTTAAGGTCGAACCTTAGTTGGGGATAACCGGAGTTGAGGAGTTCCTCCAGGTTTATCCCCAAATAAAGTGCTCTCATGCTCCTTGTCTAAAGTTGATCTGAGCGTTACTGCCCAAAGATTGAAGCATATAAGGGAAGGCCGCCACAGACCCGATGTGTGCTAGCAAAACTTGACTGTTTGATTGCTTGTAAATTTCTTACGGTGAACTGTGGTGGGTCAGTTCCTTCCGCAAATTGTTTATACCGGTACGGGAAGGTCGGCGACTCAAGGCGACGAGGAAATGGGTACCACGGGTGGCCGACCGTGTTGGAAACCTATTACTGACTTGGGATAGGATCTTTATTATTTGTTTAGGTTGATTAGTTTGACCCAATATATATAGTGTAGGGTCATAGGTTTATTTCTAGGGTTGCACCTTCAAAAGGATTCCAGAGAAGTTCAGTTTGACGAATGCAGAATTCTGGTCGATGAAAGCTGATCTCACTTCGACGAACGTCGAACTCAGTTCGACGAACGTCGAACTCAGTTCGACGAACTCAGAGTTCTACCTCTAAGTTAAGCTCGACAAACTTTGGGCTCCGTTCGATAAACGCTGATCACAACTCAGCAGCTCAGCTCGACGAACTGCAGGCTCAGCTCGACGAACTCCAGGCTCAACTGGACGAACTCCAGGCGCAGTTCAACATTTTCCACGCTCATTTCGACTAATTCTTTGTAGTGTTCAGGCAGTGTTATTTAGTGAAGGCAGAATGTTTTTAAATGGCTTAATTACATTAGTTACAACTCTGATATTTAATGATAAATATTCTTAATAAATATAGCCATTTTAGGCATCATTAAATATAAATTAATCACAGAGTTTAATTCTAAATTGATTACCCAGAGCAGTTACAAATCTCATGGATTATTTAGATGTTTCAGAATGTTTTTAAATTCAAATATTTGAATTCTTCTCAGAGATTATAAATTCAGAAGATTGCTGCCTCAAATGGGTTACACACTTTCACAATGCTGACTTAGAGTTTAAGGGGTACATTCTTACAGATTAACATATTTTTATCAAATTGTTTACTTCAGTCTTCTAGAGCAACATCTTCAATTAATCAGCAACTTGAAGGTTTACACCCTGAAGAAAAGTCCCCCCTCCTGATTTCAAATCTCTACACAATTCAGGGGGAGCTTTTTTGCTTCAACAACAATACACTAAAGTCTTCTCAAAGAAACCTGACAGAGAAGACAACATCAATTATTATTTAGTTCCTAAACTGTATAAAGGGTTATAACTCCCTTCGAAAGTTAACCTCTTGGTTCCTAAGTCACATGATCAAAAGACTTAGCTTGGTTTTTGGGCACCTGATTAAAAGCTCAAAGGGTTGTTATATATCCCTTAGAAAATAGATCCTCTAGTAGGAGAGCACCTGATCAAAAACCTGTAGTGGATTCCTATCAGGTGGTAGAAGAGTGGACGTACCTACATTTATTGGGGAACACAATAAAATTCCTTGTATCATCTGTGTTTGATGCTTTTTTTTGTGTACTGTGATTCTTTATCTGTTTATCTATATATTAATATATCACTTATTTTTTAAACAACTCTGAAAACAAATCAAATTTTCTAATATACATTATTCACACCCCTCTAGTGTAAAATAGATCTATCCCTCACTTTCAATTGGTATCAGAGGGAGGTTGTTATTTTTATATGCTAACACCTGAACCAACAAAGATCCTGTTAGATCTTATTTTACTTAGAGTTTGTATTATTTATCATGGCACAAAATAAAGAGTATGCAAGAACTAGACCTCCTATATGCATTCTAAATAAGTTCGCATTATGGAAAGTAAGGATTAGACTTTACATGAATTCTATTGACGAAGATATCTATAATTCTATCTTTACAGGTCCACCTCTACCACTAGCAACAACAAGTACAAGTGTTGTACCACCTCCGGAATGGACAGAAGCCCAGAGAAAGGCTAAAATTACTGATGTTAAGGCTATGAATATATTAAATGTCAGATAATATTTTCCAGAAAGTTGTTGAATGCACCTCAGTAAAAGACTTTTGGGACACCCTCACAGCAATGGTTGCTGGATCAACTGATGAGAGAAAGGACAGAAGATATTACTTGATTTCTCAATATGAGAATTTCAAGAAGGGTGAGAGTGAATCAGTAGCTGAGATGTACACAAGACTCAGTCTCATTATTAATGAGCTGAAATCTTTGGAAAAAGATATTACATTGATAGAGGTGAATGATAAGATTCTCATGTGCTTCCCTATCACATGGGATTCAAGAATCTGGAAAATTAGAGAAGCCAGAAGTGTTAATGAGATATCTACTGAGACTTTGTTGGGCAAGCTCAAATTTTATGAGCAGCTCATCAAAACTAGGGAAGTTGAACAAAGGACTTCACCTTTAGTAAAGATGGAGAAGAGCATAACTTTACAAGAAACAGAAGAAGCAGAAGTCCTTCTAGAGAATGAAGATCTTATGAGTCTTTTGGCCAAAAGATTCTACAAGATGGCTAGAAAAAGATTTTCCAGGGACAAAGACAAACCAAGGTATGATAAAACTCCAACTAAAAAATAGTTTGTTATGGTTGCAGGAAGCCAGGACACATTCTTCCAGAGTGTCCTAAAAATCAAAAGAAGGACAAGAAGAAGGAGAAGGACTCCAAGAAGTATTCAAACAAACCCTCCTCCAGCAAACAAGGAAAGAAGGAGAGAGGCTTTGTAGCTGAAACTTGGAATGAAACAGAATCTGAATCTTCATCCAGCTCAAGTGAAGATGAAGATGCAAAGGACAAAAAAGTCTGTGTAATGACAATAAATGCATCATGCAGTAATTCAGATTCTGAATCTGAATTCGAAGATGATCAGGTAATCTCAACATTTGATTTTACTTCAGATCAATTTAAAACAGATTTTAAATTACTATGTAATGACTTAATAAAATCTGAGAAGAAAATAAAACTTCTCAGAGACAAATTAACTGAAATGAATAACTTATCCTCTAAAAACTCTAAACTTAAAAAAGATTTAAAAATTTTTAAGGAAAAAGTAGTTTTATTAGAAAATAAATTATCTGAGGCTAAGCAGTTTGAAGAATTCTCTAATGGGACAAGCATCAAACTGATGAATATCACAAGCACAGTCGATGCCAGGCTTAATGGCAAACTTGACATTGGAGCTTCATCAAGTCAACCTCATCTTTTACAGAAAAATATTTTAACTACACCAATAAAATTCATTTCTGCCAAAGGAAACGAGAAACTAGAAGACTTAGATAAAGTTACAGTAGTTCTACAAAAACCAAATCAAAATAAAAAATTTCATAAGACCTATGTTCAACAAAATTTGTCGAACCGAGATCGAGGAAATAAGTACTATTCGTCGAACAAAGATCGACAAACTATGAACACAGAAAATGGTGCTCGACGAATTAAATATAATTCGTTGAACTGCAATCGGCGAACGTGGAACACAGAAAATGAACATTATTTTTCTGTGAATGGAGCTCGATGAACTCACTTCCATTCGTCGAACTCAGATCGACGAACTCAATATAATTCGTCGAACCCAAATTTTTCTAACAGAAATTTTGATTCTTTCTACAAGAAAAATCAGACACAAGAATTTATAAATCCTTTTACTTAGTGGATTATTCCTCCAAGGAGATATCATCCACTTGGTTATAAAGATCAACCTGAGTGTTCTTATATTTCTAATTATCATTATGTCAAGAAACTAGGACCCAAGGTAACCTGGGTCAAAAACACCTAATTTGGTTTATGCAGGGAAAGAACTATCCTACCACAGAGGAACAATGGTACTTGGATAGTCGTTGTTCAAAACATATGACAGGAAGAAAGGTTAATTTAAAAGATTTCAAAGCTAAGCTTGGATCGAAAGTCATTTTTGGGGACTCCAACTATGGCTAGACAAAAGGGCTATGGGAATGTCAAAGTTAGAGAAGTTACCTTCAGGGAGGTAGCGTATGTGAAAGGTCTCAAGCATAACCGTATTTTCATAAGTCAATTATGTGATGAAGGTTATCAGGTATCTTTTAACAAATCATTATGTTCTATCACATCTAGTTCTAATAAAATTATTTTAACTAAGATTAGACCGGGTAATATTTACTTAGTTAATTTCAACTCTGCAAAATCTGAAATTTGTCTGTTTAACCAGTTTAGTAAAACAAATGAATTGTGACATAAACGATTAGGACATGTAAACCTTAGGACTATAGCTAAATTATCTAAGGACAACCTTGTCAGAGGACTGCCTTCTGGTTCTTACAAGGAGGAAGGACTTTGTAGGGCTTGTCAGTAAGCTAAGCAAACCAATAATAGCTTTAAATTCATTTCTAAAAGTGATTCACCCAGAGTTTTTTATTTGCTACATATGGACCTTTTTGGACCTATTGCAGCACGAAGTTTGGGAGGAAAGTCTTATACTTTAATGATTATTGATGATTTCTCTAGATTCACTTGGGTGTTCTTTCTTAGAAACAAGTCAAATAATTTTAAAGTTCTTATAGACTTTCTTGGGAACATCAAGATTGAGTACTCTACTCAAATTGCATTGATCAGAAGTGATCATGGCACTGTGTTTGAATCTCTTATGAGGAAAGAATTCTGTGATAAGGAAGGTATCAGAAATTATTTTTCTGCTCTTAGAACTCCTCAACAAAATGAGGTAGTTGAAAGGAAAAATAGAACCCTAATTGAATCTGCTGGAACATTACTTGCAGATGCTCACTTACCCCTATCATTTTGGACAGAGGCAGTAAGCACAGCAAACTATGTTCGTAACAGTTGTTTGATTCATAAACTAAAGGGTAAGACTCCCTATGAATTACTTAAAAATAAGAAACCTAAAGTTAGTTATTTCAAAGTTTTTGGGTGTAAATGTTACATACATAACAATGATAAGAAACATTTAAGAAAATTTGAAGCCAAAGCTGCAGAAAGAATATTTCTTGGATATTCTCAAGTTAGCAAGGCTTATAAAGTCTTTAATAAATCAACCCTTAAGATAGAAGAATCAGTACATGTCTCTTTTGATGAAACTAATATGTTTTATAAGGAAAATAACACTTCTACCATAGATTATTTGCAGGTACCAAATCTGTGTGAGAAACTGGATGAATTAATCCTAACATAAGAGGATACATCACACCCTTCTCAACAGGTTGCTGATTATGTCATTGATGAAGAAGATTCAGAATCTATGCTGAAAAAATTATGACTAATGAAATTCCACCAGAGAAATTAGCTCCATAAATAATTAAAGAACCAACTCCACCTGTTGACTTTGTCACACTTAGAGATCACCCTAAGTCTCAAGTGATTGGAGACATATCAGCCGGAGTTCAAACAAGGCATCAATTGAATCAAGATCAGATGCATGCTTGTTTTATTTCTCAGATTGAACCTCAATCCATCAAAGATGCAGAACAAGATCCCCACTGGATCATTGCAATGCAAGAACTCAATCAATTTAAGAGATGTAGAGTTTGGTATTTAGTTCCAAGACCCAAAAATTATTCAATTATTGAACCAAATGGGTCTTCAGGAATAAGTTGGAAGCTCAATGAGTTATTGTAAGAAATAAAGCTAGACTGGTAGCTCAAGGATACTCACAGGATGAAGGTATAGATTATGATCAGACTTTTGCTCTTGTTGCAAGATTGGAGGCTATCAGGATATTTCTTGTATTTGCAGCATTCAAGAAATTCAAGGTATATTAGATGGATGAGAAGAGTGCTTTTCTACATGGAGAACTCAAAGAGGAAGTTTATGTTGAACAACCTCCAGATTTTATCTCTTCAATTCACTCTTCTTATGTTTTTAGAGTTAATAAAGCCCTTTATGGTCTTAAACAAGCTCCAAGAGCTTGGTATGAGACCCATGCTAGTTTTCTTTTAGAAAATAAATTTAGTAGAGGCACGATATGTAAGACTTTATTTTTCAGAAATCATAAAACCAAAATTTTACTAGTACAAATATATGTTGACGATATAATTTTTGGTTCTACTGATTCCAAACTATGCAAAAGATTCTCTGATCTGATGCATTCTAAGTTTGAAATGAGTAACATGTGTGAACTATCCTACTTTCTTGGTTTACAAGTGAAGCGAACACCTGATGACATTTTCATATCCCAATCTAAATATGCTAAAAAGCTGATTAAGAGATTTGGGATGTCACATGACTCAGCTATGAAAACACCTATGCCTACTAATGTTGTTGTTGATACTGATGAACATGGCAAGCCTGTTGATCAGAAAACATATAGGGCTATGATTGGGTCTCTATTATATTTAATAATAAGTAGACCAGATATAATGTTTGCAACATGTATTTGTGCTAGGTTCTAAGTAAACCCTAAAGAATCACATCTTATTTTAGTAAAGAGAATTTTAAGATATATAAACGGTTGCCCTAATCTAGGACTCTTTTATCCTATTGAGTCAGGATTTGAGTTAACTGGATTCTCAGATGATGACTATGCTGGATGCATGGTTAACAGAAAAAGCACATCAGGAACTTATCAGTTTCTTGGTGATAGGATTGTTTCATGATTTTGTAAGAAGCAAACCACTGTGTCTACTTCAATTGCTGATGCTGAATACATGGCAGCTGGTAGTTGTTGTTCAAAGATTTTGTGCATTCAAAATCAGCCACTAGATTATGGTTTTAACTTATCTAATTCTATTATTTTCTGTGATAACAGAAGTGCAATTTATATAGCATAGAATCCAGTACTACATAGTAGAACAAAACATATTGAAAAAAGACATCATTTTATAAGAAATAATGTTGACAAGAATAAAATTAAACTAGAATTTATTCTCACTGATTTTCAAAAAGCTGATATATTACTAAACCTTTCGATGAAAAGAAACACATTTTCTTCTTAAATCAGTTAGGAATGCTTGATGGTGAGGCTTTAAATTAACTTTTATTCTGAGATCGACGAATTGTCCAACTTTCATCGAACGGAGCTCGACGATCTGTGAACATTTTGTGGAACGTTCGTTGAACGGAGATCGACAAACCTTCTTTTTAAAACTTTTCGTCGAACGGATATCGACACTTTTGTTTCATCAACCTTTTGTCGAACGGAGCTTGACGAAATGTCTTTCTTTCACAAAACTTTCAGCGACCGGAGATCGACGAAATGCTTTTCTTGTGTGGAATTTTTCATCGAAGCGAGTTCGATGTTTTGCTTTTCGTCGGACATAGTTCGCCTTTTCGACTTCTGAAAACTTATAACTAGGTTTTCATCGAACTCTATCCCGCATTTGCTCCATTTCCATTTCCTTTGCACATGATCTTCCTGTTTTGCAGGAACATGGCGATTTATCAGGCGACTCTTTCTGCGATGAAATTTGATGCTGGATTTGATATAGACATTGATTCCTTCAGTCATTCTGATCAAGTTTTCAAGAAAATTCTGAAATTATTTGAGGACCAGAATCTCCGAAACTTCATGACCACAAGGATCAAACTCTCAGTCACAGAGATCAAATAATGGGTTCACACAGCAAAGATTCCTGATCAGTCAACTATTACTGGATCTATCTCTGGAAATCAGGTTTCACTTACCCCAATAATTTTATCTGAAATTTTTGGATTCATTAATGGAGAAGATGACATAGAATTATCTAGTTCAGAAGTAGATATTATGCTTGGTAGAATGGGACACATACAGGGAAACCCTAACCACCTCCTGAAGAAAAACTTTTCTATAGACTATAAATTCTTAGCTGATATAGTTGGAAAGGTTATATTGGGCAAACACTCTGCCCATGATTATGTGACCAGGCACCAATTCTTATTGATGTGTGTCTTGGTGCATCAGAAAAATGTTAACTGGGGAACCATTTTATTTGATTCAATTAAAAAGAAACTTAATAAGAAAGATGTAAGTTATGGCAGGATTTTAGGCATTTTCCTGCACACAAAATGTCCAGAATTCTTGGTCTCTCAAACCATATTAATCAATGCATCTAAAAGGATTACTTCTGCCTTGTTTGGAAGATGGGAGAGGGTAATCCCTAAGCCATCCAGAGCTACCTCTTCTAGAAAGCACAAGGGCTTCCAGCCACTCACTCAACCCCAGAAGTGGTATCTGTTCCTCTAATTTCTTCTCCTCCACCATATCCACACCAGTCACCTAGGTTGCCATCTCCACATTCTCATCTTCCTTCTTTACCTGAACAAGTTCCCTCATCAACTCCACATGTTGATTCACCTACTCCTCAGTCACCACTACATCCCATTGAAGATATTCCATCCACATCAATCCATCCACATTACCCCATTCATTAGTCACCGCCTCAATCACCACTACTTTCATCCCCACCTCATTTCTCTCTTCTACATGCATCTCCATCACATTCAGCCCTACCTCCATTATCTCCACCACAATCACCCATCCAGGAGATAATTCCTGATGCACTCCCGATGACATTCCTCCTGTCATCAATACTACCTCCATTCCTCAAACCTTCTATATCTGTTCAAACTGTAATAACAGTTTCATTCCCTCATCTTCCATTCCATCCTCTGCATCTACTCAGGCTCTATCTGAGTTTATGTATTTGGATTTTTCTTCCATTGTTGCTAATCCTCTTTATTTTATTACTCCAACACTTAAGAAGTTACTGGATGACTCCTTATCTCCTGTAATAGCTTCCATCTCTGAACTTTCCTTTGGAATTGACTTTCCAAACTGTCCCTTCTTCTGGGGGCCTAGATTCAGGCCTCCCTAGATTTGGGCAGGGGGAGATGCTTAATGAAGAATTTCCAGTTGCAGAAGTAGTCTCAGCCAGAGCAGTAGCAGCAGTTTTTGATGGTATTCAGGATAGTGAGATGATCAGTTCAGTAGAAGCAGCAGAAGCAGCAGAACCAGAAATAATAATTGTTGGTGATATTTTTAATAATCCCACAGTTAACTTGAATTCTTTATTATCAATATTTGATTTACACCATTGTTATGTTCCCAGTTTACCCAGCTTACCAGTAGATTTTTCTAAAGCATTAGTATGTTATACTGCTCCTGTTGATCATATTACTCTAGAACAGATTAGATCTAGTTTTAGAATTGTTTCTACTAGATCTTCTCCAGTTTCTCAGATTGCAGTAGCAGTTGATAATATAATGGATATTATAGAACAAGTTTCTTCCCCTCCTAATTTTGCTTGGGATGAAACTCCAATGCCTAATCTTGATGCTCTTCTTCATGAAGATATGGAAGAGACAGCTATTGTAGATACTGTTTATACATAGCCAGAAGTATAGTTAGTTGACCATACTAATTTATTAAAACAGATAGATGAATTATATGATCTGTCAGCAGAAGAATCAAATGATGATACAAATTCTGATGAGTCAGAAGACTCAGGATCTAAGAAAAGGAAATTAAAGAAGAAGGTTCCTATTAAGGTTACTCCCCAACCTTCAGCTACAACATATGTTCCATACTATATTCTGCATGGAATTCCTCTCACTCCAGACCTACCTCACTGGATGAGATACTCCAAAAATGAAATGAAAAGGAGGAAAAAATGAAGAGATATTCTTCATCTCCAAGGTCTAGGAGTGAACCTCCTCCTCCTCCTCCAGCTGTAGGGTCATCTGGTAACATTTCTTCTTCTCAAAAGCCTACATCTCATCATTATTCAAAATCTTCTCAGGACAGACATGATAGACCCTCAAGGTCAGATTCACACAGCAGCCAGTAACAAGAATCAAGTCAAAGCAGTCAGCAACAACAACCAAGCCAAGAGAGGCCACCTTCACCAGTATATGATCCAAAAATGGATCTAGATTTCAGAATGGGAAGGTTTATAGAGCTGGTTGCTCTTTCACAGATTAAGAAAGCCAGAGAATAAGGCAAGGACACTTCACAGTTCACCACCATGTCGTCATATAGGCAAAGGGAGCTTGACACATATTCAAAGAAAAGTTTATTCAATGTTGACAGATACATGAATCTGCATCAAGAGGCAGTAGTTCCCAGAACCACCTATCTGAGGATTATTGGCTCTCAGGATTTAAAGATGAGCCAAAGGGAAGCTGCAGATCCAAACAGAAAGCTTGTTTTCACCAAATCATCTTCATATTCTCCCTCTGAATCTCCTAAGAAAGACACTTGATTACATATTTTTTAGACTGTGTTATTGTTATTGAACTCACAAAACACTTTCTTTATTTCTACTGAAAATTTTATAATTCTGGCAGATTATTTTTTGCTTTGTGTTTTTCTATTTTTGATAATATCCTAACCCAAATAGTGGGAGATTGTTGGAACCCAATTACTGATTTGAGCTAGGATCTTTATTATTTGTTTAGGATGATTAGTTTGACCCAATATGTATAGTCTAGGGTCATAGATTTATTTTCAGGGTTGCACCTTCAAAAGGATTCCAGAGAAGTTCAGTTTGACGAATGCAGAATTCTGGTTGATGAAAGCTGATCTCAGTTCGACAAACGTCAAACTCAGTTCAACAAACTCAGAGTTCTACCTCTGAGTTAAGCTCAATGAACTTTGGGCTCTATTCGACGAATGTTGATCACAACTCAGTAGCTCAGCTCGACGAACTCCGGACTCAGCTCGACGAACTCCAGGCTTAGTTCGACGAACTCCAGGCGCAGTTCAACATTTTCTAGGCTCAGTTCAACTAATTCTTTGCATTGTTCATGCAGTGTTATTTACTGAAGGCGGAATGTTTTTAAATGGCTTAATTACATCAGTTATAACTCTGATATTTAACGCTAAATATTCTTAATGAATATAGTCGTTTCAAACAGCATTGAATATGGATTAATCACATAGTTTAATTCTAAATTGATTACCCAATGCAGTTATAAATCTCATGGATTATTCAGACGTTTCAGAATGGTTTTAAATTCAAATATTTGATTTCTTCTTAGAGATTATAAATTCAGAAGATTACGGCCTCAAATGGGTTACACACTTACACAATACTGACTTAGAGTTTATGGGATACATTCTTACAGATCAACATATTTTTATCAGATTTTCTTCTCTAGTCTTCTAGAGCAACATCTTCAATTAATCAGCAACTTGAAGGCCTACATCCTGAAGAAAAGTCTCCCCTTTTGATTTCAAATCTCTACACAACTCAGGGGGATCTTTTTGCTTCAACAACAATCCACTAAAGTCTTCTCAAAGATAGCTGACAGAGAAGGCAACATCAATTTTTATTTACTTCCTAAACTATTTACATGGTTATAAGTCCCTTCAAAAGTTAACCTCTTGGTTCCTAAGTCACCTGATCAAAAGACTTAGCTTGGTTTTTGGGCACCTGATCAAAAGCTCAAAGGGTTGTTGGATCTCCCTTAGAAAATAGATCTTCTGGTGGCAGGGCACCTGATCAAAAACCTGTAGTGGATTCCTACCATGGGTGGTAGAAGAGTGGATGTACCCGGATTTATTTGGGAACCTCTATAAAATTCCTTGTGTCGTCTGTGTTTGATGCTTTTCTTTTTTATTTGTGTGTTGTGATTCTTTATCTATCTATCTATATATTAATATATCACTTATTTTCTAAACAACTCTAAAAACAAATCAATTTTTTTAATATACATTATTCACCCCCCCCCTCTAGTGTAAAATAGATCTATCACTCACTTTACCCATTGGGTTTTCCTCCCTTGGTCGGCCAAAATGTTGTATCACCGGATGTCGCTCACATCTAATAGTACACAAGGTTGTACGTTGGGGCCTGGGGTTGTGCAGTACGACCAACCACAGAAGTGGCTGGACTGGCCACTATCACCGACGGCCACATCAGTGAGGCCCGTGGGGCTCGCTACCCTGGTTGAAAAGAAGCGGTCCATACTATGTCGACATAGGGTGTTATGCGCAGCTGTGAATGCCTGCGATGTGTACGCGGCTGTGAATGCCTGCGGTGTGTATGCGGCTGTGAATGCATGTGATGTGTACGTGGCTGTGAAAGCCTGCGATGTGTATGCGGTTGTGAATGCCTGCGATGTTTGCACGGGTTGTGAATACCTGCTATGTTGCTATGTTATTGGAGCATAAATTATAACTGACGTATATTATTACTGCTAGTCCAGTTATATCATGTTGCACCTCTTTTCGGTTGCTCCTAGCTTATTCATGAAATGTTGTACTAACACTCTCATACTTTGGCTATCTACTTTTGTTGGGTGCGTGAGCTCGTCCCCAGGATATGGATCTAGGGAGGAGATTTTTTTTCCACTTAGCTCTGTGACTAACGATTATTTAAATAACCATTCACAGGAGATGGAGCACTGTAGTGATCAGCTACTGCAGGATGATATGACAGCTAATAGGACTACATGAACAGAGGCACCCCCGTCGTTTCCAGTGTTTCGAGACGTGAGTACTAGCGAGTAGAGTTGAGAGAGAGTTGAGTTGCTAGTTGTAGTACTGTATAGCTGACGGGCTCCGTTTATAAACAGTGGCTAGGGCCATTTGCGGTTTTTGTTAAATATATATTGTTATATATATTTGTCGTGGTTCCTTGTTAATGCGTTTGCAAATCTTTGATGTGTTGTGAATGTTGTGATTCAAGTCGTGTAAGACGACCAACTAGTGCTTAGCAGAGTGAGTCGTTACCCCTTAAGGAGCACTGGGTGGACGTCTTTGGCAGTAAGATCCCTTCCGTCTCAACTCGGGGCAAAGGTTGGGGGGTCTTACATCAGACGCCTTCAAGTGCAGGTTCTTCTTGATCACCTTCAAGGGTAATGCAAGAGCCTGGCTCCACCAGTTGCCAGCCAGTTCCATCTACTACTTCGCAGATCTACGTCGAGGCCTTATGACCAGGTTCGCGATGTCCAAGAAGATGAAGGAGGAAACTACTCTCTTCAAGATTGCTCAGGGGCAGCATGAGAGTCTTTGCCACTACATTGACCGTTTCAAGGAGATTTTAGAGGTGGTGGAGGTGTATAGCTCCACCCTTATGCTATCCCTCAAGTTCGGTTTGAAGCAGTAGCTTTTCAGCAAGGAGATGGGGTCCAAACCCCCGAGGTCCTTCGAAGAGATGATGGAGAGGGCTAATATGTTCGTCCAGGGGGAGGAGAAGAACAAGGACTTCTTCGTGCAATTGGATGGAGATGAGACATTGGGCATAGGGAGGGGAGAACCTTTGGAGGTGAGGATTGGAAGATTGTCAGAGAGACAGGTGGAGAGAAGAAGGGAAGAACCAAAGAGGAGAGAGGAGCAGAGGAAGATAGAAGAGCCTGGGAGGGCAGAACAGCGGAGGAGGTAGGAGAGGCTTCGAAGGCAGGAAGAGAGGAGGATCGTAGAGACTCGGGAGAGAAGAGGAGAAGAGAGGCGATTCCAGCACCCTGTGAATCGACCTCAGTGGAGGCAGCCAGCTAGGCCGCATTTTCAGCAGCAGGAGAGGAATGACCACCGATAGGGTGGAGGTCGAGGATAAGTGTAACGCTCCCGATTTTTTTTCGATGACTTTATTTGATTTAATATCGTCATATTTTTGACATCAGGGCGTTATCCCTTTTTAGGTCACGTTATCGGCGTTGCACCGTTAGTGCGTTTTCGCATCCGTTTGGTCTGATTGACCAAATTTTTGGAATTTTCGTCGAAACTGAAAGTTTTCGAGTTGAAAAGTTAAGTTTTGTGGTTTTGATTTCACCGTTAGATTTGTAGCGTTAGTGTTCGCCTTCGGTGCAAGTTTCGTTTAATTCGGCGCGCGTTTGGGCTTCCGTAATGAATCTTCTCGAAAAGCTATGGTTCTACTCGCTTAGCCCGTTTTAGATTTTACTCGGGCGCCGTTTTGAGGGTCAAAACGGCGTTGTATCAAAACATGGTCAACATAAACTTTGTTTGTCTCGACGAGATCTACAACTTTCATGTTGACCACTTTTCGATTTGAAGCCGTTTTGAACCCCTAATTTCGTTTTTTCTGCTGTAACTCGAGTGGTGAGCTGCTACTCGAGTATATGCTGCTACTACTCGAGTAATTCATGTTTTAACTCGAGTAATGAGCCTCTACTCGAGTATATTATGCTACTACTCGAGTAGGTATGCTACTACTCGAGTAGTTATGCTGTTACTCGAGTAGGTATGTTGTTACTCGAGTAGCTATGCTGTCACTCGAGTAGGTTGTTTCTTTTTGCGTTCAGACGTCATTTTGAGGGTCAAAATGGCGTCGTATCAAACAATGGTCAACATGACATTTGTTCGTCTCGACGAGATCTACAACTTTCATGTTGACCACTTTTCGATTTGAAGTCGTTTTGAATCCCTAATTTCATTGTTTCTGCTGGAACTCGAGTGGTGAGCTGCTACTCGAGTATATGCTGCTACTACTCGACTAATTCATGTTTTAACTCGAGTAATGAGCCTCTACACGAGTATATTATGCTACTAATCGAGTATGTATGCTACTACTTGAGTAGGTATGTTGTTATTCGAGTAGGTATGCTGCCACTCGAGTAGGCTGTTTCTTTCTGCGTTCAGACGTCATTTTGAGGGTCAAAACGGCATCGTATCAAAAAATGGTCAACATGAAATTTATTCGTCTCGACAAGATCTACAACTTTTATGTTGACCACGTTTCTATTTAAAGCCGTTTTGAACCCCTAATTTCGTTTTTCGCTCACCCGCTCGTAAATAGTACGTTTTTAGACAAAACTTTTCATAAATACATATATATATACATATACTTAGAATTAGAACTGACCTCACTCTTTATTTAGGACTTCTTCTTCTTCTTCTTCACTGAACCGAACCAAAGCTGAAGAAACGTGAGGACGGTGATGGCGGAGCGTGAGATTTCGTGAACTTTCCGGTCGCCGCCGACGGAGTTCCGGTGCTCAAAATCTTCATTCGAGCATAGATTTGAAAAGCTCTCGGCGAGATCTACGTCACCGTGGTAATTTTTTATCATTTCTTGAGATTTCTCGTTAGGGTTTTTTGGTCCTAACGTCTATTTCGTCCACTCTTGTCCAGATTTCGGCTTTTCTCGTCTCCCTTAGTCTCGATCTGCGACGAGGTGTGATTTGGAGGCTTCCTTTGATAAAGCCAAGGCAAGTGGCTCTTTTCCTCTCTTTTTCCTTAATTTCTTATGGTAAGACTTTCATCTTATATTAATGTTCCTGGTTCCTTTAGAGTATAAGATGTTTAAATTTTTTTTAGGCTTACTCTTAGGGTAAATTTTTCGTCGCCGTTGAGCGTAGGATGTGTAGCGCTTAGTATAGGTTGATTGTGTAAATTTTTTTTTTCGACGCCGTTGAGCGTAGGATGCGTTGGGCTTTGTATAGGTCGATTGTAAGTCGTGGTCTTCGATTTAGTGTTGCAATAATTAGGTGTTGTGCCAATTTTGAGATGGTGTTGGGGATATGAGTGTTGGTTGTGGTTAGCATACCACCCAACCGGGAGGCCCCTTCTTTTTGTGGATCATCACAGTGGGGGTATGCTTAGTTTCTCCTTTCCTGGACTGTTGGGTTCTGGTTGGCCCGGTTTGGCCATGTTTGTGGACCACAGTATCGACTGTGAGACGGTTGAGGATCCGGAGTTGGGCTTAGGGCGCTTGAGGTCGTCGCCCTCTCCGGCCTGCAACGCAGTCATACCACGTGTTGATGATTCACCCTCTTCCGAGCCATTTTGTGATCAGTTGTTTTCTTGTGGTTTATGCCACAGTTTTGCTAAATTTTGCTGGTTATGTCCAGACTTGTTCAACTTCGCACTTGGTGCATTTTTTTTTTTAAATTTAGAGGTTATTATAATTGCTAACCTTCCTCCTTTTGGTTGGGTTTGGTACACCCTCCATTGTTTAGCTTACTCACTTGCTTACCTATTCTTTTTCCACTTGTTTTCTTTTTTCTGCTTGCTGAGGTGTTCTTCTCTTGAATGCCTCAGGTTCAGGGATGTAGTCGGTGGTGCGGCTGAGTAGTTTTGTTGCTGGATTTGCTGAGGGTGCCTCGAGGTTGCGAGGTAGCTTTTGTTCTTTTGTAGTAGCTTCATACTTGAGAACTTTTAGTGAGTTCGTGTCAGGTGTTTGACGCCCACTAATTGTTTATTGTCGTTCTTGGATATTTGGCTAGTTGTCAGTGTCTACTTTTGTGTTAGTAGTTCTTGCTCTCTGGGAAGGATTTATGCTAGGATGTCTATAGGTATTTTCAACTATAAAACTAACTATTATTAATATATCATGCACATCATGTTTTAAAACTCTAAATCACCGTATTTAAATACCGTACAAAATACTTCGATAATATTACTATAAATTTAGTGTAATGCATGGCTTGAGTTTTTTTTTTGGAATGCTAGGCTGATGTAAGATGTCTAACTTATTTACTATAGTATTTTCCGTTGCGTTTAACTACTTCTCTTCTGGTGGACTCGTGAGCCACTAAGCCGAGGGATACGGCTATTTGCCTAACTTAAAATAAACTCCTTCAATAAAACATTTAAATCATTTTTTTTGTATTGAGTCGGAGTGCTGCCTGAGCATCTACAGTTATCCACTGCTGACGTGGCATCATGATGCGCATTTTCCCTTACTCTGATATTTCGTCGTTGTGGTGAAAATACGGGTTGTGATAGTTGGTATCAGAGGGAGATTCTGTAAGAGGGGCAGTTGGTTTGACAAGTTGGTCGAACAACTTGCCCTCAAGCAAAACTCTCGTCGTGTCATTCATTGCATACACACACCAGTATGTCATCAGTAGATCTTGATGGAAGCATGAACACTACACTCATAGTACAAAAGAAGAAGTATACTGGGCATATTATGTAGTATGGGATGCATAATATATGTTTGTATATGGATCCACCATAGGTGGTGACATGTGACGGTTATGTAGTATGGGATGCATAACCACCATCACATGGATGTTCATTAGCACGTTTTACCTTTTTCGTTACATACAATATTATGTAGTATGTGATGCATAATATTGTATGTGTACGCCGCTCATACATGCATTAAGGCTTTTCTTTATAATGCATAGCACTGCATACATATCATATCATTGCATAAGCACACGTGCCAAGTTAAAGATCTACATGATGATATATGTACACACATGATTTGAAATAAAAAAAGTAATCATTCATGCACTCATATAATAGGCACAAGAGTCATAAGGATGAGGGTTTTTCCCTCTAAATAGGACATGTCATCATTTATTTTAAATCCCAGAGCAAGCTAGCAGCATAAGCAAGTATCTAAGGTTTTATGTCTGAGCTAAGTTGTAAGTCTAGCATGTTACGCTAGGTGTTGACAGATCGTTTATTGATTGTTTAGAATGCCTCCTAAGCGTCCGGTGACGAGGACTACTCCCCAGTCGGAGGGAGAATCTTCTGGTGCCCAGAGTGAGGCCGTGATAGAGGGATTGAGACAGAGCAATGAGGCCCTGTCGAGGCAGATGCTGGAGATGCAGTCGCAGATTCAGTCGTTGTTGTCAGTCGTGGTGAATCAGCTGCAGAGGGCGCAAGAGCCCGCCGTGGATCTAGTTGTTCCCGTTCCCCCCGCTCCTCTGGTGCCCCCGGCGGTGTTGCCACCAGAGATGACTTTCATTTCGAACTTTCAAAGGTTAGGACCCCCTACGTATGATGGCAAGGCAGATTTTATGCCATTAGATGACTGGATGATTTCCATCGAGGAGATATTCACCTACTAGGGTATCTTTGTGGACCAGAGAGTGATGGTTGCTGCTTATCAACTCAAGGGCATGGCCAAGAGTTGGTGGTTGAGGGAGAAAGAAAGCTTGAAGGATGGATGCTCATGGGAGTCCTTCAAGGAGTTATTATTGAAGATGTTCTTACCGTCTGTGAAAAGAGACCGGTTGATGAATGACTTCCTTCACTTAAAGCAGAGGCAGCTTACTATCAGTGAATACGAGGTGGAGTTCAGTAAGCTGAGCCTCTTTGCTCCCGACTTGCTGTCCATAGAATCCAACCGAGTCAGGCGATTTCTGGGTGGTCTTCGGAATGACATCCAGCAGCTTACCAGTGCCTACGGATCCGAGACTTATTCTGAGGTGGTAGAGGCTGCTCTGAAGGTGGAATCCATTGACAATGCCAAGGTCAGAGGTAAACAGATGATGAAGGATAAGAGAAAGTCTGTTGAAGGTAAGGAATCACAGGAAACCGGGACTATTGGGAAGAAAAGAGGCAAGGAAGTGTGCAGTTTCTGTGGTCGGGCAGGCCACCCGTTCGAGAGCTGTTACCAGAGACTGGGAGCTCGGAAGCAAGAGCATGTGCACACGATTCAGGGCGCCCCCAAAGAGAGATTAGTTTGTTCCAGTTGCAACAGGACGGGGCACGATGCAGCCCATTGCTGGAAGGACAAAACCTGTTATCTATGTGGACGGAAGGGGCATATTAAGACCTGTTGCCCGCAAGCTCAACCCCCTGTTATAGCCAGTGCCACTTCAGGCCTTGCCGCCACCGCAGCTCTTGGACAAAGGGAAGGGCAAGTTGAATGTGGTGTCCGCGGATGAAGCTCAGACGTCGACCCAAGTTATTTCAGGTTAGATCCTAACCTTGTTTTATTTTCTAGGTATGATCTAAATGTCAATGTTTTTTCCCTTAGTCGTATATTTAATCTTATAGGAAAGTTTAAGGTAAGTAACCGCTGGGCGCGTGTCCTTTTCGATTCCGGTGCTACCCACTCATTCGTGGCTAGATCTTTTGTAGAGCGTCATCGTTTGACCCTCAATCCGGTTGGTGACCCGTTCTGTGTCAAGTTCCCCTCAGGTGAATCCGTTGTGTCAGATAAGGGAATTCAGGGTTGTCCAGTCCAGTTGGGAGATTTTCTCGCGGTTGCGGATCTAAAAGTTATAGACCTGGAAGATTTTGATGTAATCCTGGGCATGGATTGGCTATCGAAGTACGATGCAGTAATCCAGTGCAAGGTCAGGCGTTTGGACTTCAATATGGATGACGGTCAATGCAGGAGCGTTTATGGTTATTCGCGCCAAGATGCTCTGATCATTTCTACGGACTGCGGTAAGTGCTCGAAAGCTTTTGAATTCAGGATGCTTTGCCTGTTTGGTTTCAGTGTTAACGACCATTGTTAGTTTGCCGCTTGTGGAGGAGATCGATGTAGTGTGCGAGTTTCCTGACGTGTTTCCTGATAATCTTCCTGGTCTTCCGCCTGAGAGAGATGTTGAGTTTGTCATAGATTTAGAACCGGGTACCCGTCCTATCTCTAAGGCTCCGTACAGTATGGCTTCGCGTGAGCTGGGTGAGCTGCGTACCCAGTTAGATGAGCTGTTGTAGAACAATTTCTTTAGGTCAAGTTTGTCACCGTGGGGTGCTCCCGTTCTGTTTGTAAAGAAGAAAGATGGATCAATGAGGCTGTGTATAGATTATAGAGAATTGAATAAAGTGACCATCAAGAACAGATATCCCTTGCCGAGAATCGATGATCTGTTTGACCAGTTGCGTGGTAGCTCTGTATTTTCCAAGATTGACCTGCGTTCGGGTTATCATCAGTTGAGGATTCGCGAGGCAGACATTCCACGAACTGCTTTTCGTTCGCGGCATGGACATTTCAAGTTCTTGGTAATGTCTTTTGGATTGACTAATGCACCTGCCGCATTCATGGATTTGATGAACAGAGTATTCAAGGACTTCCTGGATAATTTTGTCATCGTGTTCATAGATGACGTTCTAGTCTACTCCCGCAATGCTGAAGAGCATGCACAACACTTGCGATTGGTTTTGTCAACTTTAAGAGAGCATAAGTTGTGTGCTAAGTTGAGCAAGTGCGAGTTTTGGTTACCTCAAGTCTCCTTCTTGGGCCATGCGGTGAATAAAGATGGGATAAAGGTTGATCCGGAGAAGATAGCTGCAGTGATGGATTGGAGTAGGCCTACCACTCCCAAGGAAATAAGAAGTTTTCTAGGGCAGGCAGGCTACTATAGAAGGTTTGTGGAGGGATTCTCTACATTATCTGTGCCTTTGACAAAGTTGACGCAGAAGCATGTAGCCTTTATTTGGATTGATAAGTGTGAAGAGGCGTTCCAGGAGCTAAAGAGGAGATTATGCACTGCACCAGTTTTGACCCTGCCTACTGAAGGACTGGAGTATGTTGTGTATGTGGACGCATCACATGTTGGCCTCAGATGCGTGTTGATGCAGGAGGGCAAGGTTATTGCGTATGGGTCTAGGCAGCTGAAGGTTCATGAACGTAATTACCCAACGCATGACCTGGAATTTGCAGTAGTGATCTATGCCCTCAAGTTGTGGAGACATCTGTTTTATGGCGCTATATGCAAGATTTATACTGATCATAAAAGTTTGAAATACGTCTTCACGCAGAAGGAACTGAATTTGCGCCAGCGTAGATTGCTGGAGTATGTGGCAGACTATGATGTTGAGATCCAGTACCACCCGGGCAAGGCTAACGTAGTAGCGACGCCCTGAGCAGAATGACAGCTAAAATTTTTAACCTTTCGGTGGATTCACTGGTGGAAGAATTTCTACTGATGGGAATTTCAGTGGGAGGTGGCAGCTCGACTAGTGAATTAGAAGTGTTAGAGTCTTCATGGATTACGCTTACTAGATTGCATCAAAAGGAGGATACAGATCTGTTGCATCTTTATAGTAGAGGTGCGAAGGGTGAGTTGCCAGAGTTTTCTATTGATGATATGAGAACCCTGAGATACCGTGGTAGGCTTTGCATTCCCGCTGTTAAGGATATTAGGTATCATTTGTGCAAGGAGGCGCATGGTTCTAATGTGACCTACCGCCCTGGTTCGACCAAGATGTACCAGGATTTGAAACAGATTGTTTGGTGGATGGGTATGAAGGGTGATATATCAAGGTTTGTATCTGAATGTTTCACCTGTAAGCGAGTTAAGGCCGATCATGGAAGGCCTGGAGGCAAGTTAACACCTTTGGAGATCCCGAGTTGGAGAGTATCTCGATGGACTTTATTACTAGATTGCCGAGATCTCCCAGAGGGCATGACTCAATTTGGGTGATCGTGGATAGACTGACGAAGAGTGCTCACTTCGTGCCGTTCAAGATTGACTACTCCATCAAGAAAATAACTGAATTGTATTTGGACGAGGTCATCAGGTTGCATGGAGTACCTATCAGTATTGTATATGATCGAGACTCTAGTTTCACGTCCCGTTTCTGGAAGAGCTTGCAGGAGGAGTTGGGTACCTACTTGAGGTATTCCACCGCCTACCAACCGCAGACGAATGGTCAAACGGAAAGAGTAAATCAGATCATGGAGGACATGATTAGATGTTACATTTTGGACCACGGTGGAGCGTGGGATGAGCGTTTGAGGCTAATGGAGTTTGGCTACAATAATAGCTACCAGGAGAGCTTGCAAATGGCTCCATTTGAAGCTTTATATGGGAGATGTTGCAGGACTCCTTTATTTTGGGCCGAGGTTGGTGAGAGACCATTGCTAGTCCCAGAAGCCCTTCAAGAGATGGAAATTTCAGTTAGGCTCATCCGGGAGAAGCTTCGGGTAGCCCAGGAGCGCTACGAAAAGTATGTCAATCGGCGCAGGACCTATTTGGAATTTGCCGTCGAGGATATGGTTTTCCTAAAAATTTCCCCGATGTCTGGTGTGAAGCGATTTGGTAAAAATCTTAAGTTGGACCCGAGATATGTGGGACCCTTCCGAATTGTTGAGCGGTTTGGTGTTTCAGCTTATAGGCTGGACCTACCAGCAAATTTTCCCGGAGTACACGATGTTTTTCATGTGAGTCAGCTGCGAAAGTGCATGTTAAGTGACAGGCAGATTCTCGATGTTGTGCCCCAGTTGGAGCCAAACCTCTCTTTTGTGGAGGTGTCTGTTCGTATTTTGGACTCTCATGATCGAGTGCTGCGGAGAAAGGCAATCCTCATGGTCAAGGTTCTTTGGAGAAATCAAGACGTCGAGAGCGCGACGTGGGAATTGGAGTCGGCGATGAGGAAATCTCATCCGCATCTTTTCCCTTAATTTTGGTAAGTCTCCTTGTTTTTGCGATGTTTGATTATATCGTTTTGGATTGGTTTTGGTGTTATATTAAGTTTCGGGGCGAAACTTCTTTTTAGGGGGAGTGACTGTAACGCCCCCGATTTTTTTTGATGACTTTATTTGATTTAATATCGTCATATTTATGACATCGGGGCGTTATCCCTTTTTACGTCACGTTGTCGGCGCTGCACCATTAGTGCGTTTTTGCGTCCGTTTGGTCTGATTGACCAGATTTTTGGGATTTTCGTCGAAACTGAAAGTTTTCTAGTTGATAAGTTAAGTTTTGTGGTTTTGATTTCACTGTTAGATTTGTAATGTTAGTGTTCGCCTTCGGTGCAAGTTTCGTTTAATTCAGCGCGCGTTTGGGCTTCCGTACTGAATCTTCTCGAGAAGCTATGGGTCAAAACGGCGTTGTATCAAAAAGTGGTCAGCATAAACGTTGTTTGTCTCGACGAGATCTACAACTTTAATGTTGACCACTTTTCGATTTGAAGCCTTTTTGAACCCCTAATTTCTTTTTTTCTGCTGGAACTCGAGTGGTGAGCTGCTACTCGAGTATATGCTGCTACTACTCGAGTAATTCATGTTTTAACTCGAGTAATGAGCCTCTACTCGAGTATATTATGCTACTACTCTAGTAGGTATGCTACTACTCGAGTAGGTATGCTGTTACTCGAGTAGGTATGTTGTTACTCGAGTAGGTATGCTGTCACTCGAGTAGGTTGTTTCTTTTTGCGTTCATACGTCATTTTGAGGGTCAAAACGGCGTCGTATCAAACAATGGGCAACATGAAATTTGTTCGTCTCGACGAGATCTACAACTTCCATGTTGACCACTTTTCAATTTGAACTCGTTTTGAATCCCTAATTTCATTATTTCTGCTGGAACTCGAGTGGTGAGCTGCTACTCGAGTATATGTTGCTACTACTCGACTAATTCATGTTTTAACTCGAGTAATGAGCCTCTACTCGAGTATATTATGCTACTAATCGAGTATGTATGCTACTACTCGAGTAGGTATGTTGTTACTCGAGTAGGTATGTTGTTACTCGAGTAGGTATGCTGCCACTCGAGTAGACTGTTTCTTTCTGCGTTCAGACGTCATTTTGAGGGTCAAAACGGCATCGAATCAAAAAATGGTCAACATGAAATTTATTCGTCTCGACGAGATCTACAACTTTTTTGTTGACCACGTTTCTATTGAAAGCCATTTTGAACCCCTAATTCCGTTTTTCGCTCACCCGCTCATAAATAGTACGTTTTTAGACACAACTTTTCATAAATACCTATATATATACATATACTTAGAATTAGAACTGACCCCACTCTTTATTTAGGACTTCTTCTTCTTCTTCACTGAACCGAACCAAAGCTAAAGAAACATGAGGACGGTGATGGCGGAGCGTGAGATTTCGTGAACCTTCCGGTCGCCGCCGACGGAGTTCCGGTGCTCGAAATTTTCTTTCGAGCATAGATTTGAAAAGCTCTCGGCGAGATCTACGTCACCGTGGTAAAATTTTTTTCCCATTTCTTGAGATTTCTCGTTAGTATTTTTTGGCCCGAACTTCTATTTCGTCCACTCTTGTCCAGATTTCGGCTTTTCTCGTCTCCCTTAGTCTCGATCTGCGACGAGGTGTGATTTGGAGGCTTTCTTTTATAAAGCCAAGGCAAGTGGCTCTTTTCCTCTCCTTTTCCTTAAGTTCTTATGGTAAGACTTTCATCTTATATTAATGTTCCTGGTTCCTTTAGAGTATAAGATGTTTAAATTTTTTTTAGGCTTACTCTTAGGGTAAATTTTTCGTCGCTGTTGAGCGTAGGATGCGTAGCGCTTAGTATAGGTTGATTGTGTAAATTTTTTTTTCGACGTCGTTGAGCGTAGGATGCGTTGGGCTTTGTATAGGTCGATTGTAAGTCGTGGTCTTCGATTTAGAGTTGCAATAATTAGGTGTTGTGCCAATTTTGAGATGGTGATGTTGGGGGTATGAGTGTTGGTTGTGGTTAGCATACCACCCAACCGGGAGGCCCCTTCTTTCTGTGGATCATCACAGTGGGGGTATGCTTAGTTTCTCCTTTCCTGGACTTTTGGGTTCTGGTTGGCCCGGTTTGGCCATGTTTGTGGACCACAGTACCGACTGTGAGACGGTTGAGGATCCGGAGTTGGGCTTAGGGCGCTTGAGGTCGTCGCCCTCTCCGGCCTGCAACGCAGTCATACCACGTGTTGATGATCCACCCTCTTCCGAGCCATTTTGTGATCAGTTGTTTTCTTGTGGTTTATGCCACAGTTTTGCTAAATTTTGCTGGTTATGTCCAGACTTGTTCAACTTCGCACTTGGTGCATTCTTTTTTTTTAATTTAGAGGTTATTATAATGGCTAACCTTCCTCCTTTTGGTTGGGTTTGGTACACCCTCCATTGTTTGGCTTACTCACTTGCTTACCTATTCTTTTGCCACTTGTTTTTTTTTCTGTTTGCTGAGTTGTTCTTCTCTTGAATGCCTCAGGTTCAGGGATGTAGCCGGTGGTGCGGCTGAGTAGTTTTGTTGTTGGGTTTGCTGAGGGTGCCTCGAGGTTGCGAGGTAGCTTTTGTTCTTTTGTAGTAGCTTCAGACTTGAGAACTTTTAGTGGGTTCGTGTCAGGTGTTTGACGCCCACTGATTGTTTATTGTCGTTCTTGGATATTTGGCTAGTTGCCAGTGTCTACTTTTGTGTTAGTAGTTCTTGCTCTCTGGGAAGGATTTATGCTAGGATGCCTATAGGTATTTTCAACTATAAAACTAACTATTATTACTATATCATGCACATCATGTTTTAAAACTCTAAATCACCATATTTAAATACCGTACAAACTACTTCGATAATATTACTATAAATTTAGTGTAATGCATGCCTTGAGTTTTTTTTGGAATGCTAGGCTGATGTAAGATGTCTAACTTATTTACTATAGTATTTTCCGCTGCGTTTAACTACTTCTCTTCTGGTGGACTCGTGAGCCACTAAGCCGAGGGATATGACTATTTGCCTAACTTAAAATAAACTCCTTCAATAAAACATTTAAATCATTTTTTTTGTATTGAGTCGGAGTACTGCCTGAGCGTCTGCAGTTATCCCCTGCTGACGTGGCATCATGACGCGCATTTTCCCTTACTTTGATATTTCGTCGTTGTGGTGAAAATGCAGGTTGTGACAATAAGGAAGAGAAGAGGTGATGGTCATTGTCCGTTAGGGCAATAAGCGTCGCAGGAAGGAGGCGCGAAGGGCGAGGCGCCAGGAGGTAGAGATTACCCTCTACTGCAACAGACATCGGGTAGATGGGCATGGGACTTTGGCTTGCCCAGAGTTTTTGTAAGTGAGGAGGAGGCTGGAAGCTGGGGTAGCGGAGAGAGAGCAACTAAGGCAGAGGTGCCAGCAGGGTCGGTAGTGATCCATGGCCCAGGAGGTGGGCATGTTATAGTGATCAATGGCAGGGCTGGACTCGGAGCTTCCCGCAAGGGAAGTCTCCATCAGATCTATCGGAAGAGTGTCACCTCTCAGAGCGTCGCCTCGACCTCTCAGGTTTCACCGTCATTGGATGAGATCACCTTCTCCGAGGAGGACATGGTAGGGAACGAGAAGCTCTTCCATGATGCCCTAGTCATCCAAGCTGCCATTTAGGACTTCATCGTCGATCGAATCCTTGTGGATAATGGGAGTTCGATGAACATGATCTTCAAGAGTACCTTTATCGGGCTTCAGGTGGAAGCATCCAGAGTCCGAGCTGCGGACGGACCCATCTTTGGATCATAATGAGAGAAGATAGAGGTGGAAGGAGGAGTGGACATTCTGGTCACCCTGGACGGAACTTTAATCTGATGCCGCTTTGTCATCGTCGACACACCGAGCTGCTATAGTGCCATCTTTGGGCATCCCCTCATCAACTACTTCAAGGCGGTTCCAACGTCATACCATCAGTGCCTAAAGTACTATCCGGGAGATGTCCAAGTGAGGATTAGAGGCGATCCAAGAGCTGCCATGGATTGCTACCTGAATGTCGTCAGTACCATCAGCTGGATGGAGGACGCAGAGAGGTTGGAGAAGCTTTGGATAGCGATGAAGGTCTGAGGGCCGCTGAGGAGCGAGAAGTGATCTCCCGAAGAGGAGAGCCGGGGCTGCTGTAGGTCAGAGGATCTCTAACGACGGGAGGGAAGCTGGAAATGGCTGCGTGTCTGCAATGGATTGATGTCGATGTTTCCTGCCATCGCCTGGAGTGCGGACAACTTCTCCTGGAGCGCTGCAGAGATGCCAGGGATTGATGTCGATCTTGCCTGCCATCTCCTCAACCTGGATCCCAAGATTGCCCCCATCCATCAGAAGCAGAGAAAGAGCGCCGCTGTGCTGGCCGGTCCAATCAGAGAGGATGTGGAGAAGTTGCTGGAGGTAGGGTTTGTTTCAGAGATCCAGTATCCAGGCTGGGTCTCTAATGTTGTAATGGTGAAAAGTCCGGAGGGGGCTGGCATATAACATCCCGACTTTTATTGGGCCACTAGAGGCCAAGTAGGCCCAATAAAAGTGACTTGAATCCTACCCATGACCTGGTAGAAGGTAACCTTAAGCGGGAAATGGAGCTAGAGAGCTCCGATTTGAGTTTCTATCAGTTCTTGTGGCATCGTATAGTTAGTACGAACTCATCGGAACTCGTCCTGTTGGACCCCGAGGTCATATAGTGGATATGACCATCCCTCGTAAAACATTGCCAAGACAAGAGTTTGAATATCAGTCTAGAGAACTCTGATTCGAGTTCTGTCAGCTCCTATGGCCTCGTATAGACAATACGAGCACGTCAGAACTCGTTGTGTCACAATCTGACGTCCAACGACGAATATAGACATTTTGACTGATTTAGTGCGGCGCGACGCACAATTTTTTGACTTATACCAAACGAACTCCGATTCAACCCCAGTCAGTGGCTCTAGACACGTATAGTCAATACGAGGTCAACAGAAGTCGTCCCGGACAATTTTGATGACGAATAGTCAACTCTATGTCAAATCGAGCATATTCGTGCACTGAAAAGCGTGTGCACGCAAATTGTAATGAGACACCCCAACTTTGACCCGACCCCAATGTCTTGGACTCACTTTGACTTTGACCAGCATGGGGGACCCACCATGGGGTTGACTTGGTCAAACCCCCTTAAAATTCAATTTTTTGGAATTCTTCCAAAAGAGACACACACATCCTTCTCATTAGTGGTCTAGGGCCGTTCTCCCCCTCACCCTTGAGCCACCAACCAACAAGAAGGAAAGCCAATCCCTCCTTGCATAGGTAGAAGCTTTCTCCTCCTCCTTCCCCATCTTATGGACGACCTACATGGGCCCCCCGGTGGCCGTAGCGCCGCCGGCACTATCCGACTCATGCTCCAGGTCGGGTGGTGGACGCAGGAAGTCTAGCCCTTCCTAGAATTGGTGATGGCACTGGGGAAGGGCTAAACCAACGGGGATGACTTTCCCTAGTGGTGAAAGGCCGGGGTGCCCCCGGAAAATGCCGCTCCGGCGGCACCCGAGAAACAGAGTTTTGCTCTGTTTTATCTCCGGCGGCGGTTGGTTGTCAGGCCACCACCAGAGAAGGGCCCTGCCCTCGAAATGCAGGTTGGGGGTGATTTCGGGCCGGGCTCAACGGCGGAGAGGTTGGCTGGTGCGGTGGCACTGGGAGCAGAACCACTGCCACCCCGCTCTTGGGTTGGCTTTAGGCGGTGGCTGGTGGTGGCGGGCAGCCGGACCACCACCCAGGGACTCGCCGGCCCCAGGCGAACCTGCCGGGCCGACTCCGGCACCCAGCAACGATGGACCGGCGATGGTAGAGGGTCGCCACCTATTCCTACTACAAAGAAGAAATCGTCATTGTCCATCTCCGGTGATGAGATGGATGGCAGGGATCACCTCTCCCCTCCCCTCCATTTCTGTGCCCCCCATAGTGGATCCGCGACTAATCCACTGAGGGGATGCAGTGGCGCATTAAGCCATCCGGTTCAATATCATCCACAAAATTGTGGTTGATCTGCTAATTGCAGACCAAATCCCTTAACTGAACTTTATGAATTTTTTGGGCCAAATCAGTGCCCTCGGGGGCAAAGTGGTCAACATGAAAAATGTTCCCCATATTGTGGGCTTCCTCCACAAAACTTTTGAAAATTTTTGAAAATGTTTTAGTATTTTTAAAAGCTTAAATAAAGTTTATTAGGCCAAATTAATGGCCCAAAACTTGGGTAAAAATTATGAAATAATTTCTAGAAACTTAATAGGTTCTCGCAAGGGTTCTATCAATATTTGGGGACATGGGAATAAGAAATGAATTCTCTTTCAAATTCTAAGAGTTTAGGGCCGCGTCTGATATTTATTTCGCTCACTTTCTCCGAAAATGAAAATTGGAACGCGCGACCATCCCACCTAATTTAAATATCAAGATTATAATTACACCACCAACGAGAGTGGCCGAGGCAAGTAGCAAAGCTCCAGTTGCCCCGAGATTTCATGAAACCATCGAACGCCTCGACTCTTGGGAAACTTTGGGCACACTCGGAAGGCGAGAGTATGAATAATGAGTCACAAATTATTCTCGACGATTAAAAAGTGTGTGACTCCTAATGAGTCCTCGATCCGTTTTAACCGTAACAAACAAGGTGCAATTAAATTGTTACCAGATCTTAATAATGGATGTAACCCAAGAAGCCTTTAAAAACTGAAATAGAATTGAATGTTTCTCCTGAAAACGGAGATGAACTGAAGCCTCCTAAAAGGAGTTATTGGACTACCAACCTTTTCTTCTTTATGATTATTCCAGTCTCGTACTGGTCAAGTTCAATTCAATACTTTCAATTCAACTCTTGTCTTGTACTGGTCAAGTTCATTTCAGTACTTTCAATTCCAGTCTCGTACTAGTCAAGTTCATTTCAGTACTTTCAATTCCAGTCTTGTACTGGTCAAGTTCATTTCAGTACTTTCAATTCCAGTTTCGTACTGGTCAAGTTCATTTCAGTACTTCCAATTTCAGTCTCGTACTGGTCAAGTTCGTTTCAGTGCTTCCAATTCAACTCCAGTCTCGTAATGGTCAAGTTCAATTTGGTACTTTCACTTCAGTACTATTCCAGTTTCGTACTGGTCATTCCAGCACTCAAATTATGCAGTTTTCATAATCAGTAGCCTTAATCACCGCCTTTTATTTCTGCAATTTACTATTTTAAAGCTTGGTCCTGCTCTAACGAGCAGTTGCCTACTAAGGTCGAGCCTTAGATGGGGTTAACCGAAGTGGAGGTATTCCTCCAGGTTTTGCCTTAAATGAAGTGCTCGCACGCTCTTTGTCAAAAGTTGAGCTGAGCGACGCGGCCTGAATGTTAACGTATAATAGAGCAGGCCGTCATAGACCTAGAGCGTGTTAGCTTAGTGGTTTGATTGATTGTGAATTGTTTGCGGTAAATTATGGCGGGTTCATCCTTTTCGCAAACCGTTCGTACCGGTGTGGAAGGTCGATGACTCAAGACGACAGGGAGATGATTACCACGGGTGACCTGCCATCATGTTTTATTCCCCATTAGGTTTTCCTCCGCTGGTCAACCAAAATACAGTAACGCTGGATGTTGCTCACATCCAATAGTACACGAGATTGTACGTTGGGGCCTAGGGCTATGTTCTATGACCACCCCAGAAGTGGTAGGGTTGACCACTATCACTGACGGCCACATGGATGAGGCCCGTGGGGCTCGCTACCCTGCTTGAAAAGAAGAAGCCCATACTATGTTGACATAGGATGTGTGTGTGCGCAGCTATGAATTCCTGTGATAGGATACATAAGGTGTATTTCTGGTGTATTGGTGTACTAGTAGATCCCTTTTCATAACTGATGTTAACATTGCTGCCACTTCAGTTATGCTAGTCTTCTTATATTGCTTCTCCTAGATTAAAGACTGTGCTAACCCTCTCATGCTTCGGCTATCTTATACTGCTGGGTGCGTGTATGCTCGTCCCCAGGATATGGATCAATGGAGGCGATCTGTTTCGACTTAGCCCTGTGACTAACGGTTATTTAAATGACCATTCACAGGAGACGGAGCACCGTAGCGACCCCCTGCCACAGGAGAATGCGCCAGTAATTAGGACTACTTAAGCCGAAGCACCACTGACGTCTCAAGAGTTTCGAGACATGAGTACCAGCAAGCAGTATAGAGAGGAAGAATGAGGGTTAGATGTAGAACTCGTAGAGCCTGTGGGCTTATATAAGAACATAGGCTAAGGCCTTGCACTCATGTAAATGCTTATAAGGTTATGTGTATATATATATATATATATATATATATATATATATATATATATATATATATATATATATATATATATATATATATATATATATATATATATTAGTGTTTTCCTGTTAATGCTTCTGCAACTCTCTGATGTGTTGTGAATGTTGTGATTCTGGCCAAGCAAGACGACCAACTAGTGCTTAGGAGAGTGGGTCATCACCCACATAAAAGGAGCACTGGGTGGAAGCCTTGGGCACCTAAGATCCCCTCCGACCTGACCCGGGGCAAAGGTTGGGGGGGGTCATACATGGCATTTATGTATTGACTTTTTTATGTTGAATAAATCCTCCTGAAGGATTGTCACCCCTTGCCTCAAATCGACGCGTTGGTTGATTCAATCGTCGAGTTTCCTGTAATGAGTTTCCTTGATGCCTTTTCAGGTTATCACCAGATCCGGATGCATCCCCTCAACTGCCGTGATGTCTCCTTCATCACCAGCGATGGCTGCTATAGCTAAAAAATGATGCACTTCGGGCTCAAGAATGCATGCACGACGTACCAGGTGATGATGGACCAAGTCTTCAGGGAGGAGAAGGGGCGGAACCTTGAAGTGTATGTGGATGATCTCCTTGTCAAGATCACAAGCGTCGTGGAGCACATAAAGGATCTGGTGGAGACTTTCGCCACCCAGAGGAAGTACAAGATGCGACTCAACCCGGCCAAGTGTGTCTTCAAAGCTGGAAGGGGGAAGTTTCTAGGTCACCTCCTCACTCCCATGGCGTGGACCCTAATCCGGATAAAGTCAAAGGCATTCTGTAGATGGCATCCCCGAAGGATCCCAAGGAAGTGCAATGGTTGACCGGAAGGCTGGCATGCCTTAGCTGTTTTCTCTCCAAGGTAGGAGAGAAGTGTTCTCCTTTCTTCAAGGCTCTCCGAGGAAACCAGAAGTTTGAGTGGACTGCAAAGTGTGAAAATGCTTTTGTGAAGCTCAAGCAGCAGCTAACACAAGCTCCTCTCCTCCAAGGCCCGCAGGAAGGCGAAGACCTCCTACTCTATCTCGGAGTGGGAGTGGAGGCAGTTAGTTCCATGTTGGTTAGAGAGGAAGGCAAGAAGTATCTCTCAATCTATTATGTGAGTAGAGTGTTGCAGCAGGTAGAGACGAGGTATCATATCCTAGAGAAGTTAGTTTTTGACTTGGTGGTCTTAGCTCATAGACTCCGCCCATATTTCCAGGCTCACTCCATCAAGGTCGTCTAAGATCATCCACTTAGTAGAATCTTGGATGGAGTCGAGAATTTGGCAGGTTGGCCAACTTGGCGGTGGAGCTTAGTGAGTTTGATATTTCCTACTCTCCGAGGGTAGCAATAAAGACCCAGGCAGTGGCAGACTTTCTGGCCGACTTCTCGGTCGAGGCAGGAGGAGACTAAGGCTCCGTTTGGGAGGACTTATTTTCACCGGTCAAGCGGTCACGACCGCATGAACCGGACCTTAATTAAGGTCCGGTTCATGCGGTCGTGACCGCTTGACCGGTGAAAATAAGTCCTACCAAACAGAGCCTAAGGCTATTCCAGCCCAGTCTCTTGGAAGATGTTCGTGGATGGGGCTTCAGGCAAGTATTCTGTGGGAGCCGGAGTAGTGCTAGTAAGCCCGCATGGAACTAGGATCGAGCAAGCAGTCGAGATCCTCTTCCCCGTCACGAAAAATCAGGCGGAGTACGAGGCCATGGTGGCAGTTTACGTCTCGCCAAAGAGTTGGGAATCCAGGATCTCAGGGCCTTCACCGACACAATGGTGGTTGCGTCATAGATCAGAGGACAATTCAAGGTGCACGATCCCACCCTACAGAAATATCTTGTCAAGGTCAAAGAGTTGATCGGGGACTTTCAATCATTCTTCGTCGACTATGTGCCCCAGGAGGGGAATTCAGAGGCAGACTATCTCGCCAAATATGGCCCTCAGACTAGGGGGACAGTTATCGAGTTATTTCGACCATCCATCGAGGAAGGGGAGATGATGGAGATCGAGGGAAGAGTTTCTTGGAAGGACCCGTTTGTTACGTTCTTAACGACGGGTCAGCTCCCTGCCAGTGAAGGAGATCAAAGAAAATTCTGATACAAGACTGCTTACTATCTGCTACAGGAAGGGGAGATTTATCGCAATACTATTTCGGCCCCCCTGGCCAGGTGCCTATCAGAGGTTGAAATTCCTCGAGTTTTTAAGGAGATCCATTTGGGAGAGTGCAGCCGCTCAAGAACCCGTACTCTGGAGCAAAGGATTCTAAGGAACGTCTACTTCTGGCCGACCATCCGGAAGGATGTCGAGGCTTTCTCGAAAAAGTGCCTGAAGTGTCAGCTCTTTGCGCCTCTTTAGTTTCAGCCAGCTTAGCATCTTCATTCGATCACCGCCCCTTGGCCTTTGCCATCTGGGGGATGAACTTGATCGGCCCTTTTTCTCAAGCTAGCAGGCAGAGGAAGTTCGTTCTCGTCATGATCGATTATTTCTCCAAGTGGATCGAGGCAAAGGCTCTTGCCAAGACCACTTCTCAAATCGTGAAGAACTTCATATGGGGAGAGATCACCTGCAGGTTCGGGATCCCTCTCGCCATCGTCACCGACAACGGTCCATAGTTTGCAAGCTTAGAGCAGGAGGACTTCTGCAAGCAACTAGGGACGGATCTTCGATTTACCTTTGTACATCATCCTCAAAGCAATGGACAGGTGGAAGCTGCCAACAAGTTGATTGTTGGATTCCTAGTTTGATTTGGGCTAGGTTCACTAAGTTTTGATCATGTGACCCATCTTGTATAGCCAGGGTCATAGTTGTGTCCTAGAGTCTAGGCCAAGTCCTTAGTTTCAACATCTCATGGACCAGCCATCATCAGACTGTCAGAGACTCAAGACTTAGAAAATTTCCAAAGACTCAGTAAAATGAGTTCGACGTTCATCGAACTCAGGTCGACGATTGTTGTGCTCAGCTCGACGATCTCAGATAAAATTCTCCGAGCTGAGCTCGACAAACTTGATTCTCAGGTCGACGATCTTTGGACTCAACCTTCAGCATTCCAAGTCTAGACTTTATTCTCTAGACTCCAGTCGACGAACTTATTTCTCTGGTCGACGATTTCTGGATTCTCCACTTCAACTTATTAATTCAGAAGCCTCTTAGTTTCCTAAGTCCAGAATCATCTCTAGTTGACGAATTCAAGATTCTCAGCTCGCGAAACATATTCTCAGGTCGACGATTTCTGGATACTTCACTTCAACACTTCATTCCAGAAGCATCTAAAATATTCTAAGTCCAGAAATACTTTGCTGAACTTCAGTCGACGAAACCAATTATCAGCTCGACGAACTCCATACACAAAATTGTCAAAGTTTCTAATCAATGCAGTTCTACTCTCTGCTCGATGATCTTGGAACTCAGCTCGACGAATAGAAGCTATCTGGTCGACGAACACAGCTTCTCAGCTCGATGAACTGTGGACTCAGCTCGACGATTTCTGTTCTTTGTTCGACGAATCCAGACTTAGTTATTTCCTTCATTCTATCTCCTTCCTATTGCAATAATTCCTGAGTAATCAATGCTAAAATATTCTTTGAATATAACCGTTAGACAGAGCATTGATTATGGTCTTCTCCAAGATTATTGCTATTCATTTTTCCATGGGACAGTTGGGGAAATAAATCAATGCAGTTTATTCTCAAGGTCGTCAGCAATTAATGCAGAGGAATTCAAATTTTGAAAGAGAATTTCTTGACAGGAAATATAAAAGAAATTTCCTCTCCTTTCCTGGATAGAAGACAATACATAGAAGACAATACAGAGAAGACATACAGAGATAAACAGACAACACAGATACACAGTTAGTCAGTCTGCAACAAAATATTCTATGTTGTTCTCTCTTGACAGAACTCTGATAAAAAGATAGAGAACTCTAATATAGAAAAGAAGCCCTGGACCAGAAGAACATCAGCTATCTGAAGAAGAAGAACACCAAATCAAGATCAAGAGTCTTCCTTCTGCAACACTCCAGGACACTTCAAAGGACAACAACAAATCCATCTGTCAAGAAGTTCCTGAATACTTTCTGGTCAAGGCTGATAAAGACTGAAGACCTATCACCCTGAATTAAAGCTCCAGTTTTTCCTGAACCATTTTACATCTCAGGGGGAGCTCTTTGCTAATATCATTTTCACTTAAATTTTCTCAGTTGTATATTGAGAAAGAGAAGACAATATCATCTCTCATCCCCCCACTGTATAAAGGGTAATAACTCCCTTCAAAAGTTATTCCTGGTTGCAAGTCACCTGACCAAAAGACTTGAGGTTTGGTTTTTGAGCATCTGATCAAAAGTTCATTTGTGTCAGACACCTGATCAAAAATCTGAGTAGATTCCTACCAGGGTGGTAGAAGAGTGGATGTACCCAGGTTGGGGAACCACTATAATTTCTTGTGTTGTCTGGTTGCCTTTTCTTTTTGGTCTTGCTGTGTTTGTGCCTTTTTTAGGATTGTTGTGTTTATGCTTTATTAATTTTATTCTGCAGTTTTTATTTACAGCAAAAGCTGTAAAGGATTTAAGAATACTCTATTCACCCCCCCCCCCCCCCCTCTAGAGTATTTCAGATCTAACACCTCACTTTCAATTGGTATCAGAGGAGGATTCCCTTGGTTGTACGAGCTAACCCTTGAACCAAAGATCCTGAGTTAGATCTGTCTTTTCATTTCCATTAGATTTATTCTCACACATCATGACACAGAACAAAGATTATGCAAGCACCAGACCTCCAGTATGCAATCTGAATAAGTTTGACATCTGGAAGGCAAGAATCAAATTGTATATGAACTCTATTGTTGAGGATATCTTTAATTCTATTATGACAGGTCCTCCTCAAGCCACTGTCTCTATATCTACAACATCTTCAAGCACAAGTGCAGTTCCACCACCTGAGTGGACTGAAGCCCAGAAGAAGGCTAAAATTGATGATGCCAAGGCCATGAATATTCTGGTCCAGATAATGTCTGATGACATTTTTCAAAAGGTGGCTGAATGCACATCAGCCAAGGCCATCTGGGACTCTCTAAATCAAATGGTGGTTGGATCTGCAGATGAAAGGAAGGACAGGAGATCCAATCTCATATCCCTATATGAGAATTTCAAGAAGGAGGAAGCTGAGACAGTAGCATATATGTACAACAGATTAAGCTCAATCATCAGTGAGCTAAAAACCATAGACAAGGACATCACCCTCATAGAGGTGAATGATAAGATCCTTATGTGCTTTCCAAGCTCATGGGATTCAAGGATCTGGCCCATCAAAGAGGCCAGAAGCCTAAATGAGATTTCCACTGAATCTCTTTTACTAAAACTTAAGTCCTATGAACAGCTGATCAAATCCAGAGAGACAGCTGAGCAAAGAACACCTCCACCAGCAAGAAAAGAGCACAACATTGCTTTCAAGGCTGCTGAGGAGATAGAGAATCCAACCATGAATGAAGAACTGATGTCTCTATTTGCCAAGAGATTTTACAAGATGACAAGTAAAGACTTCAGGAGAAGGTCATCCAGACAGGATGACAAGCCAAGGTATGACAAAACACTAACTAACGAAATTGTGTGTTTTGGTTGCAGGAAACCTGGACACTTCATCTCTGAGTGTCCAGAGAATCAGAAGAATGAGAAGAGAAGAAAGAAGGACACAAGAAGACAGCACAACTGCAGGCCTTCCTCCAGCAAATACAAGAAGAAGGAGAAAGGTTTTGTGGCAGAATCCTGGAGTGAAACTAAGGATGAATCAACATCTTCCAGCTCCAGTGAAGATAAAGAAGAGGCAAGGGCCAAAGAAGTCTGGCTAATGGCCATTGATGCCTCCAGGAGTCATTCAGAAGAAGAAGATTCTGACAATGAAGCAGTTTCAGATTCGGAAGCTGACAAGGTAAAGGGCTGTCTAGGTGTGAATCAGCCATGGTACCTGGACAGTGGTTGCTCCAAACATATGACTGGCAACAAGGACAACCTAACCAACTACAAGTCTAAGCTGGGGTCAAAGGTAATCTTTGGTGATTCCAAGTGTGTCCAGTCTGAAGGCTATGGAGAAGTGAAGATTGGAGTAGTCACCTTCAAGAAAGTGACCTATGTAAGTGGTCTCAAGAATAGCCTCATCTCCATAAGTCAACTATGTGATAAAGGTTATCAGGTACATTTCAACTCAACTTCTTGCATTATTTCTAATAAAGAAAACCAAAAAGTTTTAATTGGAAATAGGCAAGGAAACATATACTTCGTTGATTTTTTTTCTGCCAAATCAGACATTTGTTTGCAATCAAAATGAGTTGTGGCATAAAAGGCTAGGACATGTTAACATGAAAAACATTGCTAGGCTATCAAAAGACAGTCTTGTAAGAGGCTTACCTTCTAGTCCCTACAAGAAGGAAGGTCTTTGCAGGGCTTGTCAACTAGGCAAGCAAACTAAATCTAGGTTTAAATCAGTAAATAAAAGTGATTCACCTAGGACTTTGTATTTGCTACACATGGATCTCTTTGGACCCATTGCTGTACAAAGCCTAGGAGGGAAATCCTACACCTTAGTCATTGTAGATGACTTCTCAAGGTTCACTTGGGTGTACTTTCTAAGATCTAAGTCAGATACCTTTAAGGTTCTTACAGATTTTCTCAGGACCATACAGATTGAGTACTCTACTCATGTTGCATTGATCAGAAGTGATCATGGTATAGAGTTTGAGTCTCTTCTTATGTATGAGTTCTGTGAGAAGGAAGGTATCAGGCACTGCTTCTCAACTTCTAGAACTCCCCAACAAAATGGGGTAGCTGAAAGGAAAAATAGGACCCTAATTGAAGCTGCATGTACATTACTTGTAGATGTTTACTTGCCACTAACCTTTTGGGCAGAGGCTGTAAACACTGCAAATTATGTCCTGAATAGAAGCATAATACATAAACTGAACAGTAGGACTCCCTATGAATTACTTAAAAGAAAGAAACCTAAAATCAATTATTTTAAAGTATTTGGTTGTGTATGCTATATTCATAATAACAATAAGAAATACATTAAAAAGTTCGAAGCTAAGGCTGAAGAGTGAATTTTTTTAGGATATTCCCAAGTAAGCAAAGCTTATAGGGTCTTTAATAAATCATCCTTAAAAATTGAGGAATCCATTCATGTTACTTTTGATGAATCTAACATGTCTTACAATTGGATGGACTTAACCTCACCCAAGAGGTTCCAACACATCCTTCTCCACAAGCCAATGAAGAAAGTGAAGAAGAAAGCACTGAAGGAATTGAATTTCCCTCAACAGCAAACTCAATTCCACAAGAGGAATTAATTCAAAATGTTGTTGCTGAACCAACTCCACCAAATGATCTTGTCACACTAAGGGATCACCCTATATCTCAAGTGATTGGAGACATATCAGTTGGTGTACAGACAAGGCATCAACTCAACCAAGATTTGATGCATGCATGTTTTCTCTCTCAGGTTGAACCTCAATCCATAAAAGATGTTGAGCAGGATCCCCACTGGATCATTGCAATGCAAGAGCAACTCAACCAGTTTGAGAGATGTAGAGTTTGAGATTTGTTTCCAAGACCCCAAGACTACCCAGTCATTGGAACCAAATGAGTATATAGAAATAAACTAGATGCCCAAGGTACAATAGTGAGGAACAAGGCTAGGCTTGTTGCTCAAGGATACATGCAGGAAGAAGGCATAGATTATGATCAAACCTTTGCACCAGTTGCAAGGTTAGAGACCATCAGAATATTTTTGGTTTATGCTGCCTACAAGAAATTCAAGGTGTACTAGTGGATGTGAAGAGTGCTTTTCTGAATGAAGTACTAAAAGAAGAGGTTTATGTTGAACAACCTCCAGGTTTTATTTCTCCAACTTACCATTATCATATTTTAAAATTGCATAAAGCTCTCTATGGTCTAAAGTCAGCTCCAAGAGCTTGGTATGAGACCTTAGCTAGCTTTTTGATAGAGCATAAGTTCATTAGAGGCATAGTAGATAAGATGTAACGCCCCGAAAATTATATTTGAGTCGGTCGCGTAAAAAAGGATTTTTGGTGCCTGTATATGGGTACACGGCCTAGGACACGGGCATGTCCAAGGCCGTGTCTGGCTGGTGTTTTTGTCGTTTTCATCCCGAGAAGGACACAGCTAGTAACACGGCTGGAAGACACGGGCGTGTGCCTACCCGTGTCAGTACCCGTGTTCAGTTGGGCCATGTCGGTTGGCGTGGCGGTTATGCGTGACACGCCCCCGGTCACGGGCGTGTCGAGAGACCCGACACGGGCGTGTCAGGTGGGACACGGGAGTGTCTGAGCCCGTGTGAGTCTCTGTGTTCGACGATCGTGCCTGGATCGAGGCACACGGCCTGGGACACGGCCGTGTGCCAAGCCGTGTTCGGCCCAGGTTTGGAGATTTTTGAGCGGATCTGAGCTGTTCGTTTTCTTTAAATAAGATCCAACGGCCCAGATGGTTTCCTGCTCTGTTAAGGCCGGGAATATGGGAGTTAATCCTTCATTTCTCTCCAAGCTTTCTCTTTCCAAGGTGTTAGAGAGAGGAGGAAGAAGGAGGATTCCGGCCGCCGGCGGAGCATCGGAACACCGTTTTGAGATCTGAGAGCGGATCCGTGGAGGAAAGTTCGTTGCGAAGATTTATATCCATGTAGTTTTTCCCATGGCGCAAAAGCGGACTACAAGGGTAACGATTCTCTACTTGAGCATGTGAAGCTCTTCCTTTCTGCATAGGGAATCCCGCTCCCGCAAGTGTGCGGTGAGTGTGTGGTGTTCCTTGGGGTTGATGTGAATAGTCCCCCTTGTGTTGCATATAGAGTCCGGAATCGAAGTACGGGCATATGCATTGTGTGTGAAGCCTACCCGGACATGTTGGTCTGGATCGGTGATGTTGCATTTGTTATGTTTTGCCGGAGAAGACTCTGTGCTTTGGGTTTTTCGGGTTTCTACGTGATAGATTGCAGTAGGGATCCTTGGAGGTTAGCTCCAAGGCGCACCCGGAAAACTGAGCGGAATCGTTGTTCTGCTAACTTGGCGGTCAGGGAACCGGCCTTGAACATAACTGTGTTATATGATTGTTTGGAAAATTTTGGGATCCGAGAGAAGCTTGGCCCGCGCGTAGGACTTAAATTGACTAGGCGGCGTGAGCAACAGGCAAGTGGAATCGTACCTAGGCTATGCGGTTCAGTGCGAGAGACCCGAAAAGGGGACTGTCCGTTGGCATAGTCGGGAGCCTTAGACGGTGGTCAGAAAGGCTAAATGCTCATGTGGTTGCCATCTTTGGGATGGTGGTGAAGACGCTGAAATGTCAGGATTCACCGTTAATGTGCCCTGAGTGCACGGGGTGTTTGGTCGTGCGAGCCTACACCTGCGGCGTAGTATAATTGCGCTTTATTGTTTTATTGGGCTAATGATATGCAGGGAAAGAGCACCACCGTCCCGAGTAAGGGGCGGGGTCGTTATAATTTGGTCGGCTTTGGCTGACCGTTGCTTTGTTTGCCACCGTGCGGTGGAATGTTGCTTGCAGGTGTTGCGGAGCCGAGTGCTAGATAGCGGGCTGGAGCCCATGTTGCTGTGCTGGCCCTCGAAGGTGGTAAAGAATAGTTGTTTTTATTTTGTCATGTGTGGCCGGTTTGCGAGCCGATGTGTGTAAGACATTATTTTGTTAAGTGAACATTTGTAAGGCCATAAGGCCATGTACCCTTTCAGTGTATTTGGTTTTCATTCCAGTGGTGTGGTTGTGGATATTCATAATTATTGGATTCAAGTTTTGAGTTCTTTCAACTTTTAAAACTTCCGCTAGAATGCTCTGTGTAGGACGAGTAGTCTTAATTGGATAGTTTGAATATTCTTATGTAACCCTTCCGACTGTCTGTGGTATATGACGTCGGGTTCCAGCTGGACCTTCTGTTATATGCAATGTGACGGATGTGGGTGTTACATAAGACACTTTTCACTAGACATCATAAAGACTAAACATTGTTAGTACAAATATATGTTGATGACATCATATTTGGGTCTACTGATTTCAAATTATGCAAGAGGTTCTCTGACCTCATGCATTCCAAATTTGAAATGAGTAACATGTGTGAGCTCTCCTACTTTCTTGGTCTCCAAGTGAAGCAGCTCTTTGATGGCATCTTCATCTCCCAAGCTAAATATGCAAAAGAGCTTATCAAAAAGTTGGGATGGCTGATGCCTCAGCAAAAAAAACACTTATGGCTACAAATGCTGTAATAGACTCTGATCCATATGGGAAACATGTTGACCAGAAATTATATAGGGGCATTGTTGGGTCCATATTATATCTTACAGCTAGCAAACCTAATATCATGTTTGTCACATGCCTTTGTGCTAGGTTCCAAGTGAACCCTAAAGAATCTCATCTAATTTTCTTAAAAAGAATTTTGAGATATATAAAGAGTTGCCCAAGTCTAGGCCTATGGTATCCTACTGAATCAGAATTTGAGTTAACTGGATACTCAGATGCTGATTTTACTGGATGCATGGTGGACAGAAAAAATACTTCAGGAACCTGCCAGTTCCTGGCTATGAGATTAGTGTCCTGGTTTTGTAAGAAACAGTCATCTATGTCTACATCAACTGCTGAGGCAGAATACATTGCAGCTGGCAGCTGTTGTTCCTAGATGCTATTCATACAAAATCAACTACTAGACTATAGTCTCAACTTAAATAATTCAACACTACTATGTGATAACACAAGTGATATAGCCATAGCACAAAATCCAGTCCATCACAGTAGGACCAAGCATATAGATATTAGGCATCATTTCATAAGAGAGTGTGTAGACAAAAACAAAATTAAACTTGTCTATATCTACACTGATTTACAAAGAGCTGACATTTTCACCAAATCTCTAGATGAAAGAAACCACCTGTTCTTTATAAATCATCTTGGAATGATCAATGGAGAAGACTTAGTTTAGTTTATGTCTGCATTCGACGAATTTTCCAGAGTTCGTCGAACGGAGCTCGACGAACTAGGGATAGTTCGGGAGATATTCGTCGAACGGAGGTCGACGAACTCTCTGTGAGTGAAGTTGTTCTCGTCAAACGGAGATCGACGAATCCACTTCAGAAAACTTTCGTCGAACGGAGCTCGACGAAATGTTTTCAAATCTTCATGCTGAGCTCGACAAATTATTTCACTGTCAATTATTTCGTCGACCTCGGGTCGAAGAATTTCTCAATTTTCGTGGAACGGAGTCTGTCGATTCTTTTTCTAGAAAACCCTATATCTAGGTTTTCTTCGACCTCCGTTCCGCGCTTTCTGTTCCTTTGCACTTGATCGTCGTTTTTCTCTTGCAGGTACACTCATGGCGATTCCAACAGGAACCCTTGCTGCGATGAAGTTCGATACCGGCTTCAATGTCGACTTTGATTCGTTTCAGCATTCAGACCCCATATTTTTGGATATTCTGCAACTTCTTGATGAGCAACAACTGAAGAACATGATGACAACAAGGATTAAGCTATTTGGAACTGAGATCAGAGAATGGGTTTATACCTCTTCAACAACAGAGGAGAACACAATGGTTGGACCAATTGCGGGTAACGCTATCTCTCTCTCTCTCTCTCTCTCTCTCTCTCTCTCCCGTCGTAATAACTGAAATATTTGGATTGAATAATGGAGAAGAAGAATTAGAGATTGACAGTGAAGGATATGACATGATGCTGAACATGATGGGTTACTATGGAGTTAACACTAATAAATTGCTGAAGAAGCATTTGTCTGCAGAATTTATGTTTCTTGCAGATATTGTTGGGAAAGTCTTGCTGGGCAAGCATACTGCACACGATTATATAACCAGGCATCAATTTCTGGTTATGTGTGCAGTAGTCAACAAAAAACAAGTGGACTGGGCTCAGATCATCATTGATCTGATCAAGAAAAAGAAAAACAAAAAGGAAGTGTGTTTTGGAAGGATCCTGGGAACCTTTTTGAAGGAAAAAAGCAGCTGAATCACTGGTCTCCCCGACCATATTCATCAATGTCAGCAAAAGGCTTACCTGTGCCTTGTTTGGCAGGTGGGAGAGGACAATAACAAAGCCTTCTAAGGCCTCCTCCTCTGCCACCAGAGCTTCTGAGAGCACAAGGGCTGTTACAGCCACTCCCCACCCTGCTAAAGAGATCACACCCCCACCTTCATCTCTTCCAGCTATCCAAATCCAAATCCCTTCCACAGTTCACACCATCATTCATACTCCCACACCTCCATCTTCCCCCATTCATATCTCTCCAACACATACTCATCTTCCTACACCTCCTCCATCTCTACATGGAACACCAACCCAATCTCCTCATGCTTCACCAGCTCCAACACCATCATCTCCTCTTCCACCACATTTGTCCTCCATACCATCTTTCAATCTACTGTCATCTCCTCCCACTACTACTCCTCCAAATCAATCCACACAGGCTGTCCAAATGCCAGATCCTCCTCCTCCAACCCCACCAACTACTACCATCCATCCATTTGTCTCCACTCAACCACCTTCTGGAACACCTTCTGCAACTCCACCATTGGACCCCTCCACAATTTCTTCTATCATTGCCCTCATCACACCCCTCCTCAAAATAATAATAGCAGACGTCATTACACCTCTTGCTACTTCTATATCTTCTCTCTCTGCCCAGATTTCTGCCCTCACTGCTGCCCCAACTTCAGTAAGGGGCCTGGCTCCAGTTCACACTGAATGCAGGCAGGAGGGATGCTTGATGAAGAGGCTGCAGCAGAACCAGTAGCAGATGCAATAGCAGAAGCAGTAGCAGATGCAGCAGTAGCAGCAGCAGTTGTTCTAGTAGAAGTACCAGCAGATGCAGATGCTGAGTTAGATTTAATTGATTTTCTTCATTTTATTGAAACTGACATGGACTTGGATGAGTCAGTAACAGAAGACATAAATACTGCTGGTGATCTCATTATAAATCCCACAGTAGATTTAGTAAATTTGTTGAAAATTTTTGATACTGCATATTTGAGTTTCCTTCCAGCAGACTATACTAAGCCATCTTTGGCTATTGTTCCCTATTCTTCTCCAATAAGTCCTAAAGTTGCCAAGCAACTCAGAGACAATTTTGCTACTCCAGAGCTTACAGTCATTTCATACTTTCCAGAAACTTTTTTTGCACCAAGCTTTGTAATGGATGACTCTCCTATGTCAGATCTTGATGCTTTGATCTTGGCAGATATTGAAGAAGAGAATAAGGCAGTTGTTGAAAGCACTGTCATAGACAGCTCTCCAGCTCCAGATCCAATTGCAATTTCTCCTCCAGCTCCATCTCAGACTGAGAAGCCTATTATTTATGCTGAGGCCCTGAAAGCTTTGAATGATCTATATGATAATCCTCAAGAGTCTGAAGATGAGGATGATGATGAAGATGAGGATTCAGATGAGGATCCAAAGAAGAAGAAAGTATCTAAGAAAAAGAAAGCACCTCCTCCTCCTGTTTCTAAACCAAATCCAGCAAATGACACTCCCTACTACATTCTTCAGAAAATTACTCATTATAAGTGAATGTCTGCTTGGATGTGGTTATCCAAGAATGAACAGAAAGAGAGAAAGAGAAGCAGAAGATATTCCCCTCCACCAACTCACAAATACAGAAAGGACCCTCCTCCACCTCCTCCTCAGCTGCTGGTGCTTCAGGCACAACTTCTCAAAGGACTACCCAATTTCAAACTTATCAAAGACATCAGGGTAGGTCCTCATCCTCAGAAAGCTGCCAGCAAAGACAGTATCCATCTGGAAAGCGGCACTAACCTCAACAACAACAGTAATATCAACAACAAAAATAGCAAAAACTTCCTGAACATCAACAAGTTGAAAGCTCTAGCAGACCTGCTTCTCCACATGTACCTTTTGAAGATCCAGAAACAGCAACAACTGCTAGGATGACCAGGTTCCAAGAACTTGTTGGTCTTTCTATGATCAACAAAGCCAGAGCTGAAGGAAAGGATCCCTCAGAATATACTACCATGTCTAAATACAGGAAGAGCTCAAAAGTGTTGGATCCCTAGTTTGATTTGGGATAGGTTCACTAACTTAGGATCATGTGACCCACAATGTATAGTCAGGGTCATAGTTGTGTCCTAGAGTCTAGGCAAAGTCCTTAGAGTTAACATCACATGGACCAGCTATCAACAAGACTGCCAGAGACTCAAGACTTAGAAGATTTCAAGACTCTGTAAAGTGAGTTCGACGTTCGTCGAACTCAGGTCGACGATAGTCGTGCTCAGCTCGACGATCTCAGAGTAAATTCTCTGAGCTGAGCTCGACGAACTTTGTACTCAGGTCGACGAAAACTTGGACACTACAACAACACTTCAAGTTCAAAAAACATCAAGATATTCTAAGTCCTTAGTATCAGACTTTGGTTGACGAACTTAGTTCTCAGCTCGACGAACTATACTCTTTGGTCGACGAATCTTTGGACTACTACAGCATTCTGCCAAGACTATGTTCTCTAGTCTCAGTTCGACGAAGCCAGTTCTCTGGTCGACGAATTCTGGATTATCTACTTCAACAACTTAGAACCAGAAAACTTATGTCGACACTCAGAGTATATGTCGACACCAACTGAGTCGACACTAGAAGAACTTGTGTCGACACCCAGATCATCAGTCGACACTTTGGAAAGGATGTGTCGACACCACACAGAATATATGACAACTCCAGAATAGTTACTAAACTCCAGTCGACGAACACATTTACCAGCTCGACGAACTTCAGACACAGAATAGGCAAAGTTCAGAAGAGACAGTAGTTCAATTTCTAGCTCGACGATCATGGAACTCAGCTCGACGAACTGTGGACTCAGTTCGACGATTTCTGTCATCTGTTCGACAATTCCAGACTAAGTCATTTCCAGCCCTGTCCCTATTATTACTGCAATAATTCCTTGGTAATCAATGCTCTAACATGCTCTGAATATAACCGTTAGAGGAGCATTGATTGGGATATTCTCCAGGATTATTTCTTGCCATTTTTCCACGGGACAGTTGGGGAAATTATTCAATGTTGCTTATTCTCTAGTCCGTCAGCATTGAATAAAGAAGGAATTCAAAATTCGAAAGACCAATTTTCCCAGAAAATATAAAAAGAGATTTTTCTCTTTTCTCAATAGGAGTACAACTTACAGATAGAAAGAAAGTCAAACACATACAAAGAGAAGAATACTGAATCAAAAAAAGAAAAACACAACCCGTCTGCTCTCAGTCTGACATAAGAATTCTGATACTGAAGAAGAAGAACAATCATTCAAATATCAAGAGTCTTCATTCTTCAAACTCTTCATGACACTTCACAGGACAACAAATCTTTCATCTGTCAAAGAAGTTCCTGAAGATCTCTCTGAACAAGGCTGAAAGCTTGAAGGTCTATCACCCTGTGCAAAGCTCCAGTTCTCCTAAACTATTCTACATCTCAGGGGGAGCTTTGACAACATCACTGAATCCAAATAGTCTTCTCATTGTGATTGAGAAAAGAAGACTTTCATCACTCTCTCATCCTCACCTCTGTAAAGGGTTGTCATCTCCCTTCAAAAGTGATTCCTGGTTACAAGTCACCGGATCAAAAGGCTTGAGGGTTTGGTTTCTGAGCACCTGATCAAAAGCTCATTGGTGTCAGACACCTGATCAAAAACCTGAGTGGATTCCTACCAGGGTAGTAGAAGAGTGGATGTACGCAGGTTGGGGAACCACTATAAAATTTCTTGTGTCGTCTGGTTGCCCCTTTTCTTTTTTTTTTGTTGTGCTTGTGTTTTTAGGACTGTTGTGTGTTTATTTACTTTAGTTTAACTCTGCACTTTTTATTTACAGCAAAAGCTGTAATAGTTTTCTAAGGACCTACAAATACTCTATTCACCACCCCCCTAGAGTATATTAGATCTAACATATCACTTTCAATTGGTATCAGAGGCGGTTCCTTTGGTTGTACAAGCTAAACCTTGAACCAAAGATCCTTTGTTAGATCTTAATTTTATTTTATTTTCATTTAGATTATAAACACAGTCATGACACAGAACAAGGATTATGCAAGCACCAGACCTCCAGTTTGCAACCTTAATAGGTTTGTCATCTGTAAGGCAAGAATCAAGCTGTACATGAACTCTATTGATGAAGACATCTACAATTCTATTTTGACAGCTCCCCCACAGGCATCTACATCTACAACATCTTCCAACAACAATGTAGTCTCACCACCTGAGTGGACTGAAGCCCAGAAGAAAGCAAAGATTGCTGATGCCAAAGCCATGAACATATTGGCTCAGACTATGTCAGATGACATATTTCAGAAGGTGGCTGAGTGCACCTCTGCAAAAGCAATCTGGGATTCACTTAATCAAATGGTTGCTGGCTCAGCAGATGAGAGGAAAGATATAAGATTAAACCTCATCATACAGTATGAAAACTTCAAGAAGGATGAGGCAGAAACAGTTGAAGTGATGTACAACAGGCTTAGCTCCATCATCAGTGAGCTAAGGACCTTAGACAAAGAAATCACCTTGACTGAAGTGAATGACAAGATCCTAATGTGCTTCCCAAACTCATAGGACATCAGGATCTGGCCAATCAAAGAGGCCAGAAGCTTGAATGAGATTTCAACTGAATCTCTCCTGGCAAAGCTCAAATCTTATGAGCAGCTAATCAAGTCCAGAGAAGCAGTGGAACACAGGACTCCTCCTCCATCAAGGAAAGAACAATCCATTGCATTCAAGGCTGCTGAAGAAACTGAAGCTCCAATAGTCAATGAAGAGCTAATGAGTCTCTTTGCCAAGAGATTCTTCAAACTGGCAAGGAAAGACTTCAGAAGGAAGTCATCCAGAAATGACAGCCAGCCAAGGTATGACAAAACCCCCACTAAAGAGGTAGTGTGTTATGGGTGCAGGAAATCAGGACATTTCCTGTCTAAATGTCCTGAAAATCAAAAGAAGGAAAGAAGAAGAGAAGGAATCAAGAAGTAACCATTACAGCAAGCCTTCTTCAAGCAAGCACAAAAAGAAGGACAAAAGATTTGTGACTGAAACATGGAGTGACACAGAAGATGAATTCACATCTTCCAGTGCCAGTGAAGAAGAAGAGGAGGAGGTCAAGGCAAAGGAGGTTTGCCTTATGGCAATTGATGCAAGCAGTAGCAGATCAGATGCAGATGAATCTGATAATGAAGAAAACCTGTCGGCTGAAGATCAGGTAATAACATCTTATGATTTTGAATCTGATGAATTTAAATTTGAATTTAAAAACATATGCTTAGATTTGATAAGCTCTGAGAAGGAAATTAAACTTCTCAGAGATAAATTGAATGATCTAGATAAACTCACTTCTGAAAATGCAAATCTATCTAGTGAACTGAAATATGCAAATGAACAAATTACTTTTCTGAAATCAGAACTTAGCAAAGCTAAGATATTAGAAGAATCATTAAATGATAGAAGTTTGAAATTGCTAGATATAACCAGCACAGTTAATGCCAAAACAAATAACTGCAGATTAGGATTAAGAGCAACATCCAGTGAACCAACCCTAATCCAAAGAAATCATCTTTCAAAACCTGTAAATTTTATCTCTGATAAAGGAAAGAAAAACACTAAACAAGTAAATAAGGTTAATAAAATTCTAGAACAAATTGAAGCTGAGGACAAAATTAAAAATCAGAAGAATGATAAAAATAACAATGTTCAGCAGTTATCGTCGAACCCAGATCGACGATATAGGAACAGATCGTCGAACTCAGAACGACGATCTCTGAACGCAAACTTCAATAATAATCATTCGTCTAACTGCGATCGACGAACTGTGTATGGTTCGTCGAGCAGAGGTCGACGAACGTGGGGCACAAAAAATGAATATGTTCATTCTCTGGGCAGAGATCGACGATCTCAACCCAATTCGTCGAACTCTGGTCGACGAACTTACAGAAATTCGTCGAACCCAGAAAGACTTAACCAAAATTTTAATTATAATTGCAACTTAAATAGTTCTAGAAAATCATTTAATCATTTAGCTGATTGGGTTATACCACCTAGAAGATATCAAGGATATAAATCACAACCAGAATTTTCAGTTATTTCAAGCTTTTTATATCAACAAAACAAAGGACCCAAGGTAACCTGGGTCAGGAATATTTAACTGTTTTCATTGCAGGAGAAGAGCTGTCCAGGAGTGAATCAGTCATGGTACCTGGACAGTGGATGCTCCAAACACATGACAGGTAGCAAGGACAATCTCACCAATTACAAGTCCAAGCTAGGGCCAAAGGTGATCTTTGGTGATTCAAAAAGTGGTCAGTCTGAAGGATATGGAGCAGTGAAGATTGGAGCAGTTACATTCAAGAAAGTAACATATGTAAGAGAACTCAAACATAACCTCATCTCAATAAGTCAACTTTGTGATGAAGGTTATCAGGTAACTTTTAACTCTAGCTCCTGTATTATTTCATTTAAAGGAAACAAACCTGTTTTAATTGGAAATAGACAAGACAACATATACTTGGTTGATTTTTTATCTGTCACTTCTGATATTTGTTTACTTAATTTAACTAGTAACCAGAATGATTTATGACATAAAAGAGTAGGTCATGTAAATCTGAAAAACATTGCTAGGCTATCTAAAGACAACCTAGTTAGAGGTATACTTCCTGGTCCCTACAAGAAGAAAGGCCTTTGTAGGGCTTGTCAATTAGGCAAGCAAACTAAATCTAGTTTCAAATCCATTAATAAAAGTGATTCACCTAGGATTTTGTATTTGCTACATATGGATCTATTTGGACCCATTGCTGTACAAAGCCTAGGAGGGAAATCCTACACTTTGGTTATCGTGGATGACTTCTACAGGTTCACTTGGGTATTCTTTCTGAGATCTAAGTCAGATACCTTCAAGGTTCATTAGAAAGTTTTACAGATTTTGTTAGGACTATAGGTCTTTAATAAATACAGATTGAGAATCAATTCATGTAAGCTTTGATACTCATGTTGCAAGGAGAAAGAAGTTTCTACCAGTAACTCTTTGCAGGATCTTGTGTGAGAAGTTTGATGATCATACCCAAGAGGTTACAATTCATCCTTCTCCACACAATGAAGATAGTGAAGAAGAAAGAATTGAAGATTTAGTTAAATTTTCTTTGAGTCAAACACCAAATTAATATCTTTTTATGCGGAAAGCAAGGATGAGTTTCACCCAACAAAACAATGGAAGCACAAGAAGGTCTTTTTATGCATTCACTTCTTTACAATGAGCATACATAAGGATTTCGCTAGTATTACAGTATCCGCCGAGACCGCATGCATTGCTTCTCACCGCCGATCCGGAGTCCGCCGAAGCCGCGAGGCCGCGCGGACCGTTATTCGCCTCCTCAACTGAGGAAACCCCTACCCGCCTGGGGTTATTAGCTGGCAAAGTTAAAAGAACTGAGCCGCAAACCTCCTGCTGATAGCACACTTCCAAGACACGAAGTCACAGCCACTCCTGGCTCCTTGAATCCGTGCGCTGCACACAGCAGGTGAAACATTGCGCGGCTAAACACAGATCGCAGTCGCACACCCCAACTTATGTTCACTCATACAGGTTGTGCCAGGGGGGTCCTATTTAAGGCCAGGTGAGGAGTGTGGTTTTGGGCAGATGTTCCGCGAAGTACACACTCCAGGAGCAAGGCAACCAATGACGAACTAGTCCTCCTATAAGCGGACAAGGCTCAGCCCGCAAAGCTCCAACACTGCAAAGCATCCCCCTTAATGGCTTCCGCACCAACCCGAGGCATCCGCAAGAAACTCCGCCAAAGAACATAGCAACAACCGCCCTCACAGCACTTGGCGGATACGGCGGACACCATGAATTGCAAGGTGTGACCAAGCCCAAAACCATCAAGGAACAATGCGAAGGGACACAAGTTCTCGTCCGCCAAAACCCTACATAGACCGCCAAGTCCGCGAATCGCACTTGTCCAACAGTATTTCCCGGACTCCAAAAAGTATTTGGTTGTACCTGTTATATACATAATAACAACAAGAAATACATTAGAAAGTTTGAGGTTAAGGCTGAAGTGAGAATTTTTCAAGGATATTCCCATGTAAGCAAAGCCTATATGCAGGAGGAATTAAATCTTTAATAAATCATCACAAGGAGTTATTGTGAAAGGCTAGGCTTGTTGCTTACAGACAAGAGGAGAATAGAATCAAACCTTTGCTCCTATTGCAAGGTTAGAAGCCATAAGAATATTCTTAGCCTATGCAGCCTACAAGAAATTCAAGGTCTACCAAATGAATGTGAAGAGTGCATTCTTGAATGGAGTATTAAAAGAAGAGGTTTATTTTGAACAACCTCCAGGTTTTGTCTCTCCAAAACATCCTTTGTATGTTTTCAAGTTGCATAAAACCCCCTATGATCTAAAGCAAGCTCCAAGAGCTTGGTATGAGACCCTAGCAAGCTTTTTATTAGAGCATAAATTCATTAGAGGCATAGTAGATAAAACACTTTTCACTAGATATCATAAGGACCAAATCTTGTTAGTACAAATATATGTGGATGACATCATCTTTGGGTCTACTTATTCAAAATTGTGCAAGAGGTTTTCTGACCTCATGCATTCCAAATTTGAAATGAGTAGAATGAGTGAGCTTTCTTATTTCCTTGGTCTCCAAGTGAAACAGCTCCCTGATGGCATCTTCATCTCCCAAACTAAATATGCTAAATAGCTTATCAAAAATTTTGGAATAGCTGATGTCTCAGCAAAGAAGACACCTATGGCTACAAATGCTGTGATTGATTCTGATGCATCAGGGAAACCTGTAGATCAGAAACTATATAGGGGCATTGTTGGGTCTCTACAATATCTCACAGCTAGCAGACTTGATATCATGTTTGTCGCATGTCTTTGTGCTAGGTTTCAGGTGAACCCTAAAGAATCTCACCTTATTTTCTTAAAAAGAATTTTGAGATATATAAAGGGTTGTTCTAGTCTAGGCCTATGGTATCCCACAGAATCAGAATTTGAGTTAACTGGATACTCAGATGCTTATTTTGCTGGATGCAGGGTGGATAGAAAAAGTACTTCAGGAACTTGCTAGTTCCTTGGTATGAGATTAGTATCCCGGTTCTGTAAAAAGCAATCATCTGTGTCAACCTCCACTGCTGAGGCAGAATACATTGCAGCTGCTAGCTGTTGCTCACAGATGCAATGGATACAAAACCAATTACTAGAATATGGTCTCAACTTAAATAATCCAACTCTACTTTGTGATAACACAAGTGTTATAGTCATAGCACAGAATCCAGTCCATCATAGTAGGACAAAGCATATAGACATTAGACATCATTTCATTAGAGAGTGTGTACACAAAAATTAAATAAATCTTGTTTATAACTACGCTGATTTACAAAGAGCTGATATATTCACCAAACCTCTGGATGAGAAAAATCATGTATTCTTTATAAATCAGCTTGAAATGATAAATGGAGAAGATTTAGTTTAAGTTCTGTCTGCACTCGACAAATTTTCAAAAGTTCGTCGAACAGAGTTCGACGAATCGGGGAAAGTTTGAGAGATCTTCGTCGAACATAGGTCGACGAACTCTCTGTGAGTGAAATAATTTTCGTCGACTGGAGATTGACGAACTTGCTTCAAAAGATATTCGTCGAACGGCGCTCGACGAATTGTCTTCAATTCTTCAGGATGAGATCGACGAATTATTTACTTCTAAATCATTTCGTCGAACTCAGTTCGAAGATTTGTTTTTGTTTTCGTGGAACGGAGTTTGTCGATTCATATTCTGAAAAACCTTATATCTAGGTTTTCTTCGACCTCCATCCTCACGCTTTCTGTTCTCTTGTACTTGATCGTCGTTTCTCTCTTTTGCAGGTGATTCCATGGCGATTCCAGCAGGAGCTCTAGCCGCTATGAAGTTTGACACCGGTTTTGAAGTTGACTTCGAATCGTTCCAGCACTCGGATCCAATCTTTCTATATATTCTGGAACTTCTGGAAGAACAGAACTTGAAGAACCTGATTACTACGAGGATAAAGTTGACAGGAACAGAAATCCGAGAATGGGTCTATACTTCATCCACTTCTTAAGACAATACTATGACAGGATCAATCGCGGGTAACACTGTTTCCTTAACTCCCGCAGTTTTAACTGAAACCTTTGGTTTGACAAATGGCGAAGAGGAATTAGAAATTGATTCTGAAGAGATTGATACGATGCTAAATCTGATGGGTTATGCTGGTGAAAATCCAAATAAATTGTTGAAGAAACATCTGTCTGCAGCATACAAGTTTCTGGCAGACATTGTTGGAAAGGTCTTGCTTGGCAAGCATACTGCCCATGACTACATCACAAGGCATCAGTTATTGGTCATGTGTGTAGTGATAAATAAAAAGCAAGTGGATTGGGCTCAGATCCTCTTTGATCTGCTAAAGAAGAAAAATAATAAGAAAGAAGTGTGTTTTGGAAGGATCCTATGAATCTTCCTAAAAGAGAAGGTTGTTGAATCCCTGGTCTCCCAGACCATATTCATTAATGCCAGCAAAAGGCTTACATGTGCCTTGTTTGGCAGATGGGAGTGGACCATACCTAAGCCATACAAGGCTTCTACCTCTTCCACCCCAGCTTCTGAAGGCACCAGGGCTGTTAAAGTCACTCCCTAATCTACTGAAGAGATTCATCCAACACCGCCATCTCTTCAAGCCCACCTTCCAGTAACACAAATCCATCCCTCTTCCACAACTCCATCATCCCCTACTCAACATCCTACTCCACCAGAATCTCCACATGCTTCACCAGCACCAACTCCTCCATCATCTTCACTTCCTCCTCATTTATCCTCCATATCATTTTTCAATATACCACCATCACCTCCCAATTCCCCTTTTTCTCCAAACACCCACATGGAAGATGTCATCCATCCATCCTCATCAACATCTACCATCCCTCAACATGCATCCCCTCCAGATGTTCACATATCAGATGCTCCACCTCATATCCCTCCCACAGTTCCCACTTCTATACCTTCTACAACACCATCTACCACTCCACCATTGGACACATCCACAATTACTTCTCTCATTGCCCTCCTCACTCCCCTTCTCAAAACCCTAATAGCAGAGGCCATTACACCTCTTGCTACTTCAATTACTACCCTATCTGCACAGATCACTGCCCTCACTACTGCCCCATCTTCAGTCAGGGGCATGGCTTCAGGTCTTACCGAAACCATGCAGGGGGAGATGTCTGATGATGAAGCTGCAGTAGTTCCAGCAGTAGCAGCTCTAGCAGCAGAGGCAGCAACAGTAGCAGCAGATTGTACAGAGTATATTGATACAGATGATCTTGATTTTATTAATTTTATTGATACTGACATGGACTTGGAAGAGTCAGTATCTGAGCAAATAATTACTGGTGGTAATTTCATCCTTAATCCCACAGTTGATTTAGAGAATTTGTTGAAGAATTTTGAATTTGCAGTTTTGAAGAGTCTTACAGCAGAATATACTACTAAGCCATACTTGGCTATTGTACCATATACATCCCCAGTAAGTCCACAAGTTGCAAAGTAACTCAGTGATAGTTTTACTGTTTCTGAGCTCACAGTTATTCCAACTCCTTCAGAAATTTCTTCTGCTCCTAGTTATGTCATGGATGACTCTCCATTGCCAGATCTGGATGATGTGATCGTGGCTGACATTCAACAAGAAGAAAAGGCAGCTGCTGAAAGCACTGTCAGAATTGATGACACTCCAGCTTCTTCTATGGCTTCTACTCCAGCTCCTGCTGACACTCCTGCTCAAGCTCCTTCTCAACCTGATAAGCATATCATCTCTGCTGAGGCACTGAAGGCTCTGAATGCTTTATATGATAATCCTCAAAGATCTGATGATGAGGATAGTGGTGATGAGGATGATGATGATGAATCTGATGATGAACCAAAGAGGAAGTCAGTATCCAAGAAAAGAAAAGTTCCTCCTCCTCCTGCTCCTAAGCCTAATCCAAACAATGACACTCCTTATTACATTCTTCAAAAGATAACACCATATAAAGGGATGTCAGCTTGGATGTGGCTGTCCAAGAATCAGCAGAAGGAGAGGAAGAAAAGCAGAAGATACTCTCCTCCTCCAGTTCAAAGATACAGAAAAAATCCACCTCCTCCTCCTCCTCCTCCAGCAGCAGGAACCTCTGGATTAGCATCTCAAAGATCTCCTTCTATTACCCAGACCTATCAAAGGCAAGACAGATCTTCAAATCCTCCTCCAACTGGATCTTCTGATAAGCATTCATATTCTCAAAGATCTATTACTTCAGGAAAGTCAAAAGGAAAGTTTAGTGAAGTCCCACCTCACAGGTCTTTATACTCCAGTCAGAAACAGCAACATACAGTGTCTACAAATTTCCAGGACTAATCTACTCAGTTCAGAATCTCTTCTCTAAAGTCAGACCAGGTAGCAAATTCAGAGAGACCTCCTTCTCCTCCTCTTGATCCTGAGCATGACCCCAACTTCAGAATGGCAAGGTTTAATGAATTAGTTGGGCTCTCTCAAATGAATAAAGCCAGGAAAGAAGGTCAAGACCCCTCTAAATTCACTACTATGTCATCATATAAAGAGAAAGAACTTAACAGATTGCAGGTCAGCAAGAAAGTATTTAATCCATCAGAGTATATGTCCCTTCATCCTGAAGTAGTTGTCCCCAAGGCTACATCTCTAAAGATTATAGGGGTTGCTGACATGACCATGACCAGTGGGCAAGCTTCAGATCCTAACAGAGAAATAATATTTACAAAGCCAGGAGACGAGAGCAAGGATGCAATGCCAAAGGAAAAGAAGCAGAAGAAGTGATGTTGAACTCTCCTTATCTTTCTGCATTATTTATAACTGCTTTATTATTTTCTGAACAAAGCTCATGTATATATATATATATATATCTGTTGCATGTGTTATCTATCTCTGCCAGATATATGCTTTTTTTTCTTTCTGCTTTGTTTATTTTCAGTTTAAGTCTGAGTCTGTGGTTAGTAACCTCACCCAAATAGTGGGAGATTGTTGGATCCCTAGTTTGATTTGGGCTAGGTTCACTAACTTATGATCATGTGACCCACAATGTATAGCCAGGGTCATAGTTGTGTCCTAGAGTCTAGGCAAAGTCCTTAGAGTTAACATCACATGGATCAGCTATCAACAAGACTGCCAGAGACTCAAGACTTAGAAGATTTCAAGACTCTGTAAAGTGAGTTCGACGTTCGTCGAACTCACGTCGACGATAGTCGTGCTCAGCTCGACGATCTCAAAGTAAATTCTCTGAGCTGAGCTCGACAAACTTGGTACTCAGGTCGACGAAAACTTGGACACTACAACAACACTTCAAGTTCAGAAAACATCAAGATATTCTAAGTCCTTAGTATCAGACTTTGGTCGACGAACTTAGTTCTCAGCTTGACGAACTATACTCTTTGGTCGACGAATCTTTGGACTACTACAGCATTCTGTCAAGACTATGTTCTCTAGTCTCAATTCGACGAACCCAGTTCTCTGGTCGACGAATTCAGGATTATCTACTTCAACAACTTAGAACCAGAAGACTTGTGTCGACACTCAGAGTATATGTCGACACCAACTGAGTCGACACTAGAAGAACTTGTGTCGACACCCAAATCATCAGTCGACACTTTGGAAAGGATGTGTCGACACCACACAGAATATATGACAACTCCAGAATAGTTACTGAACTCCAGTCGACGAACACATTTACCAGCTCGACGAACTTCAGACACAGAATAGGCAAAGTTCAGAAGAGACAGTAATTCAGTTTCCAGCTCGACGATCATGGAACTAAGCTCGACGAACAGAAGCCGTCTGGTCGACGAACACAACATCTCAGCACGGACATGTTATCGCTTATGCTTCGAGACAATTGAAGAAGCACGAGCTTAACTATCTGATACACGATTTGGAGCTCGGGGCTGTTGTATTTGCACTAAAGATATGACGGCACTATCTGTATGAGATTCATTGTGATATTTTCTCAGATCACAAGAATCTCAAGTACATCGATACGCAGAAGGACCTAAACCTGCGACAGAGGAGATGGCTAGAATTTCTCTGTGACTATGATTACCAGATTCACTACCACCCGGGGAAGGCAAACACGGTAGCAGATGCATTGAGCAGGAGGGCCGGCACCTCTGGGTCGGAGCCTCGGATGATGGCTATGGAGCTGATACATGTGATGGACGACATGCATATTACTATGGTTTCTGAGGCCGAACCAGTAGGATACCGAGAGTACCTGAGCTCATTGATCAGAGATGATGACATTCAGGAGCGCATTATGGCGCATCAGAGGCTGGATGCTACATTGGAGCCGATTTTCAGTTCCCTGGAAAGGGGCAAGGTTGAGGACTGCACGCTGCAGGATGATCTCCTTCGATTCCGTGGACGCATTTATATACCAGCAGGGGGCGGTATCCGGGATGATATACTTAGAGAGGCACATTGCTCCAGATATTCAGTGCATCCCGGCATCACCAAGATGTGGGCAGATTTACGGAAGACTATATATTGGCCTGGGATGAAGAGGGAGATCACCCACTTTGTGACGCATTGCGAGACGTGCCAGCGCGTTAAGGCGGAATGCAAGAGCCCGGGAGGTTTATTACAGTCATTGCCAGTCCTAGAGTGGATGTTCGAGGACATTGCTATGTACTTTGTGCACGGACTACCTCGCTCCCACTCGGGGCATGATTCCATCTGGGTCATAGTAGACAGACTGACCAAGGTGGCGCGCTTTATTCCAGTCAGGAAGGATGCTCCAGTTACAGTTTTGGTGAGATTGTTCGTGGAACAGTTCGTCAGATACCATGGCATCCCCAGGACGATTGTTTCGGACCGTGATGGTCGGTTCACTTCGAGGGAGTGGAGGGTTGTGCATGCTTACTTGGGCTCTCGGCTTACTTTTAGTACCGCCTTCCACCCGCAGACCGACGGACAGACCGAGCGGACCATCCAGACCATGGAGGATCTACTCCGCCTATGCATATTGGATACGGGGAAGCCTTGGGAGAAGCTGCTACCATTGACCGAGTTCTCCTATAATAACAACCATCAGGCTAGCATCAGGATGACTCCATATGAGGCACTTTACGGGAGGAAGTGCCGGACACCGTTGTCATGGGTTCAGGATGTGGATACCAAGGCTCTTGGCTCTGATTATGTGAAGGATACGGAGGCTCAGGTTCATTTGATCAGGGATCGGCTCCTAGAGGCCCAGAGTAGACAGGCGAAGTATTATGATGCTTGGCACCGGAAGGTGGAGTTCCAGGTTGGAGACAGAGTTTTCTTGAAGATACGTCTGGTACACGGTGTCTCTCGGGTGCGGAGGCACAAGAAGCTCAATAGAATGCATACTCCATACATTCATCAGAAAATGTAATTAATATGGGACCTCTTCCACATCAAGCATTTCTCAATGACAAGTATTATCTAAGAAGACAAATTTAAGAGACAAATCATCTTAAGTATATATTTGATCAACACTTAGTTATTTTAATTTTGCATTAATACAAATATCATTATCTTGATAATAACAAAAATTACAATAAGTAATAACAAGCAGTTTACATATCCACAGCTGAGCACAGCTCTCAGAAATCCATAATTCTATAGCTCATGACAGAACCATAAATGCAGTAAATAGATAAATAATTAGGTCACACATCAGGAATGTGATCTAGCTTACAAATCTAGAGGAATCAAAACAGATAAATCATTAGAACACATCATTAGTTCAATGTTCACCTGCCAAATTCATAAATCGATAAAAAGTTTACAGATCATAGAATGAGGAATCAGTGGAATCGAGGAATGGAGCAAAGCTTGCACATCAGATATTACTGCTAGTGTTGGGGGAGGGATCGTCAGCTTACAAATCATATATTCCTGTAATGGGTAATTCATATTATAGTGTTGATACAAGGGCATGGCTGCAGCATTAATAATTTTATAGGTTTTTTAATCTAGTTTCATATATAAACAGTAGGGTAATCAATCTCACCATTGCTCATTAATTTCACAGCAATTATGTTTCCATCCATTTTTTGGGAATGCAAATCGACATTGCCTAAACTTGATGATGAGTTGTCAACAGTTGTGCCTGATATATCATGTTCAAGATTTGTTGGTGCAACATCAGTTGCATCGCTAATTTGACGAACATATTTTAAAGCATCAAGTCTATAAGTTTTTATGCAAGTAAGATCCATCTCTGTAGCCATTTTCTTAATGTCCATCACCTAAAAAATTTACAGTACATAAATATATGATATAATACACACACAAATACACAAAAAGAGCCTACATGATCCATGCAAACAACATAAAGTCGTGAAAGGAAAATGCCAAAAAGAAATTGATTCAAATAATGTACTATCTTTTACGTGTCTAACCTCACAAAACATATCAATGACTCATGAAATAGTTGATTATGCACTTTCATGTTAAAACAATATAAGTTACTTGCATCAAATATATTATTATTAGAAGATAGTAAAACCATGTGTAAAAGATCAATGTAATTGTGGCCCATTTATTAGCCCATTTGTGTTTTTCTGTTTTGTCCCATATTGTATTTTTTGGGACATCTCTCTCTCTCTACCTATATATATGTACTCATCTTTGAAGGTTAATATAAGAATTACAGCCCACTAGGGGTGCAAACGAGTCGAGCTCGAGTCGAGCTTGGCAAAATTTCCAAGCTCGAGCTTGAGCTTTTGATTTCGAGCTCGAGCTCGAGCTCGAGCTCGACGAGCTCATTTTTCTCAGCTCGAGCTCGAGCTCAAAGCCAACTTATCGAGCTCGAGCTCGAGTTTCGAGCTCGCGAGCTCGAGCTCGAGCTCGAGCTGCTCGCGAGCTTTTTAGCTCATGAGCTTTATTTTCTTATTTTTCTTACTTTTTTTATTTTTTTTTTAAAAATGTATAAATAAAAAGCTCGCGAGCCGGCTCGCGAGCTTATGAACAACATTAGATGAGCTCGAGCTCGACTCGTAATCGAGCTCGAGCTCGTCGAGCTCGAGTCGAGCTTTTTTCTAGCCGGCTCAACTCAACTTGCACCCCTACAACCCACAGGTTTCATTGCTCTCTTTTTTACATAGTATCAGAGGAATACGATCCGGCCTGTTCTTTCCTAACCGTCTGTTCCTCCTGCTAACAGGGCGGCTTTCTCTCCTACTTAACCGCAATGTCTTGCGGCCTCCTCCCTTTCTAACAGCGGCTTCCCGTGCGGTTAAGTTTTTCTTGACGCTCCTCTCTCTCTTTCTTCCTCTCATGGCTTCCACATCTTCTTCTCCTCTTGCCCCCCCCCCACCACTCCCTTTTATAATTTTCTTGGTCAGGTGTGGTCCTCTTCCTCTAACCGAGTGGTTTCTTCCCAGTTACCCGCCTCCTTTCTATCAGACGCGGTCTTTCTCTGTCTACCCGCCTTCTCGCTCTCTCATTTCTTCTCGTGCGACTTCTTCTCTTAGTCGCTGCGAATTCTTTTTTCTCGCTGCGGCTTCCCTATATGCTGCCTGCACCGCATCTTGGTCGCGACATCTCTCCATGTCGTTGGTGTGCTCACCGTGACCGTGCGGTCCTCTTTGCTTAGTCGCTGTGGGTTCCCCCCGTCCCCCCCTGTGGCTTCCCTTCCCGCTGCGGCTTTCCTTGTCGTTGTGTCTTCTCGCGCGGGTTCTTCTTTACCTGTTCGCTGCGACTTCTCTACCCGCCGCGCGCTCCGCATCTTGGTTGCGGCCTCTTGTCGTTGGTGTGTTGCCACCGAGACCGTGCGGCTTTCCCTGCTCTCTTGTCCAGGGGCTTCTCTTCTCTAACCGCTCCGGGTTTTGGGTTCCGGTCTGCCTCTAACCGTCCGGTCACGTGCCTGTTCGCCGGCCTTCTGCTTCTTCCGGCCTATGTTGCTATCAAACCGCTACGGCTAGGACCTCTCCCTCTGGCTACTCCTTGCTGCAACTTCTGTCTTCCCGCTGCGGCTTCTGTCTTCCCGTTGCGGCTTCTGTCTTCCCACTGCGGCTTGACTTCTTCCGGCGGCTTGTCCTTGTTACGGTTTCATGGGTTCCGCTTCTGCCTCCGGCGAGTCCGATGCAGCTTTGCCTCTGCCACCTCGGGCTGCTCCTTTTGCCACTGATCTGCGGGATGAACTCTGGATTACCACCATCTCTCTCAATGGAAAACAAAACTTTGTGGAATGGATACATTCAGTACGTCGGGTGCTCCAGACTTCTTCATCACTTTACCAGGGGTGCTCCTGCCCCTCCCACTGATGAGTGGCTTTGTGATGACAGTCATGCTGCAATCTTGGTTTCTCAACTCTATGGATACCGAGCCTTACAGGATGGCCATATATCATGATACGGCTAAGTCCATGTGGGAGAAACTTCATTCCTTCTATTCTGGCCAAAACAGCCTCCAACATTTGTTTGATATCATCACTGATCTTCAATCCCTTGATCCCGGGAAGATATGACTTCCTTCGTTGCCAAGGCAAAGGCCCTCGTTGAGGCTTGGATACAGCACCAGTCTCCTGCTGCTGATCTGGTTGCCCAATGGGCACAAAAAGAGGCTGTCGTGATTGTCATGATGATGGCAAGGGTCCATTCTCATCTGCATAGTGTTTGAGCTCAGATCCTCTCCTCCGCCACTACTCCTTCTCTCTCTGATGTCTGCTCAATGCTTCTGAAGGTCACCCCGCCGCCCGAGGCTCCTATGCCTCCCTCTCCGGCTCTTCTACAGCTACCTTCACCACATCACTCCAATCGTGGTCCTTCAGCCCATGGGGGTAGCCATCCGTCTTGGGGACGAGGACGTGCTGGAAAATCCGCCCTTAAATGCACTTTCTGCGGTCGGGATAATCATCTGGAGGCCACCTGTTATCGTAAGCATGGTCTGCCGCCCCACCTTGCTGCCTCTACTAAGGCCGAGTTTTCGCACTCTGCTTCTACTTCAGATTATTCAACCGCTCAGACTGATATTGATGCTCTCCGCACCCAGCTTCAGCACCTCCAAGGGATGGTTGCGCGCTCCCCGGGCTCCATGGCTTCCATTGTCAATGAAGGTATATCCTGTCTATCTCAGAGTTCCCACTAGATTGTGGACTCTAGTGCGACCCACCACATTACTTCCCACAAGCCTTCGCAATACGTGACATCTCTTCATCACAAGCTCATTACTGTGCCCAATGGTGAATTCATCCCTGTCTCAGGAGCTGTCGATATCCATCTCACACCCAACCACTCCTTAAGCTCGGTTCTGCGGGCTCCCCGTTTAACTTACTTTCTGTTAGCCGACTTACGCAGGATCTTGATTGTCATGTTACATTCTCACCATCGTCCTTTGTTGTGCAGGATCGGCAAACGCGGAATATTATTGGTAGCGAGCGGCTATCGCATGGGCTCTATCTTTTTGATGTTCTTCTATCTGCTCTTTCTATCGTCTCCTCGGTTGAGTGGCATCGTCGTCTCCTCTCCAGATTCTCAAGCAAGCTCTTTTGGATGTCTTTTTGAATGAGTTTACTTGTGAATCTTGTATATTTGGTAAACAACATCGAGTTTCCTTTAATCTTGTTTGTCATCGGAGTACTACTCCTTTATCTATTGTCCATTCTGATATTTGGGACCCGTATAAAGTCCCGAGTGTATTTGTGTACCGCTACTTTGTAACGTTTATTGATGATTACTCTCGTGTCGCATGGTTATATTTACTGCGGGATCGTATCGAACTCACTTCTATATTTCGTACGTTCGTTACTGAACTTCATACTCAGTTCTCTTCTCCGCTTAAAATCATTCGAACTGATAATGCGCGGGAATATACGAGACAAACGTTAGCCACAATTTGTGCAGAGCTTGGAATTATACATCAAATATCTTGTGCTTACACTCCTCGGCAAAATGGTGTGGCTGAACGAAAAAAAAAATCATCTCCTTGATGTTGCTCGATCCTTAATGCTTCAAATGCAGGTACTCATTGAATACTGGAACTTTGCAGTGTCGGTTGCATGTCATCTCATAAACCGCTTATCTTCCTTCGTTCTCCACTTTGCCACTCCGTTTAGCCTCCTCTTTCCCTCTCTATCTCTGTTTCCTCTCGCACCTCAGGTATTTGGGTGTGTCTGTTATGTCCATAATCTTAGTCCACCTACGGATAAATTTGCACCTCGTGCAACCAAATGTATGTTCGTAGGGTACTCTCGCACTCAAAAAGAGTATATTTGTTACTCTCTCATCGACCGGAAAGTGTTTATTTCAGCTAATGTTACTTTCCTGGAAGACCAACCCTTTCACTCATCCACTTCAGTACCTCCAAGTGTGCAACCCGTGTCTCGTCCTGCTATCCCAGTCACGACTTCTCTACCTCCTCTTCTTCCAACACCCCAAGCGGCACCACCACCACCCAAACCACCTCTCATCAGTGTCTACACTCGTCGTTATCCGACCTCCGAAGCCAAACCACAGCTACCGTCTACTAGTACTATCTCGCGGCGAGCTGATCCAGCCTCCGCTTCTACGGCTCATCCACTCACAAACTACATTTCGTTACATCGGCTCTCTCTTCCTCTGCTCAAATTTGTTCTTGCACTTTCATCTATTTCTCTTCCTAACAATGTGCAGGAGGCTCTTCAACACCCTGGGTGGCGTGCGACAATGGAGGCTGAGATGTCAGTCCTTTGGGCTAATCAAACTTGGGATCTGGTACCTCTTCCTTCCGCCCAGTCCTGCATTAGCTGTAAATGGATCTTTGTCATTAAACATGCTCTGGATAGGACAATCAACCGCCTCAAATCTCGTCTTGTGCCTCGTGGGTTCACTCAGCAACAGGGCTAGGACTACGAGGAGACCTTCTCCCATGTATCCAAACTAAACTCTGTTCGGGTCCTTATTTCTCTTGTTGTTCACCGCAACTGGCCCCTACATTAGCTGGACATTAAAAATGTCTTTCTTAATGGTGATCTTCATGAGACGGTTTTCATGCACCAACCTCCCGGGTTTGAGACCACGGGGGAATCTCGGGTGTGTCGTCTGCGTAAAGCTATCTATGGTGTCAAACAGTCCACTCGAGCTTGGTTTGAAAAATTTAGCAAAGCTGTTCGTGATATTGGCTTCCAGCGGAACTCGGCTGACTTCTCCCTCTTTACTCGTCATCAAACAACAGGGACTGTCATTCTCTTAGTCTACATGTATTATATTTTGATAATTGGTGATGACTCCACCGGGATACAACAGATCAAACAACACTTAAACTCTGTCTTCCTAACAAAAGATCTGGGCAATCTTCGATACTTTCTTGGACTTGAGGTTGCTCGCCGACCTGATGGTCTGGTCCTATCTCAACGGAAATATTGTCTTGACCTTCTTCAGGATGCTGTTTATTCTAAATGTAAACACGCGAAAACACTTATGGATGTCAACCACAAGCTAAGTGCTCATGTAACAGAATCAGATTCTCTGCTTACAAATCCTGAATATTATCGGCGCCTTGTAGGAAAACTGATATACTTAACAGTTACAAGGCCAGATATCTTTTTTGTTATTGGAGTGGTTAGTCTCTTTATACATTCACCAAGAAGCTCTCATCTACAGGTCGCCGAACGCATCCTCAGGTACTTGAAAGCTGCCTCGGGACGACGGCTGGTATACAAGTCATCCTCCTCTTTATCTCTTGTCGCGTATACTAATGCTGATTATGCGGGCTCGCTTGATGATCGACGATCCACCACTGGTTTCTGTACCTACTTTGGAGGAAATCTCATCACATGGCGTAGCAAGAATCAATCGGTTGTTGCTCGATCTTCTGCTGAAGCCGATTATCGTGCAATGGTTGTTGTCGTTTCCGAACTTACCTGGTTGGAGAGCCTTCTTTGTGACTTGGGTGTAAAATTCTCCTCACCAGCAACTCTGTTCTGTGATAGTCAGGCTGCTATACATATTGCAAAGAACCCTGTATTCCATGAGCGAACAAAACACATTTAGATTGATTGTCACTTTGTCCAGGAGAAGGTCCAACTGAAGAAACTTAAATTGGAACATGTTCCAGCCTCTGAGCAAGTGGCTGACATATTTTCTAAGGCTCTACCTCAGTCATTGTATCAGCAGTTTCTATCCAAACTTGTTGTCTACGATTTGTATGCTTCAGCTTGCGGGGGAGTGTTAGACGATAGTAAAATCATGTGTAAAAGCCCGTTGTAATTGTGACACATTTATTAGCCCATTTGTGCTTTTTTGTTTTGTCCCACATTGTATTTTTTGGGACTTCTCTCTCTCTCTTCCTATATATATGTACTCATACTTGAAGGTTAATACAAGAAATACAGCCCACAGATTTTATTGCCCTCTTTTCTACAATTATAAATGATAAAATTCTGGAAAACAACACTCAAGTAAGATGGTTTCTTATGGAAGTAAATTTTTAAAGAGTTGAACAAAGAACAAAGAAGATGGCATCACTGAATTATATTAAGTGATATGGCTATCTCATCTTCAGAAATTCCCATAAGCAACAAAGTTTTAACAAACTAAGAGGTCATTCAAGCAGCTTATCAAAATCGAAAATTACCTCTTCTAAACCTCCAAAGAAAGAAAAATTTCATTCCTCATCATCACTCTCAAGATCACCAACTAGAGTAGTCGCTTCATCATCCTCTACGCCTACTAATTCAGTTTCCTCCACAACACCCTTACAAAAACGCATATGTGAAGAATCAAACAACGCATTATTTACCTGTACAAAAACAGCAGAGTGATAAAGAGATGATCATATTTAATCAATCTGTTAAAGAACATGATAAATTTGATAAGAAAAAATTAATTTAAGCTTCTCAGTGGAAAGGGTATATACAATATACAAGTGAAACTACAGAAACAAATGAAGCATCAAAAATCAAAACTCATGAAAATAGAGCGGCAACTCCAAATATCTCATTAATACTCGAGTAAGCATAAAAATCAGAATGGCTGGAGCTAGAAAAATAATTAGTAAGCATATACAAAAAGGAAATGAAAAATGAAGCGGGGGAGTAGGGCTTCAGGAGTTTTTGGGAGGACATTTGCCGCAGAGAACAAGAAAGAGCAGTCACGATGCTAGCATGAGGATGACAAATTTTGGTATGATTAAGCATGGACACGAATAATTCAAAAATACAAAAACTCAATGGTAGATTAATGACAGAACACACCTTTAATAGTACTTATTAATGAGAAATATAGATGACTGGTCAATGCCCAACTGAGAGATGTGGGAAAATGAGAAGGCTTCAAATGTACAATATCGACGTTTCAGATATATAGAAATATTATACAATTGAAATACAAGGCATCCCTACACAGATTCATAGCTCCAATCTGCAAAATTTGAATATTCCAAACTTATTCTAGTCAAATAAATCATTTCTTAAAAGACAGAACTAAAACATAACATTATTTACTAGAGATCAAAAAAAACCTGTGGATAGAATGGTTCAACAATGAACATAGTGAGACATAGTCTAAGGCATCAGCTCATATTTGTGAAGGGCTTCAATCAACCAATCCACTAGGTTGCTTCCCTTTTTTTGCATTTAGGCCATATAATCTAGTGGAGAAAGGAATCAAATTTAAATGCTTACTTGAGTTGACAATAATTGTTGTTTCATTCTAATTACTTTGTGGGTATCACTTGAAAAATTAGATATTGTTCTTATGACAAATTTTGATATGAATCCTTCAAAAACACTAGAAATCAATGGTAGATTAATAATAGAACACCCCTTTAACAGTACCTATCAATAAGCAATTAGTAAAAAAAATATTTTAGATTGAAAATGACAAAATCTACAACCAACATCAGCATCAGACAACAAATCGTGGTTCTTCCTAGTCCCTAGCACAAAATTATTTGAACCAGCCCAAACAAGAAAAAACGTAGGCACGCCATTTTCCGATATGGTATATATCAATTTAGGAGTGTAAAGAGTCACCAAAGTGAAACACATAGCATGGATGAGCTTTACATTTTGAAAACAATAAAATTACTGTTTATGAATCCGTTTTTGGAACTTTGTATCCCAGAAATAGGGAGGTTTGGCACTTTGGACCATAAAAGTTTAAATTTGACACTTTGCACCTCCGAAGTACATTACATTTGGCACTTTGCACCCCAGACCGAAATTTTAGTGATATTTTTGTCCGGGCAGCACCAAAAATCTGAACGAGGATTATTTTGCACCAAACATCATCACGAGCATGCACCTCCTTTACACCCTTGGTCGCTGCCCCGTACGGGATTTGCAATCTGAACGAGTACGGCTTTGCCTCACCATTTCGAGTGTGAGGCGAGAAGTTGTTCCATACTTTCATGGAGAGAAGCTTGAGGCTAATTGCCAAATTTGTCTAAGTCATCCACACCGAGAAACGTTGTTCTGTTGGCAAACTACTTCATGATTCCGGCAATACCGAGAAGCGAATCGTGGTAGAATGATGGTGCGGGGGACAAAAATATCCATGAAATTTTGGTCCGGGGTGCAAAGTGCCAAAAATAATGTATTTTGATGGTGCAAAGTGCAAAATTTAAACTTTCAAGATGCAAAGTGTCAAAACCCATTATTTTGGGGTGCAAAATACCAAAAAAACCCGTTTATAAAATATCTAACCGTTTCTAGGAGTAGAGGCAGGTTTTGTTATACCTGGTTAGGACTCTAGAAGGGCTGGAGATGCACCGATCCATATCAGTAGGAGCCGTGAGCCATGAGGGTTCGGAGATGCGCTGGCCGGGAATGAAGAGATGTGCCAATCGGAAATGAAGAGATGCGCCGGTCGGAGTGAGGATTTGGTGGAGAACAACGAAGAATAATTTGCGGGCCTTTGTCAGGATGGAGTAATATCGGAGCATGGAGATTAGCAGTGCTCGGGGCTCTGTAGAAGCAAGCTACGTAGGCGTGATGTTGGGGAATGGAGATTTGCAGTGGATTGGGGAGCGTAGGAGCAATCTGTGTGGGAGCAACCCTCCTTCGTAGGGATGGAATTAGCGAGCTTCGGTGAGAAGGAAGGCAGATCGAGACCTACAGAAGGCAACGGGACGTAAAGTAATTTCTTTTGCCACTGCTAAATTCAGTAGCTAATACTTATCTCTTTAGCTACAAATTAGTTAAAACGTGGCTATTACTCTTATAATAGCCACAAATTATTATGCCACAGCGAATACTACGTTAATAGCCACAAATTTAATTACAGTGACTAATAAGTAAGTATTACGGATGATTTTACCCCCTAGCAAAAAATATTTGTGGCTACAAATTATTTTTCTAGTTGTGTCACCTCGAAAATGGTATTCAAAATAGGACTAATTTTTTCGTCAGGAATCCGGATGGAGCCGAGATTAATGAGAAATTATGAATGCGTGGACCCCGCACAAAAGTGTATGTCAAACACTAGAAATATGTAGGCCCCGCATGTAATTACAGGTTTCCCATTAGTCCCGGACGAAAAATTTTGAAAACGGATTCCGGATGGAAAAATTTCACTCATCACATATATGCCTTTTTTGACACAGCAGGTGTTCTTCCTCTTCTTCATGATGAAGACAGTTTCTCGTTCTTGTTGGTGCATTAATTTTATAACAACCTCAACCATTCTGAGAAGATGGATGTGCATGGAGGAGTAGAATCAGAGGGTCAAAGATATATAATTAGTATTAATCATTCTGATTTGAGGTCTGATCAACTGGGTCTTCACAATAGGGAGCAGGCAGCTGAATTGATTCCTACAATTTCTACCCTTACATTGGATGCTAGGCTGATTCATGGGACGTGCTTTGACACACCATTAATATTATGTATAAATATAGGGACATGAAGACACCCATAACTTAATTGAGCTTGGTGGCATTTTATATCATGAAGCACTTCCCAATTGATGTGGATGATCTCGTACTCTCTTGCTTCGTTTGGCGCAGTGGTGGCAGTCGTGAACGCGGTGGTCATGAATCGTCGTTTGTGAACCCCCCGAACTCACCTAAAAATATCATGCATTTTACGCTCAAAACTATAGTGTATTTTCTTGGTAGCGGTCATAACTTTTGTTATACCGAACACACATTCTATGATAATGACGTTTTGACCAAACTAATGGGAGCAAAAAAATCGTGCATGCCAAACGAAGCCAGACTATCATTTTGTATAGGTGCGTCTGAAATCCCACCCGCCGGTGTCTAAATATGCTGCCACTCGGAGGAATCATTCATAGGGTACTATTCTGGATGAGTATCCTTATATAGTACGAGATGAGTTCCTCATATATTGTCATCCTACGGAGTATACACTTAATATTTATCCTATAAAGGTTCCTCCTCCTCGGAGTGAATCATCCTCCCCTCCTGCAGCCCTGGTGTTGAAATTTGTGAAGTAGAAGTGGGTGATGGACAGACCGGGCGGTCTAAGCGGCCTGTGCGGACTGAGTCTGCGGCCTGGGCGGACTCCTGGGGCGGCCTAGTGACCATGGCTGGCTTGGCTGTTGAAGAGCAGCTTGTGCGGCCTGAGCGGTCTGAGTCCGCGGACTGGGCGGACTGCGGGTTGCGGCCTGGGTGTTGGCTGTCTTGTTGGCTTGGCTGTTGAGGAGCGGCCTGTGCGGCCTGGTATGCGGCTTGATCGGTCTGTTGTGCGGCTTGGTTGGCCTATGGCCAAGGATGTCATGCCTGGTGAAACGGACTGAGCGGACTGCGGTTTGCGGGCTGTAGGCAGTGCTCTGTTCAGCGGCCTTGTGTGTTGCAAGCTTGTGTTAACCGGAGGATTTGGTGCCCTATCCGCGGGAGGCTTGCGGACTGGCGTGTCCGCGGTGTTCACTGTGGCGGACTGGCCTTGGAGTTTGTCTATGGCCCTTGCCGAGCTCTGGTGGTACAGCAAGTGCTAACTGCTGTGGAGGACTGCGCGGACTGGTGTCGGAGTCCAGCAGTTGGCCGTTTGTTTGGGCAGCTGTGCGAGTAGTTCTTGGCGATCTGCTTACATTGGTGGAATTGGCGATCTGCGTACCTTGGTGGTATTGGCGAGCTGCTCACCTTGGTGGAATTGGCGATCTGCTTTGGGTATTGGCGGACTGGGCCTTGTCTACCGAGCTCGCGCTAGGCCTTTGGTGATTTACTGGACTTGGTCACATTCTGTGACAAGTCCAGTGTGTCCGCAGTATCGGCCAAGTCCGTTGTTGACCGGGCGGACTGCCTTTGGTCATGGACTTGTGGTGGATGAAGGCTTTGCCCTTATGCTGTGCGGACTGCCTCTTGTATGTGCGGACTGTCACTGAAGGAGTTGTGGTTGTCCATGTGATGATGTGTGCAGACTGTGCGGACTGTACCTTGTCCGCATAGTGTGGGCGGTCTGGTTCAAGGCCGCCTGGTAGTGAACATCGGTGCCTTACTTCTGGCGATTTTCTTGGAATCCGGCTAAGTCTTTGCGGACTTAGCGGACGGATGTTTTGCTAGTGTGCGGGCTGGGGTGGTGATTCTATTCACTAGGGTGGTGACCACACTCCTCACCTCGCCTATAAATAGAACCCCCCGGCACATCTATAGAAACGAAGTGAACAGTAAGTTGGGCTTGGGCAAGTGTTGCGGTCTGCGGTTTTCTGTCCGCTCGGGCTGAGTAGTGCTGACGGTGTGCTGTGTGCAGGTCGCGCGGCTAGCTTCAAGGAGCCAGGAGTTGGGCATTGAAGTGTGCGGTCTCAGCTGGTCGCTTCTGCGGCTTGTCAGTTTTCTGCTTCAGCTTGTTCAAGTTCCAATAACATGTCCGCTACTCTCAGGCGGGTAGGCGGTCTGTTCCTCAGTTCTTCAGCAGGCAGTGAATAACGGTGTGTCTGCTTGACCTCGCGGTCTCGGCGGACTCCGTGTGCTATTCGGCTTGTAGCAGTTGTAGCTCAGGCGGCTTGGGCGACCTTGGCGGACTAAGCGGTCTCCAGTGCTGTCCGCCCGACTTATTTTGTTCTTTCTGTTTGTAGATTGTGTACTAGCGAAATCATGTCTCGCTACGTATACCTCGCCTTGTAAAGAAGTGTGAATGAATATAAGACATGCTTGTTCTTCCATTTGTGGTTGGTGTTAAGCTTGCTCCTTGGGTTTCCGCATGATCAAAGTGTGAACTGGGTAGTTTTGAGAATATTAATTTGGCTTTAGGCTACCTTGCTGACCGCTTTGAGAAAATTCAACATGGTATCAGAGGCAGGTTCAGTTGCTTGAGCGGTGTTCAACCAGTGTTGTTGCTCTGTGCTTGAGTGGTGATCAACCTGTGTTAGTGCTCTGTGCTTCTAGAAGTTAGCTTAACCAACGGTTATTGCAATGGAGGTAAGCTATGCAAGAGGTCTGGGTATTGAACTCTTAACGTCGACTAACTTCAAAAAGTGGAAGTCGTGCATGAGGAGTTACCTTCTGGGCGAGGAGCTATGGGAGGTCGTCGGTGGTGATGACAGACAGGAAGTGACTGATGCGTTTGGTACTGCTGAGCAGGTGAGGCTCTGGAGAAAAACAAATGCTAAGGCAGAGTTTGTTCTCAAGAGGGTCGTGTCACCAGAACTGTTTGATCACATCATTGGATGTGAGTCTGCTGCTGACATTTAGACAACCATTGATGAGTTGTTCAATAGGAAGAATGTGGCTAGACTTCAGTTTATGGAGAATGAGTTGGCGAGGACAACTCAAGGAGACCTGACCATCTCAAAGTTCTTTCTGAAGATGAAGAGCTTGTGTGCAGAGTTATCAGCGCTTGATCCGGATGAGCCTATCTCTGAGGCTAAGATGAAAAGGCACATAATTCGCGGCTTGCGGAAGGAGTATGTTGCCTTTGTGACATCTGTTCAAGGCTGGGCTACTCAGCCATCTCTGCTGGAGCTTGAGAACCTGCTTACTTCGCAGGAGAGTTTAGCAAGGCAGATGGCTGGATTCACAGTCACTGAGGAAGGCAGTGAAGCTCTCTTCTCAGGTAAGAAGAAAGGATGGGAAGGGAAGAAGAAGAAGACCGCTGCTGAAAATGAGCCTTCAACTTCTCATCAGTCAGAGAGGAGCGCTGCTCCTAAGAAGGATTGGAAGAAGAACCTGAAGTGCTACAGGTGTCATCAGCAGGGACACTTCAAGCGTGACTGCAAGGTCAAACTGCAGCCTGGGCATGCTGCAGGCAAGGAGGAAGCTTGCTCTAAGAGCGAGGAAGATGAATGGGGCGGAGCCTTCATGACGGGCACTTGTGTCCGTGCCTTGTCCGTTGTCGACTTCAACGACGATTGGATCGTGGACTCCGGTTGTGGTCATCACCTCACCAGAGATAAGTCGAAGTTCTCTTCTCTGCAAGCCTACTCAGGTAATGAAGCTATTATAACTGCTGATAATACTGTTTATGTAGCAGAGAAGGAGGGGGTTGTGTCTTTGGGTAGTGATAAGGGACCACTCACGTTAAGGAGTGTGTATCACGTACCGGGCATGAAGAAGAACCTCTTCTCGGTGACCAATGCGGTCGACGCGGGTTATCACGTTCTATTTGGGCCAATAGAAGTGAAGTTCCTTCGCAATGTATCAGCGGTTAAGGCTGATGTTGCTCATGTTGGGAGGAGAGTGAAGAACTTGTTTGTTTTTGCAACTAACTCTTATGTTGATCGGATGAGAGCAAACAATAGCGTTGCTATTTGACATGAAAGGCTGGGGCATGTAGGAATGGATAAGCTGAAGGCTATGGATAATAGAAGCCTTGTAAGAGGCTTGCCTAAGCTATCTTCATTTGGCGATGGTCACGTTTGCGCGTGATGTCAGTACGGCAAAGCTCATCGCCTTCCGTTTGATAAATCACAATCGAGGAGCAAGAGACCATTGGAGTGCATCCATGGAGACTTGATGGGACCAACCGTCACTGCAAGCCTTGGCGGGAGCAGATACATGCTTGTGTTGATTGATGACTGCTCAAGATACACTTGGGTATATTTCTTGAAGGAGAAGTCTGAAGCCTTCCATTTGTTTGTGGAGTTCAAGAAGTTGGTGGAGGGCCGGCTTGGCTTGCGGATCAAAAAGCTTAGAACAGATAACAGTGGTGAGTTTGTCTCCTCCGAGTTTTCTAACTTCTGCAGGAAGCATGAGATCCATAGAGAGCTTACTTGTGCTCACACTCCACAACAAAATGGAGTAGCGGAGTGGAAGATCCGTCATCTGACGGAGACTTGCAAATGCTGGCTTCATGCGAAAGACATTCCAAGGTCCTTCTAGGCGGAGGGGATGTCTTCTGCTTCTTACGTCATCAATCAGATGCCGCTTAGCCCGATCAACATGGAGACTCCTTTTGAGCTGTTGCTAAAGGAGAGGCCTAGTATGGAACACCTCCGGGTGTTCAGATCAACTTGCTATGTGCATGTCCCGGATGCTTCAAGGACCAAGCTGGATGCAACGGCAAGGAAGCTTGTCTTTGTTGGCTACGATGAGCAGAAGAAAGGATGGAAATGCATGGATCCTACGACGAAGAAGTTTGTTGTATCAAGAGATGTTGTCTTTGACGAACTGACGTCGTATGGAGGTGTCTCAGTTGAGCTAACCGGAAGCAAGGTTGATGGAGAGCAGAAGGTGGCTGCTGAAGGTCTGGAAGAGGAGCTTGTTGTTTCACCAGCAGCTCCTGTTGCTTCAAGTTCTGGTGCTGAGGCTTCTGGCTCAAGAAGCAGGGGGAGCATTACTCAAAACTTGCCTGAAGGTGGTGTTGAGCCTGAAGAAGCAACAAAGGTAGTGAGCAAGGAAAAACCTCTTAGGAGATCAAAGAGGGATATGAAGTCACCTGCTCGGTACTGTGATGGAAATGCAGTGAGCTTTGTCTCCTGCTTCTTTGCAGGTCCTTTGGATGAGCGAGAGCTTGTAAACTTCAATGAGGCCACTGGAGTCAAGGAGTGGGATGATGCCATGAAGGAAGAGATTGCTTCTCTCAAGAAGAATGAAACCTGAGACCTTGTGCCCAAGGTTGATGGCATTACTCTAGTGACTTGCAAGTGGGTGTATAAGTTGAAGAAGAAGGTTGATGGGAGCATTGATAGGTTCAAAGCTCGCCTGGTTGCTCGAGGATTCTCACAGCAGTATGGAGAAGACTATGAGGAGACATTCAGTCTGGTTGCAAAGATGACTTCAGTTAGAGTGGTGATCGCCTTGGCTGCTTGCAAGGGATGGAGGATGTGGCAGCTTGATGTAAAGAACGTCTTTATTTACGGATAAATTGACAAAGACATCTTCATGGATCAGCCACTTGGATTTGTTTCTGAATATCATCCGGACTATGTCTGCAAGCTCAGGAAAGCTCTCTATGGGTTGAAGCAAGCTCCTAGAGCTTGGTATGGGAAGATAGTAGAGTATTTACAATTCTGCGGTTATCTTGCTTCCAACTCGGATTCTAGCTTGTTCGTCAAGAAGAAGGGGGAGCTGCAAGTCTTGGTCCTGCTGTATGTGGATGATATGATCGTCACAGGGAATTCGGAGGAAGAAGTAGCACGGCTCAAGGTTAAGCTTGCTATACGCTTCGAGATGAAAGACTTGGGAGAGCTTCATCACTTTCTCGGTCTTGAAGTGGAGAGGAAGGAGTGCAGGATTCTCATTTGCCAGAAGGGATATGCATATCGCATTGTAAGTCGATTTGGCATGGGCGAAGGGAAGAGTTGCTCTACTCCACTAGAACATGGGCTGAAGCTTCGACGAGATGAAGGAAGGATTCTTCCTGATCCCTTGGTGTTCAGGGCACTTGTAGGGAGCCAGATCTACCTGATGATTACAAGGCCAGACATTACTTATGTTGTTGGCCGAGTAAGTCGGTTTATGGCTGAACCAAGGAAGTCTCATCTGGTGGCGGCAAAGAACATTTTGAAGTATGTCAAGATAACTTCTGATATGGGACTCCTCTATAGTAGAGATGCGGACTTTGCTTTGCTTGGATACACGGATGCTGACTATGGTGGTGAATCGGATGATCGGAGATCAACTTCGGGTTATGTTTTCACTTGTGGTTCAGCTTGTATTTCGTGGTGTAGCAAGAAGCAGGATTCTGTGTCTGTGTCTACTACGGAAGCTGAGTATAAGGCTTCGGCCTTGGCTGCACGGGAAGCTATCTGGTTGCGGAGGCTTGTAGAGGATGTTCATGAAGAAGCGCAAGGGCCTACTTTACTCTGAGGTGACAATGAGAGTGCTCTCAAACTGGTAAACAATCCAGTGTGTCACGCAAGGACCAAGCATATTGAGACCACTTCATAAGGGAGAAGGTGTTAGAGGGATCTCTTCTGGTCGGGCATGTTCGGAGTGAAGATAATCTTGCTGACATATTCACGAAGCCGTTGTCAAAGGGGCCTTTTCAGTGGTTACGTAGCTTGCTGGGCTTGATCACCAGTTCTCACTTCAAGGGGGAGTGTTGAAATTTATGAAGTGGAAGTGGGTGATGGACAGGCCGGGCGGTCTAAGCGGCCTGTGCGGACTGAGTCCGCGGCCTAGGCGGACTCCTGGTGCGGCCTGGTGACCTTGGCTGTCTTGGCTGTTGAAGAGCAGCTTGTGCGGCCTGAGCGGTCTGAGTCCGCGGCCTGGGCGGACTGCGGGTTGCGGCTTGGGTGTTGGCTGTCTTGTTGGCTTGGCTGTTGAGGAGCGGCCTGTGCGGCCTGGTATGCGGCTTGATCAGTCTGTTGTGCGACTTGGTTGGCCTATGGCCAAGGATGTCGGGCCTGTCGAAACGGACTGAGCGGACTGCGGTTTGCGGGCTGTAGGCAGTGCTCTGTTCAGCGGCCTTGTGTGTTGCAAGCTTGTGTTAACCGGCGGATTGGGTGCCCTATCCGTGGGAGGCTTGCGGACTGGCGTATCCGCGGTGTTCGCTATGGCGGACTGACCTTGGAGTTTGGTTGTGGCCCTTGTCGAGCTCTGGTGGTACATCAGGTGCTAACTGTTGTGGAGGACTGCGCGGACTGGTGTCGGAGTCCGGCAGTTGGCCGTTTGTTTGGGCAGCTGTGCGAGTAGTTCTTGGCGATCTGCTTACCTTGGTGGAATTGGCGATCTGCGTACCTTGGTGGTATTGGCGAGCTGCTCACCTTGGTGGAATTGGCGATTTGCTTTGGGTATTGGCGGACTGGGCCTTGTCTGCCGAGCTCGCGCTAGGCCTTTGGTGATTTACTGGACTTGGTCACATTCTGTGACAAGTCCAGTGTGTCTGCAGTATCCGCCAAGTCCGCTGTTGACCGGGCGGACTGCCTTTGATCGTGGACTTGTGGTGGATGGAGGCTTTGCCCTTGTGCTGTGTGGACTGCCTCTTGTATGTGCGGACTGTCACTGAAGGAGTTGTGGCTGTCCATGTAATGATGTGTGCAAACTGTGCGGACTGTACCTTATCCTCATAGTGTGGGCGGTCTGGTTCAAGGCCGCCTGGTAGTGAACATCAGTGGCTTGCTTCTGGCGGTTTTCTCGGAATCCGGCTAAGTCTTTGCGGACTCAGCAGACGGATGTTTTGCTAGTGCGCGGGCTGGGGTGGTGATTCTATTCACTAGGGTGGTGACCACACTCCTCACCTCGCCTATAAATAGAACCCCCCGGCACGTCTACAAAAACAGAGTGAACAGTAAGTTGGGCTTGGGCAAGTGTTGCGGTCTGCGGTTTTCTGTCCGCGCGGGTTGAGTAGTGCTGACGGTGTGCTGTGTGCAGGTCGCGCGGCTAGCTTCAAGGAGCCAGGAGTTGGGCATTGAAGTGAGCGGTCTCTGCGGTCTCAGCTGGTCGCTTCTGCGGCTTGTCAGTTTTCTGCTTCAGCTTGTTCAAGTTCCAATAACCTGTCCGCCGGTCTCAGGCGGGTAGGCGGTCTGTTCCTCAGTTCTTCAGCAGGTAGCGAATAACGGTGTGTCTGCTTGACCTCGTGGTCTCGGCGGACTCCGTGTGCTATTAGGCTTGTAGTAGTTGCACCTCGGGCGGCTTGGGCGACCTTGGTGGACTAGGCGGTCTCGGCGGTCTCCAGTGCTGTCCGCCCGACTTATTTTGTTCTTTCTATTTGTAGCTTGTGTACTAGCAAAATCATGTCTCGCTACGTATACCTCGCCTTGTAAAGAAGTGTGAATGAATATAAGACCTGCTTGTTCTTCCATTTGTGGTTGGTGTTAAGCTTGCTCCTTGGGTTTCCGCATGATCAAAGTGTGAACTGGGTAGTTCTGAGAATATTAATTTGGCTTTAGGCTACCTTGCTGACCGCTTTGAGAAAATTCAACACCTGGATCCATTTGAATATATATACGGAGGATCCATAAAAGATACCATCAAGAGTCTCTCAACCAAGTTCCATGAAACCACACTATAGATGTAGACACGGAACGCCAAGCACTTCAAAGTAACCAAGGGGAGCAAAAGAAGTCCGGAATATAGAGGGCTTGGCCGCTCAAGATAGTCTATATGCTCTATCGAGTTTGGAATCGGGTTTATATAGTTTTTTCAGCGTAGAGGCTAGCCCTAAAATGGCACGAACCCATTAAGACACTCTGAATCGCTCTCAACACGTGCGGGCATATTAATAAAATATCTAGCAAGGAATAGTGAAGTGGATGAAACGCTTCATGATGAGGAATCTCTTGATGCAACCATCTCTCGCTGAGGAGCAATCATAGAGTCGATCGAGCTCCACTGGCAATATCATTGTTGTAGCTCGAACGAGAAGTCTAGTCAGCATATTGAGAGTGGAGGGGATGAGTGATTTTGAGAGAAGTTTAATTTTTTTTAGTTTTATATTTGTTATGGTCGGACTTGTATGAACAATATGCAGATAGATTGTTGTTTCTAGTAGCAATCACATGCAACAGCATTTACCTCTAGTGATACCTCTATAGATAGTACGACTCAATTTTCTTTTAAACAATAATAATCTTTATCTAGACAATTTCTTCTTATTATTATTGCATTTTCAATTTTCTCTTATAACTTTATTGCTAAAATATTTTTGATCCATGCTTGGAACCGTTTGGGGGGGGATTATTTTCACTTGTCAGGCAGTTACGACCGCATGAAACGGACGTTAAACTTATTTTCACCGGTTAAGCGGTTACGACTGTTGAATTTTGTGAAGTGGAAGTGGTTGACGGGACAGGCCGGGCGGCTTGGGCAGACAGCCTTGGCGGACTAGGCGGACTGGGCGGACTGTGATGTGCGGTGAAAGATATGGTACCTAAACACCTAGAGGGGGGGGGGGGGGGTGAATAGGTGACCTAATCCTTTTCTAATTTTATTGGCAGCAATCAGTTATATCACAGATTTCTACAGCAAACAGCAATAACAAAATATACACAGCTAATCCACAGCACAATCACAGCACAGCACACAGTGTTTTATAGTGGTTCCCCAATCTTTGGGTACATCCACTTTCCCCCTTCGCCTATCTAGCAGTGTACTAGATTCGGCCAAACTCCACCACTGTCTCAGAACCCAAATTGGTTCCTACACCTCAGGCCCAAAGCCTTACAACTCAGCTTTCTCCAAAGCCTACACTCAGCCAATCAAGGCCTACACTCAGCCAATCAAGGCCTACACTCAGAGATCTCAATCTCCTACACTCAGGCCAAAATCCCTACCCTCAGCCTTTATAATTATAGGCTTACAAATCACTCAGATCCAATGGATCCTACAAGTTAAAAATGCAATACAAATAATAACTCTACAACTCAGAATTAAAGGAGGGGAGTTGAGAGATTCTTGATGAGTTTTTGGAAGAACTCAGCTGGATTCACCCTGACTTAGCTTTCTTCAAAGCTTCTTGAGTAGAACTGAATAAGACTGAATCCTCTGCAGTTGTTCCTTGACCTCTGCCACTTAAGATCCAGACTGAATCTGAATCCTTCTTCTCAGCCTAGTTCCAAAGGCTGATTTCTTGGATGGAGCCCTCTCTCTCCAACTTCTTAGATCTGCACTTGAACTGCAAGATCTTCTTGTGTTGATCACTTTTAATGATTACTTCAATAATCTGTACAACTTGTTAATCACTTGATCAACTCTCACAACAACAACAGTTTCTGTAAACTGTAGGTGCCTATTTATAGGCCTTATTCATGGTAACCGGCTGGTCCGGTCCATAACTGAATTCTGATATCTCTGACAGGCGCTGTAGACCGGCTGGAACGGCAGCTGTCATGTCAACCAGTCAGTTCTTGAAAATCTCTATCTGTCTGATAGTGTCGAGACTTTCTGTCTTTAAGTGTCGACACTTATAGACCAAGTGTCGACACAAGTTGTGTAAGTGTCGACACAAGTCTACAAGGTGTCGACACAACTCCTTGTCTGTTTCGACACAGATTATTCTGCATGTGTCGACACTGAAATTGAGTGTCGACACAAGTACTTGTTCTTCTAGCTTTTGCTGAATTCTTCTAAGTGTCGACACATCTCATTTGTGTCGACACAACTTCTTGTGTTGAATCTGTCAAGT